>JAJOZX010007938.1:0-204030 GCA_023014485.1 Bathynomus jamesi
AACCTCTTAAAAGCTGTTTTGGAGAAAGTGTTTGTGATCTTTTCAGAAAGATCACGAGAAGAATGTTAAGAGAGGAAGAATTGAGTTGCTATTGTTGAAGGTATGGAGATAGTCGTGTAAAGATTGTGACGAATTGACAATAAAGGAACTGAGTTTTTGAGGCATTGCAAGCACAAGGTTTTCTCTGCTGCCCAGTCAGATATAGTAAAAATCAGAGGTTAGTGTATCATAGCCGTCTCACGCGAAACATTGAGTGACTTGAGAGGGACGCTTTGTGAAGCGGGTCGAGAAGTGAAGAGTGGAATCATCGGAATAGGAGAAGAGGATGGATATGACAGGAAGCGACTTAATAGATCATTGATAAATAAAAGGAAAAGAGTGGGTGACAGGACAGAGTCCTAAGGAACATCACTATTTAATAGCTTTAGGAGAAGAACAGTGACCATCTACAACCGCAGCTACAGACTGACCAGAAACTGCACCTTACAATAACATATTTGCCACGTAAAGTACTGATGCCAAGCCGACATACACGACCAACCACGAAGGCATAGTCATGCACGTACTCTAAAATGCGATATTACATTTCAAGGGGCACCTCCAGGAGCTGCATGCTTTAGCCTGCAACGAGGGAAACCGTACATCTCATAGTTTCTTTTAAAGATTAAAAATGGCATTCGAATTCGAATAAATAAACATTTACATAACATAAACGAATATAAAAATATGAAAATAGAAATGAAAATAAATATGAAAATGAATGACATTTCGATGAAGTAGAGATGAAATATGAAAATAATTTTAAATGAATACGTTAAATAAATTTAAATAAATTAAAATAAAATAAAATATATAAAAGTACAGTTGCCCGCATATGTAATGTTCCTCGCCTCACAGGCGACTCCGTACATGTGGCAGCTAAATAGCTAAACTATACGTTGAATGAGTCCCATGAAACAAAATCGCCCAATATGTTCAATACAACAGTAACATCGAATATAATTTCAACACAACACAGTATAAAAGTTTTTTGACCAATGTTTTTCTCAAAGAGACTTTTATTTTTAACTTAAACAGATTCTTCCTTGGAATCTTTTTAGGTAGATTTACATTATATACAATATAAGTACACTGCACCATCATCCTGTTTGCATACACGTTCTGTGTTTCGTATTTATCAATTATTACGGAAGAAATCTTTTATAACTTGAAGAGCCTAATCATTTTCATTAATCAATAAAGTAACATAAATATCATCAACTGTTGCCGCAAAATAGAAGTCAATATCTTCCTTCCTTGAATAAATATAATCAATTTTAAAATTAGAAAGAGCCGTTTCGAGCAGAAAACTGAGATTTGTTTATTAAAAACCTCTGAACAGTTAGCTAGAACAACGTGAAAAAAGTGTTAGCAGCTGACGAGGAAGCTTCTAACAGTGGCTGTATCCTCCAGCGCGGGACACGTCAACGCGAAGAAGAGGCGACGTCAAACCAAAACATCAACGCGCTGGTGGCCAAACTTCCTCAAATCTCCGTGCAGCTGGCTGTCTACGGTTGGCCAGAGTGGCAGTCGACGGCCTGTTGCGTGCCACGGTCAGAGTGCCGATCGGCTCCCGAGGCCGGACCTATTCTCAGCGTGCTATTTTTTCATTTACGGGGAGCAATTGCGTGCTCCCCGGACTACTCTTACTCTCCAGCGACATTAAGACTAATCCAGGCCCCACTACAACTTACACATGTCACCATACACAAAGACATAGACACAATAGCACCATGAGATACATACAAAAGTATAATATTAACATATTACAGTACAACGTAGATGGCCTCACAAACAAAATCACGCAACTTAGGGAATTCGTATACAAGCAAAACATTCACATAGCAGTTAGCACTTATACAAGAAACAAAACGAAAACGCACACACAAAACACCCACCACCCCTACTTCACGGCGATCTGTCAAGATCGTACTGGGGGTAACGGGGGTGGACTCATCACTTACATACGTAAAAGCATTAGCTACACTGATGCCACCCAAAACATTACAAACACAATCCAAGCAGATAACACGATAGAAATACAGTCAGTTAACATTAAAACACGCGCAAAACACACCACACTAATCAACATTTACATCCCACCAGATAGTTCACCTCAGGTGCCAGCCAATTACAATCCACAGTTACACAATCTGGCCTCTTTCACTAATGTTATCTTAGGAGGAGACTTCAAAGCTAAAGACACTAGTTGGTACCTGCACAACCAAAGCAACACCAGAGGCGCCAACATAGCCCCACAACTAAACAGCCTCTTCATTCTTAACAATACAGAAGAACATACACACATACCACATCAAGCAGGATACTCAAACTCCTCCCCAGACATAACGTTCTGTTCCCTCTCACTAGCGACACATACACACTGAAGAACAGAAAAACAACTGTCATCAGACCACCTGCCCATCATCATTACAACACGTTCTACACTCTGCCCCAACAGCCTTAGGCACACTTACAGAAATTACAAGAAAGCTGATTGGGAACAGTTCAAAATACAGAGTGAGGAGCAATTCACCACATTAAACAGCACACCCATCATAAACATCAATACAACACTCAAGACATTTAATCAGATCATTAGGAAATACAACCCAAATTACACTAGAGAAATAGCCCACCTCATAAGGCAACGTAACAACATCAAACATAACACACAAACACCACACACAGAAACCATAAAACAGCAGATACAACAGCTCAACACAGAAATAAACAACAAACTCAAAGAAAAACAAACAGAAACATTTAGGGAATTCATAACAACACTAAACCACTCCACAGATACATCCAGGCTATACAAGACTATAAGCAGCATTACCCACTCTAACAGCGGCATTCACACCTCACACGCGGCTATCTGTCGAAGCCAAAATAATATCCCAACATACACACAACAAGCTAACATTCTAGTTAATCACTACGCAAAGATAAGTCACTTAAACAGAGACAACAACCAGAAACACGCAGACAGACAAACAGCCAGACACAAGAAAACCTACAGACTCGACACGACCATTACACCCTTCAATACAGACCAGACCACCAAGATCATAAAAAATATTAAGAATTCGAAGGCTACTGGACCAGACAACATATCTAACATACACCTTAAACACTTGGGCCCACAAGGAATACTAGCTCTCACAAATATCAGCACATACTCATACCAACACTGTATTATTCTTGACATATGGAAACAAGGTAAAATTATTACACTACTCAAACCAAACAAAAATCCAACAGAACCAGCTTCCTATAGACCCATTACTTTACTATGCACACTTTCCAAAGTAAGAGAAACATCTTACAAATCACAACCCACACATTCCACTATCGCCTACTCAACATGGATTCAGACCTCACCACTCAACTACGACATTACTCACTAACCTCACGCAGCACATCATGGATGGCATCAACTCCAGACAACCAGCTCAACGTACACTATTAGCAACAATAGACATTAGTAAAGCATTTGATGCTATCCCACGCTTCCCTCTCATAAACAAAATACTCAACACAAACATGCACAAAAACACTAAAAGATGGCTGAGCAACTATCTTTCAGGAAAATACTTACATGTCACATTTAATGGCAAGTCATCCAAAAACAAGCTTTTTCCGAAAGGGGCCCCTCAAGGCTCTGTTCTCTCACCAACACCAGGGTTTCGGAGCCGGTAAAAAAACTTCTGGCTCCGACTCCGGCTCCGGAGCAGAAATTTTTTACAGTCTGGCTCCGGCTCTGGCTCCGGCTCTTTTATAGTAAATTCTGTTAATTATAAAATAAATATCTAGATTTATATAACTAATTGTCCAATTTAAAATATTACACAAAAATATTTTATTATTAAATCACTTTAATACTCAAAATTTAAATTTCTTATGATTTTAAATTAGGCAAATATAATGATAGAATGAAGTTATTTAAATAACTAAAGGAAAATGATGAAAACTAAATGATATTAAATATTTATTAACAATGGTAGCTTATATAAATTAGAGAAACTTGCCTCCTAATTAGTTCAAAGTTCAAACTTAAGAATTCTCGTATGGAAAATAGTAACAATCAAACTTTCTGAGATAATATATGCATCTTTTTTTAAAGTGTTGAAACTTGAAAGCTTCATGAAAGCCAACTTGGCTTGAAAAAGAGCTGAATATTTCAAAAAATTCAGTTTTTAAATTTTTAATAGGTTATATTATTTACTTAAAAAGAGATTTTCTTTTAGTCAAAAAGTTTTGTAATTTAATTAACAAAAGCAATTCAACTAAAAGTCAAAAGTTCAAACTACTAATACATATTATAAAAGAAAATTTACAAAATCATTTACCCTACGCTTATAAAATCAATACTACTCCTTGGATTAACAAATGAAAACTAATGCAAAATTTTTTTTATTCTAGCTAAGGTATAAGCAAAATAATTTTAAACATAAAATCAAGATATTCTTCTTGTAAATCTGTTTCCTTAAAATAATTGAAAATGAAAATTACTAAGTTTATTTATAATTTTTTTTTTTAAAACAAGATGGCCTCAATTATATTTTTTTTAAGTGTAACCTTAAATCAGACTTTATCTTTAAAGTTCAAACTACATATTAAAAAATTAAAAAGTTTGCAAATTCAATGATACATTTACAGTATCATAAATCATAATACTCCTTGTATTAAAAAATGAAAGCAAAATAATAACTTTTGCAGAAATTTTTACTAATGTAGCTAAGGTAGGAAACTAATTTTTAAACATAAAATCAAGATATTCTCCTTGTAAATCTGTTTCCATAAAAAAATTATGAATTAAAATTATTTATCTAAGTTTACTTATAAACATTTGTTCTTAAAAATAACATAGCCTCAACAATATCTTCTTTCATACGTGCCCTTAAATCAGATTTTAAAATTTTCAGTGCTGAAAATAGCCGTTCAACACTGACTTGTGTTGAAGGCATAGCTACTAGAAGATTTGCAACATCTCTTATAACTTTAGGATACCTTTCTATTACTTGTTCAAAAGACAGTTTTGACGAACGGTCAAATTTTTCAATCTCAGGAAAAGATTCCTCAACTTGCAATTTGAGGGTACACATTGGACTGAGAGGTGGTATTAGTTCACTTTCTAAACGAGGACGTTTTGATTTCTTACCATGTTGAATATCAATAATTTTTTCAAAATCAAACTCGCTGACATCAGAAGTGGTGGAAGGAGATGATGAATTTGATGATGATGCAATAATCTCGGTTCCACATTCCTCTCTTAATAGAGAGACTTTATTTGAAAGGTCTAGGTTACTTTTCATTCTGATTGCTATATTGCATAGGGCATCCTTGGCTTTAACTACCTGTTCAGATGTTAATAAGCATCTATATCTAGGATCTATATAAACAGCAGCAAGCAATACTTCATTATCAAGTAAAATATTTTCTCTCCTTTCCATGGAACTTTTAATGTCATCAGCTATGGTGCCTTCTATCTTGGGAAGAAAATACATCAAAGATTTCCACTCTTTCAAAAATTGACCGGGAGTCAAATCTTCACTTTGAATTTTTTTTGTTACTATATATGGCTGGTACAGTACTCTTTCCAATCTTCTTGCTTGTTCCCACATTATTTCTGAAAGATTCACATTTGAATTTGCCATGTCCAAGAGTACAGGTTTTAATTCTAATAAGCGCTCTATCATTAAATAAAATAAGTGCTGCCCCATCGAGTAGGTTGATCTAAAATAGCAACCTTGCCTGCACGTCTTTTAATTATTTCTTCCACTTTTGGGTTTCTTGCTGCTACTACAACCTGTCTCAACTTACCTATGAGAGAGGTAGCATGTTTATCTCTCAATCCATCGCAAATAGCAAGTTGCAAGGTATGTGCACCACAACGCATGTGGTTGATTCTGGAGAAGTGTGAAATTTCAGATACAATACTGTCAATTTCTTCTACACAAGATGCCACTTCCTGAGTGTCTGTTGAATCATCATCATGTTCACCAAATGTTTGTATATCATCTTCTGAAGTTGCCTCTTGATTATCATTCAACTTCTCAACAGTTTTAATCATATTTGATGCATTATCACTGACAATGAAGAGCACAAATTCTTTCGGTATGCCGTACTCTTCCAGAGTTCTCATAATTAGATCATGCAGGTAGTCACTAGTTTGCTGAGCATGTGTATCTTTTACTGCTATAGTGCGGGTGAGGATTTTATTATCATCATCAATAAATCGGACATTGATGGCAAAATAATGTGTCCGTATTCGTGTGCAACCATCAACTTTTAAATATATGAAGCGCCCTTTTAATTGCTCTTTGAGAGCAAATTTTTCTTCTTTTGATTTTTCTATCACTAAATGACGGATATTGTCTTTATCTAAACTAATCTTGAATTTCTGAGCCATTTCTTCTAGTAGACTGCGCATAGCTGGCTTTTCAAACATAGATAGAGGCATAGAATCTTTAACAACTAACTCAATTATGCTATTTTTAAAATTATCTGTAGTCATTGAGATAGTGACTTTTTGAGACATCAAAAATTTAGTAATGTTTTGCTGGTTTGCTTTAGTTTTTGAACTGGCAGAAGTACTGGGTCTTGAAAGCTCAAGCATTTGCTTCTTTTCTTCCATCATTTTTGATATTTCAGGATGTAATTGACTCAAGTGTCTTTTCAAATTATATGCTCTTGAGGAGACATCAGGCTTTTTGCTTTGAGGCTTGGTAATTTTAGTTCCACACGTTGAAATATTTCCCGAAGCATCAGAAACTTCACAAATACAAACATAGTGTTTCTTATCTGAACTTTCAGTAAAATACTTGAATATATCAGACTTCTTTATTGAATCTCTATCCATTATGAAGGGTCATAGACTGATAATTATAATTAAAGAATCAAGTACAAATTACAAAGAATCTGAAAAAAAAGAAATTTAGCAATACAAGATAATTGACCTAAAAATAAAAATAGTTCAATCCAAGTCAGAAGGACCAACCTTACTAGGTATGTATCTAGGTAGTTACCTACTTAGATAAATAGTTAGTACCTACCTACCTAAGGTCTCCACCGCCATAAAAAAATTTTTACCGATATAATTAAGTGTTGTTAAGACAAATCTTCCCAAATATTTAATGGTTAAAAAATGAAAATTTGCAGATTATTCCTGCAACTCCCACCTCCATAAAATCCAAGAATCCTATGGTACCATTTTTCGTAATATATTACAAGAATTATAATTTGCAACTAAACCTATATTTAACAAATAACAATTTAGGTAGCAATATATCGCCCGGAGCCAGACCATGGAGCCGTATTTTCAAGGTTTCTGGCTCCGGCTCCGGCTCCGGCTCCGGCTCCAGGTAAGCAAAATTCACTGGCTCCACCGACTCCGGCTCCGGCTCCGAAACCCTGACCAACACTATTCAACTTATACATGCATGACATTCCAACACCCATAGATAACAAGCTTACCTTATCATATGCAGATGACATCACTCTAACATCCACGAACAACATTGACACCGCTACAAATAACCTACAAACATACATAAACAGTATACAATACTGGCTCACACACAATAAACTCAGAGTAGCGCCCACAAAATCAACCATCACCTTGCTTACAAGCAATACAAAAGAACACCAGATAACTCCACAGCCTACACTAAACAACAACAACATTCCACACACTCGCAGGACCAAAATACTTGGGGTCACATACAACACATCATTATTTTTTGCAAACCACATTCAGGACATTAAAAACAAATGTACGTCAAGACTTAACACGATTAGGGTACTAACAGGCACAAACTTTGGACACCAGCAGGAAACAACATCACTCATATACAAACAATATATTCGCTCAGTTATGGACTATGCTAGCCCATGCTGGGCACCCATTATCTCAACCACAAGCAAACACCTTACAGAAAATACAAAACAACGCACTTCGTATAATTACAGGATGCACTCAAACAACACCAATAGAACACCTGCACACAGAAACAAAAATACTGAAAGTTAGGGAACATTTAGACATGAGGGGAACACAATTCATGGCAGCAGCGACAACTAACCCACAACGCCCTTGCCACTACATGTACCATCATGCACCGACACCTCGCACCATTACGGTAACACCAGAGAGACATAACCAAATACTCCATTCCATACCACGCCCCACAGACATCACACAGTACAGAAAACACATACACACACACCTAACCCACAAAACACTGTCACGACTCGGTCCGAATGCGGTCCTAGGTGCGAAGCCGCCACCCATTAACAGGTCAGAGATCAGCCTGAGCAGATCGGATCGAGTTAACTTAGTACGATTCCGATGTGGACATCACCCCAACTTACGGACATATAAACACAGCCTAGACAACTCCACAGACGACACCTGCCACCTGTGCCAGGACACCCCACAAACAATTGAACACATTATGACAGACTGTACCGCTCTAGCACAACAACGAACACAACACAACATCACCAGTGCGCTGAACCTCTGTCCTAAACTTACTTCCGAAAGTGCAAAAGCAATTGCAAAGGCTGTTGTTGAAGCTAAAAGAATGGAATTTAAAACCAGATCAAAGCTATGTCGTTTGATACCACGGCAAGTAATACAAGAAAGAGAGGAGGTGCCTGCATCTTGATTGAACAAATGTTGGGCAAAAATCTTCTGCACCTAGCCTGTCGTCATCATATCCATGAGATTATAGTTGAAAATGTATTTGGCATCCTTTTTGGTCCCTCATCAGGACCTGATATTGCTTTATTTAAGCGATTACAGCTAGAATGGAGTAACATTGATAAGAGTAAGCTTGAACCAGTGATTGGTGATAAAGAAGTGACCTTAGACATATCTGAATGGAAGGAAATAATTGAATTCTGTAAAACTAACCTAGAAGGACGTCAACCAAGAGATGATTACCGAGAAACCTTAGAATTAACATTGTTGTTTCTGGGAGAAATACCCCTACGAGGAAGAAGACTGATGCAACTAGGTGCTCTACATCGTGCACGTTGGCTAGCAAACGTAATTCATTCTAAAAAAATTATCTCCTCCGTTCACACGTTCGTCTAACATCAAGAGAAATATCATCTTTAAGAAGATTCAATTTATTCACTACAAAGATTTATGTAAAAGCATGGTTCCAATGTCCCCAAGCAACTTTAGCTCCTGCAAATGACCTTCAGTTCCTTCATCAAGGTATTCGGTAATCATTTGTGGTGTTTAAGTGAACGTCTGATTGGTCTCTTTCTTTGATGATCGTATACCTTTAAAAATGAAGAGATTGATGGTCGCAGCTCTAAAATATGAAGGAGATAAATGCCCTCCAAATAGAATTTATCCAACGATTGCTGAAGGAAAAGATCCGTCATCATTTGCCACAGCAAACTCTCGACAACTGTTCTCAATTTTAGGGTTGGAAGATAACTTTCTAACTTCTGTAGATCCAACTCAATGGGAACAGATTCCAGATTATCAAAACGCTCCCAAGATTCTTAAAAGCATGAAGGTTGTCAATGATATAGCAGAAAGGGGAGTAGCATTGATAAAGGACTTTAACACCTCTGTAATGAGAAATGAGGAACAGACATAGTTTTTGCTTTAGGTCGTTGAAGAACATCGTAGAACATTCATAGATGCAAGAAAAAAAACAGTTGAAGGTCTCCAAAGTTCAACCAGGCGACAATGAGTTGTTAGCACCAAAGAGACCCCTTCCATTAAGAGGATAATATTCACCCTTATGGGTGAGGGGGGACCTGGAGCTGAACTCAAAAAAGACTAAGTTAAAATCTTCTGGACTCTTGCGGCACCTCTAAAACATTTCCGATTTGTATACAAATTGGTATTCCGAGTTTTTTAGGAAATAAGAACAATGTTATGGGTTCCAAACTTAACTTTTTGAAGATTAAGTTTATACAACCACCCTAATATATATATATATATATATATATATATATATATATATATATAATATATATATATATATATAGTCATGCGGTTTGCTTCTACAAAGCTTCAATTTAATATTTAGGAGAAATCCAATGACAAGGAGGAATGTAAATGCCATGAAAAGTCTTCTTTAATGCGCAACGTTTCGAGCAATACGCTCATCATCAGGCTAGATAATAACAATATGAAATTAGAATCAATAAATAAATGTGAACAAGACAAAATAATTTCTATAAAACCTATTCATTAAAAGCAAATTTTAAAAAGACTAAAAGAAGAGGGTTAAATTCAAAGTTATAAAAATTTACATATAAAATTACAAGAATTTTAAAAGCTATTTTTAAATTACATATAGTAAATTTGAAATTAGTACACTGGAATAATTAACACTAATACAATGGAATAATTAACACTACGAACCTTTCAATGCTGGTTCCGAGGCACGAGTAATTTAAAACAAAACAAAACAGGAAACAAGCTATGGGTTGGGCGGTTGGAGAGTTATAAGTTAGGGGAGGGGGGTCCCATGAATAAAGAATTTAAACTTAAATTTACAAAGTTGTTAAGAAAATTTTTATCATACTGATTTTCGCATTATATTTATTAACAAAATGTCTTTAGGTAGCTTTTTCTCAGCGAAGGATCGAACTCCTGATTCGTTGCGTAGCGGTGTTGTATATTTATTTACCTGCCCAAGGTGTCTCCTTGGTACTTATATTGGCAGCACCGTGCGCTCCCTCAGGGCTAGATTTTATTCGCATATGGGAATAAGTTGCCGAACAGGTAAAATTTTAAATAAAAAAGAAGCCTCCAGTATTCGGGAACATAGTATAAAATGTAAAACTGATGTCACTTTAGATAATTTTAAAATTCTCGGTTGTAATTCTTGTCCTAACTCACTTAGAATTTTGGAATCTCTTTATATTAAAACATTACCCCTTCTCTAAACGTGGATTCCTCAGCTGTCCCTCTAAATTTTTTATAATCCCCCTCCCCAATTTTTTATAATCCCCCCTCCCCTAACTTATAACTCTCCAACCGCCCAACCCATAGCTTGTTTCCTGTTTTGTTTTGTTTTAAATTACTCGTGCCTCGGAACCAGCATTGAAAGGTTCGTAGTGTTAATTATTCCATTGTATTAGTGTTAATTATTCCAGTGTACTAATTTCAAATTTACTATATGTAATTTAAAAATAGCTTTTAAAATTCTTGTAATTTTATATGTAAATTTTTATAACTTTGAATTTAACCCTCTTCTTTTAGTCTTTTTAAAATTTGCTTTTAATGAATAGGTTTTATAGAAATTATTTTGTCTTGTTCACATTTATTTATTGATTCTAATTTCATATTGTTATTATCTAGCCTGATGATGAGCGTATTGCTCGAAAGTTGCGCATTAAAGAAGACTTTTCATGGCATTTACATTCCTCCTTGTCATTGGATTTCTCCTAAATATTATATATATATATATATATATATGTTTTGGCTCCTCTTGCGGGGTGAGACAAGGCTCCTTGCTCTCCCCTATGCTGTTTAATGTGTATATTGACGGATTAATTGCTTCACTTAATGAAGCAACAGTGGGATGTTGTATAGATAACACAAGGATAAATAACTTAGTTTATGCCGATGATATGGTGTTAATAAGTCCCTCTGTTAAAGGTCTGGATCGGCTACTAAATGTCTGCGAAGTGTATTCGCAGAAACATTATGGAAAACTGATGAGTGGGTAGTTGGGAGGTAACGAAAATGGTTCACTGAGTAGGTAGGTAGTTAATCTAACAATTATTAAATTCCTTTTATGTCAATAACTGGGTGGATGAAACCAATTGGTTGCTCACCAGAGTTATTCTCCACACTAGTATTTATATACTGTGTGGGAGGAGCGTGCTCGGTAATAGATACATTACCGCTCAACCAACCGAGGAAAAAACCAAGACAACGCTGGTGCAAGAAGCCCCGCGAAGAGGAGAACAAAGGGAGAACGAAAAGGAAGAACGGGGCGAGAGGACGTACCAGCAAGTACGCTCTCGACAATTACACAACCGGAGAAGGGAGAGACTCCAATAACTAAAAGTAAGTGACTAATTGAGTTTTTACACCAGTAAGTTAATCACATTAAATTAAGCTGGGTCAGACAAGTTAGGCCTACATTGTGGCCTAAGACCCAGCATCAACTCATAGCTTAACAAAGGTGAAGGTAGATTGCCCTAACCTAATCTTGTGAGGAATCCTACTGTGGACCTCAATTTATCTGCCCGCTCTGGACCATTTCCGGAATCTCTAGGCTGACCCCTCTAGGCTAGACTTGATCTACTCTATAGTTAGACTGGAGATATAAGGGGTGGGTTAATTGTGGACCAATTCATACAGAGCATTTTTCGCATTGGTGGTCCGTGTGTGGGGAATTTACAAACCTTAACCTTACTTGACAAAAATTGCAGAATTAGGCTAAATGGTCTAGCCTAAGCCTAAGCCTAAGCCTAACCTAATCAAGCCTAATTAGGTCTACAACCTAGGGCCTAACTAGGAAACATTTACATTTAAGGAGTCTCATTCTCTTATAAGCTTAGACCTGAGTGACACATAAGTACTTGGTGGGGATTAAACCAAATTTAAACTCGACTGTTTTGTCTGTGCTCTCTCTTCTCTGGTAATTTCTTCTTGTCCTCTATATTCATTACGATCCCCAGTTAAACAATTTTGACTTAGACATGGACAGTGCGGAATTGAAAAAGTTAAAAAAGAAAAGGGGGGCAAAGTTGGGAGCTGTTACAAAGGCTGTGAACACTTTTAACAATATTACACAACCAGGTAAGGAAAATTTAGAGAGTGTAATTATTAAATTGGAAATTAAAAAGAAGGAAATAATAGCCATTAATGAGAGTATTTCAGAGTTAGTTGAATCCGAAATGGCTGAAGAACAATTGACAGACCTTTACGCTGATGATGATGATCAGGTAAGCTCAATTGAACAGCAAATAAGGAGACTACGGTCTCGTTTGACTGACTTAACACCAAAAAAACCTAATTCTGATTTTAATCAAAGTAGGGCTAACCTTCAACAAAATTTAAGTGGCATGCTAAATCCTGAGTCACAAGAATTGAGGGCTCAGTTACCCATTTTGCTAGTACCAACATTTGAAGGGGACACGGTACAATTCCCATCTTTCATTGACAAATTTGAGAATTTAATAGGTAATAAACCTTATATTTCAACTGTTGAAAAGTTTAGTTACTTAACTAGTTCCCTTAAAGGCCCAGCCTATAACCTAATAGCCTATTTACCAGCCGTAGGGATTCATATGAAGTAGCTATTGATCTTTTAAAACGTAATTACATTAATAAAGATTTGATTGTATATGAATTATCTCAACAAATTTTTGAATTTGCACCCATAAAAGATAACCATAGTGATATGGAAATTTTTTATACAAAATTAGAAGCTATTATAGGACAACTGGTTAGCAATGAGATAGATATTAAAGCTTCATCTTGGATTATACAAAGCATAGTACTTAGGTGCCTTCCTTCGAGGGTTAAAGATATTTTAATTCTAAAGACGGGAGAAAATTATCCTAATTTAGAACAAATAAGAAAACACTTCCCCAATATCCTAACTAATTACAAATTGAGAGATTTTCCAACACATAAGACCCAGACTATGGATAAACCAAAGACTGTTCCCAGAGACCAACTAGCTACAGCCAAACAGACAAAACTTGATACTGTAGAATCAAATGTGACCAACTATAATACACGAACACCTACATTACAGAACTTTAATGTAACTGCTGCCTCAACTTACACACCACATTGCAAATTTTGTGCAAGTAATGAACACAGTAGTACTGGGTGTGACAAATATTCAGACTTTAACCAAAGGGCTAAAAGATGTGAACAGTTGAACCTGTGTAAAAAGTGTACTGGCCAGGGACATTATAAGAAAGACTGTAAATCTAGGTTAAGATTCAAGTGTAAGTTTTGTAAAAGTTTACGACATGTCTCATCAATGTGTGATTCACCAAAGTGTCCAAACAATAGTACTCAAACTCAAAAGATACCTCCCCCAAACAAAGGTAATCAAGAAAATGCCACTTTCATGGGACATTCTGCTTGTTCAAACAATGTAACAAGAAACACTGAGATTCTTTTACCAACTATTACTTTGGACTTAGTGAATAGTGAAGGTAGTACCACTCCAGTGAGATGTCTTATAGACTGTTGTTCTCAACAAACATTTGTTTCAAAAAATGTAGTTAATAAATTGGGTTTGACACCAAACCCGAATGAACAAAACCTCAATATTGCATCCTTTGTTAAGGATAACTCGGACAAAAATAGCTATAAGACAATTGACCTGGAACTACATTTAGAAAGTAAATTCAAGAAAATTGAAGCAGTTATTATTTCTAAAGTAGGACAAAACAAACAAAAGAACCTGTACCATCAGTAGTTGTGGATCTAAACTTGTTCAGAGATGAGGAAGGCCTTCTAAGGTGTAAAGGGAGATTAGACAAATCAAAACTGTCATACAAAAGCAAAAATCCAATCCTTTTACCTAGATTTAGCTATTTGACAACATTAATCATCAGAAAAACACACAATGATGTATATCATATGGGGGTACCACAAACACTAACTACATTAAGAAAAACTTATTGGATACCCAAGGGAAGGATCACTGTTAAAACAGTCCTGAGTGAGTGTGTCACATGTAGGCGTATTCATGCTAGGCCCTATAGGAAACCAAATCCTCCTGCTTTGCCAGAGGAGAGAGTTACTCTCAACAGACCCTTTGAGACTGTAGGCATTGACTATACAGGAGCATTGACTGTAGGGGTGGGTGACACTGAACAAAAAATGTACATTGTACTGTTTACATGTGCTGCCTCACGAGCTGTTTATTTGGATGTTGTGGAGGACCTTACAGCAGAATCTTTTGTTGCTGTCTTTAAGAGATTCTGTGCACGACATTCAGTACCAAAGACAGTTTGGACTGACAATGCTACATATTTCAAAGCTGGTGAACAAGTCATCCACGACTTGTTAAGCAATGAAATCACACAATTATATATACAAAATTCAAACATAAAGTGGAAGTATATTCCGGTTGCCTCTCCTTGGTATGGTTCTATCTGGGAGAGGAATATACAAACAGTAAAGAATTGCTTGAAGAAAGCAATTGGCAAAAAACAGATACACTTATTTGGGTTACTCACTCTCCTGGCTGAGATTGAGAACATCATTAACAATAGACCACTCACTTATGTGAGTGACAACATTAATGACCCAGAACCATTAACTCCAAATCATTTGATTCAGGGAGAACAAGTTAGTCTCCTGCCGGACTACAATATAGACTCTTCAGAAGACCCAAACTGGACTCAACGACATGATGAGCTCCAGACTAAGTTACAACATTTAACTAGAATTAAAGCTCATTTCATTAAACAGTGGAAAACTGAGTACTTGATGGGTCTAAGGGAGAGACATAAACAAATGACTAAGAAGGATTGGTCTGACACAATTAAGGTAGGGGACCTTGTTCTCATACATGACAGTACTCCAAGACAATACTGGCCTCTGGCTAGAGTTTCAGAACTCAGACCAGGGTCAGACGGGGTAACAAGAGTGGTCAAATTAAGGACTTCAACGGGTGACACAACAAGAGACATTTCTCTTTTGTACCCTTTAGAGTCTGGACCCAAAACAATGGACTTTGGAGAACCTTCTCCACTGACAGTAACAACTGGAGACACTGAACTTCCAGTAACTATTCCTTTGACAGTAGGAGTGGTAACGCATCCTACTACAACATTGACAGACACAAGACCTCAGCGACAAACAGCATTAAAGGCGCGACTATTTTTACAACAAAAAATAGATGCTGGGGAATTGTAATTTTATCTTCTAACTTTCATTTTTTCTTTTCTTATGGTAAAGACCATAGACAGTTTCATCCTATGGATGTATATTTTCTCTTCTAATTAAATGCTACACCTTCTCCATGAGAAGGTGAGGATAGGCACTGTTAATCAGATTAACAGGCATTTACAGTTAAATAGTTAGCTAGTCTACACTCAGACACAAAAATTGGTGACAATGACACCAAAATTTTTATCTCCCGGGGCCCCCAGTATATGGAAAACTGATGAGTGGGTAGTTGGGAGGTAACGAAAATGGTTCACTGAGTAGGTAGGTAGTTAATCTAACAATTATTAAATTCCTTTTATGTCAATAACTGGGTGGATGAAACCAATTGGTTGCTCACCAGAGTTATTCTCCACACTAGTATTTATATACTGTGTGGGAGGAGCGTGCTCGGTAATAGATACATTACCGCTCAACCAACCGAGGAAAAAACCAAGACAACGCTGGTGCAAGAAGCCCCGCGAAGAGGAGAACAAAGGGAGAACGAAAAGGAAGAACGGGGCGAGAGGACGTACGTACCAGCAAGTACGCTCTCGACAATTACACAACCGGAGAAGGGAGAGACTCCAATAACTAAAAGTAAGTGACTAATTGAGTTTTTACACCAGTAAGTTAATCACATTAAATTAAGCTGGGTCAGACAAGTTAGGCCTACATTGTGGCCTAAGACCCAGCATCAACTCATAGCTTAACAAAGGTGGAGGTAGATTGCCCTAACCTAATCTTGTGAGGAATCCTACTGTGGACCTCAATTTATCTGCCCGCTCTGGACCATTTCCGGAATCTCTAGGCTGACCCCTCTAGGCTAGACTTGATCTACTCTATAGTTAGACTGGAGATATAAGGGGTGGGTTAATTGTGGACCAATTCATACAGAGCATTTTTCGCAACATGATATTCTTTTTAATGTTACAAAAAAGTCTAAGGTGATGCAATTTCATCCTAAAAGCTGTAATCAGCCAGCTGATATAAGGTTTAAAATGAATGGTGAAGTAATTGAGGAAGTACAAGAGTTTAAGTATTTGGGTCAAACTATTACCAGCTCCTTGAGTGATGACTCAGCTATAAGAAAACAATCTCGAAGCCTGTGTGCTAAAGCGAATATGACCATAAGGAACTTTCGTTTCTGTACAAGTGAAGCTAAAGACACACTCTTTTGTACTTTCTGCAGTAATATATACGGTCAGCAACTCTGGGTGAATTATAAAAAAGGTTCTGGCAGAATCCTAAATTTGCTGTACAACAGGTCTTTTAAACTCTTACATAAATTAACCCCGAGATGCTCAGCTTCGCAAATGTTTGCTACCCGCAATGTCCCGAGTTTCCCGGAGGTAACAAGACGTGCTCAATACAGTCTAATGCAAAGAATTAAAAAATCAACCAACCCGATCATCCAAGCTATCCATGAGTCCTGCCATTTATCCTCTAAGCCAGGGCCGGATTAACCATTAAGCAAAATAAGCCCGTGCTTAGGGCATCAAGGGAAGGGGGGCACCACAGAAATTTTCCATTGTCGGATTTACCATGGATTTATTATACTATTATAATCGCGGCTTATAGCCTATAAGCTGTTGAAAACTGAATTATATATATTCATATATAGTATTTATTTTTTTCATTGTTTGAATTTGTAGTGAACAACAACCCTTTTGAGAGAATAAATATATTTCGTTGTAATCACACACTTTACGCTTTGCGTATTATTTTGTTTATCTCAAATCTTTGAGCGCCATATTAAAAATACATATAGATTAAATATTTTCGTGTGCTATAGTAAATGTAAAAACAAGATTCAGTCATGCTGAACTTTATAAAATAATTGTAGAAGACAATATTGAGTGTGCCTTCCCAAATGTAGAAATTGCCTTTCGTATATTTTTAACATTAATGGTCACAAATTGCTCAGCTGAGCGTTCATTTTCTCAGTTGAAGTATATTAAAAATACCAACAGAACAACTGTGCAACAAGGCAGGCTGGATGCCTTATCTCTACTAAGTATAGAAGCAGATGTGTTACGTAAGATTAGTTTTGAGGATCTGATCAAAGACTTTGCAATTAAAAAAAGTAGGAGAAAACTTTTCAAATATAAATGAAGTGGAAGTATACAAAAATAAACATTATTTTCCATCTTACTGTAAGTTTTGTTTCATTTCAAAAAATAAAATTTTATTTTTGGTTCATTTTTGTTTATATTTTGAATTACATACAGTATATGGGGCACCAAAATCTTTTAAGTGCTTAGGGCCTCTAAAGGTCTTAATCCGGCCCTGCTCTAAGCTATGAACTTCTTGGTACGGAAACGTCTGTCTGTAGCTCCACTTAACTTCGACAGTGCAGTATTATTTCTAATCAATTGTATATATTTCTATCCTTAGTATATGAACTGTCATTGTATTAATAATATTTGTCATATGGACTATAGTCTGCCAATAAACCTTTTCATTTCATTTCATTTCATATATATATATATATATACAGGGTGTTTCAGGAGGAACGGTCAATACTTCGCGAGGTGATAGTATCGGTCATTGTGAGAAAAAAAGTTCATATGAACATGTGTCTAATTCTGAATGGTTACGGAGATAAAGCTGTTTGAATCTGATGCGCGCGCAGCTCTTCTTCCCCCGCGATGGTCCCATTCAATGGCCACCAAGGTCTCCAGACCTCTCTCCGTTAGATTATTGTTTGTAGGGGTGGATGAAAAGTCAAGTTTACAAAAGAAAGGTGGATACACGAGACGAATTGCTCGCGCGCATTTTGGATGCTGCTGCCCGCATAAAGGAACGTCAAGATCAACTCAGACGAACAACACGCGATCTTCGCACACGAGTTGCAAAGTGCATTGAGGTTGACGGTGGGATTTTCGAAGACGTATTGTAAACTGTAACAAATTTGTCATTTCTGTATCTGATACCATTCAAAATGCCAATGTTTAAACATTAAATGTTAGAAAGAGTAATTGGTTTCTTTCTTAATTACCATTAACAATGCTTTTGTATTTGTAGATTCAAACAGCTCTATCTCAGTAACCATTCAGAATTAGACACGTGTTCATATGAACTTTTTTCTCACAATGACCGATACTATCACCTCCCGAAGTATTGACCTTTCCTCCTGAAACACCCTGTATATATATATATATATATATATATATATATAATATAACAGGAACACCAGAGAAAAATAAACATCTTTCAAGGTTTAATCAGTACCAACGTTTCGGAATACACTAATTCCATCTTCATGGCCAACAAAGTTAAAATTATAAAAAGTAGCTAAGAAAATGTAAAAGCATTAAAACTAAAAGGTAAATAGATGAAATTAAAATAAAGTTACAATTATAAAAAGTGGCTACGAAAAATAAAAAAGCATTAAAACTAGAAGGTAAATAAATAAAATAAACAAGTACCTTAACCAAAACATAACAGATCTACCGATGATTCATCAGAATTGAGGTCTGGTTTTAATTTATAAATGAACAAAGATTCCATAATTTTAAGCTTAAGGTCAGAGCTTCCGGCAACAAGTACAACGAAACTAGAATGTGAAAGTGGGTGGTTATTGTTGTGTGAATGGTTATGTATGAGAGAATTAGGTGGTTTGCCAAGAGGTAAATTTGTACGAACCGATTTACCGAGATGTTCGTAAATACGAGATTTTAGGTGTCCTTTAGTTTTACGTATATATGACCCCATACAGTGGTCACACTTGTATTGGTAAACTATGGATGACTTAAGAAGTGTAGGAATAACATCTTTGTATTTAAACAAGTGATAAATCGATTTAGACGGGGTGAATATAATTTTTATACATAGTTGTGGGTAGAATTCCTTGAGTAATTTTAAAAGTTTTTCTAATGTTAAAACTTGAGGTTCCCATATAAGGCAAAGTGAAATACACGATATCTTTGGGAACTGTAATTACGTCTCGAGTTGTGAGGTTTATTAGTCTATTTAGGGTTCTGCTTATTGTAGTCTCCACCAATCTAGAAGGGAAATTATTCTTGGTAAGGAGTTTTCGGATGAAATCTAGTTCATCATGTAGTTTAAAGTAATCTGAACAGATATTGAAAGCTCTATTAGTCAGAGCCGAAATTAAATTTCGTTTGAAACCTAAAGGGATAAAGGAAGAAAAATTCCTAGTAAGATTGGTGAATGTCGGCTTTCGGTAAACGGAAGTTTCAAAAGAGGAATTAGTTTTTATTATCTTAATGTCCAAAAAGGAAAGAGCTATTAGATTCAGTTTCTGAAGTAAATTCAATAGTAGGGTGCTTAGAATTAACATAATTACGAAACAAAGGGATATGGTCTGGTGATTTGAACAGGAGAAAAATGTCATCACTATATCTTCTATAAAAAACCGGTTTGAAGTTGGAAGGACACTTGTTCAGCCACTTGACTTCATGATGGCAAACAAACGCTTTAGCTAAGGTGGGACCAAGGGGCAGACTCATTTGAACACCTTCAGTCTGTTTAAAATATTCACCGTTGAATATAAACATAAGGTCTTCCACGGAAAATTTTAGTAGTTCTTTCAATTGACCTCTATTAAAACCCTGCACCGTATGAGTATTATTAAAAAGATTGTCAATACATATCAATAGTTTCTGCAACAGGTACATTGGTAAATAAAGATTTTACATCGAAGCTAGCCATTGTGTACGAATTATTTATTATTTAATGAGGTAATTTCTCTTACGAAAAAAGAATCCCGTGCTGTATACAAGTTATAAGTTATAGGTGATAGTATGGGGACCAAGAATTTTGAAAGGTTATAACTTTAACCCTGGGTCACAAGTTGTTTTTTTTTGTTTTTTTTTCAATTTTTTTGTCGAAATCTTTGTTTTTTTTTTAGTTACAATTTTTTGTACAATATTTTTTGATAATAAACTGTATTAAGCAGGTGTTTGAAGATATTTTAATGTCCTCAGACTAAATTTTCGAATTTTAAAACTTTTATAAACAGAAGCTTGCCCACTTTTTTGCTTTTCGCGATATTCCAAGTGGGCCGATTTTTCTGCCGCTCAGTGTATTATACAAGGTGTAACAAAAAAGTCTGTTCTCATAGGGAAATAAGATAACAGAATTGAACGAGAAAAACGAGTAGAAATGTGTCAACGACTACATGGAATGCAATTTGAGCATGTACTGGATTAATTGGTAAGTTCAGATCTACAAAAGCTAAGGCTAACAAAGACCCTAAGATCCACTCCAAAGTTAGCCCGAGAGAAAGAAGAGAGTAGGGGGTTAAAAGAAGAGAATAAGGGGTTAAGTAAGTAGCAAAACCTATCATTCGTGAGTTAAAATTCATTCAGAAAAAGAGAAAGAAAGCCTTACCATCATCATCCGCCGGCCACTACCGACAAGTAGGAAAAATAGTCGAAGAGAATAGGAAAGGGGTGAAAGATGAATAGAAGTAAAATAAGAACACTTACAAACCATGCAAACACAGTCTTAACTCAAACACTATCATACCATGCAAACTACAGACATGCAAGCAAAGAGAGTTACAGACATGCAAGTAAGGAGAGGTCCCGAGAGGATAAGGAAAAAAGGTATGAAGAGTATAACAAAAAGTTTAGTAGCTATAACTGTAGAGGCCTCAAAGTCAATGCTGACAGTGAGATCAATAAACTTTTATCTGCACATGACATTTTGTTTTCAGGAAACTTGGCTCTCTAAACAAGAGTGCAAAGATTTAAACAATATTAAGCCTAACTACAGGGGAATAGCTAACTCACCCAATGATGATAGTGAAGTTATTACTGTGGGCAGACAGAACAGAAAGGAAGGTGTAGCTATAATGTGGCACTCACAGCTGGATAGGTTTATAGAGCCCATTAGTTATGAATATGAGTGGGTTGTAGCCATAAAACTAACGATTGACAACAAAATACTGTATATATTCAATGTTTATATGCCTGATGAGTGTGCTGAAAATGAGGAGGTATATTTAGATAGACTCTGTAAACTAAATATACTGCTGGAGGAGCTGTACTCGTCATGTGTTATAGTGGTTAGTGATTTTAACAGCAATATCATTAAACCGGGTTCAGATTTTGCTAAGCTTCTTATCAATTACTGTGAGGCATGCGACTACAAACGTGCCAGTAAATTGCTACTCCCTAATGACTCATTTACATATGTTAGTGATGCCTGGGGGACTTACTCGTGGCTAGACTACTGTATAGCCTCCCACGATGGTTATGATATAATTAATAGCATGTCCATACTTTATGGTGTATTTGAATCTGATCATATCCCATTTGTAGTAGGGCTTGATTGTATGGTAGCACCTGACATAGACAATGACTGTGATAATGCTAATTACTATAAGGTTAATAGGTCAAATCTTAGTCACTCTGAGGTAGACTACTATACAATGCAGACTGATGCACTACTAAGGCTTGTGAGAATTCCTGCAGAAGCTTTGGTTTGTAGAATCCCTCCTGTGATGATGTAAACCATATAGATCTCTTAAATAAGTATTACGGTGAGCTTGAACATGCCATTAAGGGTGCGAGTGGAAGTAGTTTTAAGAATAAAAAATGGGGAAAAGTAAATGTCAATCCAGGGTGGGCAGAATACTGTGCTGATTTGTATGATGTAGCAAAAAATGTATTCGTGGAATGGGTTGCTATGGGGAAACCTAGGCAGGGGGAACTCTTCTAACTGAAAAATAGAACTCGTGCTAGGTTCAAGGGTGCTCTTAGATTTAAAAGGAAATATGAAGAGAATCTTCGAAGAGAATCTCTAGCCAGGAAATTAGACAATAGCAATACTTCCAGTAGGGAATTCTGGAAGAAAGTTAATAAAATTAACAATAGTAATCTTACCTTGCCAAATGTAATAGAGGGTGTATATGGTGCAAAAAACATTCAGAACTGTGGAAAAATCATTATGAAACCCTATTTAATTGTCTCGGGGGGATAGACTAAATATATGTCTAAATTTAGAACGCTCTGAGGAACTATTAATTAATGACTCAGAAATCTGGCAGGCTATTCATAAGTTAGATGATAACAAAAGTTGTGGCCTAGATGGCATACAAGCAGAACATTTAAAATGTTGTAGCCCTCGTATAATACCTATGCTTGCAATGCGTTTCACAAGCTGTATGATACATGGCTACTTTCCACAGTCCATTTTGTCAGTTGTATTGTTACCATTTGTTAAAAATAAGGGTGCTAGCATCTGTGATAAGAATAATTATCGGCCAATAGCACTTGCCAGTATACTTTCTAAAGTGTTAGAATATGTCATTTATAATAGGATAAGCACTTACTTGCAGACTTATGACAATCAATTTGGCTTTAGAGTGAAACATGGTACTGACATGTGTATTTATATGCTAAAGGAAGCCGTCCGAAAGTACAAGATGTCAAACAGCAATGTATATTCCTGTTTTTTGGATGCATCAAAAGCATTTGATAGAGTTAACCATCACAAACTTTTCAAGAAACTCTTGTGTCAAGGGGTACCTAAATATATACTTAGGATACTTGCATTCTGGTATACAGAGCAGACCATGTTTGTAAGATGGAAAAGCACTGTATCACCAGGTTCTAAGGTGACCAATGGTGTTAGGCAAGGAGGTATATTATCACCCTATTTTTCTGTATATACATGGATGACCTTACCAATGAACTAAAACTGCACGTACTGGCTGTGTCATTAGAAAGAAAAAATTTATCATTTAATGTATGCTGATGACCTTGTTCTTCTGTCACCCTCTCCCCATGGGCTGAGAGTACTATTAAAGGTATGTGAACAATATGGTATAGAAAATTACATCACCTATAATGGGGCAAAGAGCTGTATTTTGATTTTTAGGTGTAATCTACTGAAACATGTATCATGTGGTTCTTTTGAAATGAATGGTCAGACTATATCTGTCAAAGACACATGTAAATACTTAGGTCATGTAATTACTCACGAGCTGCGAGATGAACTTGATATTGAGAAGCAACGTAAAGAGCTGTATGTACAGGGTAACATCACTAACATGCTAGTAAGGAAATTTGGTATGCGTTCAGAATCATTTAAAATTTATCTTTTTAGAACTTACTGTACTGCATTGTATACATCTCATCTGTGGTGGAATTATACAAAAACTGCTATGAAAACTCTTTGTCGCTTATAATAATATTTTTCGTATGCTATGTAGGGAACCAAAATGGTGCAGTGCCAGTTTTATGTTTACTACGCATAACCTACCTACCAACCAAATGTTAATCCGGAAGAATATATATAATTTCATTACCAGGGTCCAAAACAGCTCTAATGTGTTATTGTACAATGTCCTGTCTTCAGATACTGTGTACCTCTCACCTATATGGCAGTCTTGGTTCAGACAACTGCTGGTTTACAATACCTTATTTTTGTAATGTAGCAAAGATTATATATGCATATTAAGTTGTGTTATAATAAGTGTTATAATAACTTAAGTGGCTATGTTATAATAAGTGTTAGAAATGTTATAAGATATCTCAGGTAATAACATATACATAAAATTATCAGATAATTAATCAAATAGTATGCCAGTATGCTAGGTTAAGTGGCTATGTTGGCCTTATTTTTATATTATTTTTGTATTAAGTTCAATGTATACGTAAGATTGTACTTGTATGTTAGGTTAAGTGGTTATGGATTGTGAATGATCCGCAATAAAGATGTTTTGTTTTTGTTTTGTTTTCCGATTGTATTGTTTGTACACTGCGCCCTCGATATATGCGTCTTCAGCATATGCGAAGACCCTATTTCTGCCAAGAATTCAGTATATGCGAAAAAAAAATCGCATTTATGCGCCACCTAGTGAGAAATATTGCTGAGCCGCTGAGCGCACCGACGTGTTCCCGCCAAACAACAACAGTCTCGCATAAACCGTTATAGCGTATTGGTGTGCGCGCGTTGTGTTCTAGCAATCAACACTCGTCTCCTGGAGCCTACACACCTGCCATCGTTGGTATCGTATGTCTTATTAGGCTTACTATGTCCTTTAATGAAAATGAAAATGAAAATGAAAAGGTTTATTGGCAGACTATAGTCCATATGACAAATATTATTAATACAATGACAGTTCATACACTAAGGATTTAATATTTATACTGTACAGTATTGATGTAATATAGCATTACTGTTATCTTGTTGAATGTTTTGGTATAAAAAAGTGGCATATTTATTATTGTGGGTGCCGGGAGGGTAAAAAAAAAACTGGTTGTGGAACGCATCCCTATTTTTTTTCATTTAACTATAAGTTTGATATATGCGAATTTGCATTATGCGAGGTTTTAGCAGAACCTATCCCTCGCATATATCGAGGGCGCAGTAATGTATAGTTAAAACTATTTTCTCGTGCAATTCTGTTATATCTTATTTCCCTATGAGAACAGACTTTTGCCACACCATATATGTGTGTGTGTGTGTGTGTGTGTGTGTGTACACTAGGGCGGGGCGAAAATATATTGAACTCAAGTTGTCAGTATGAAACATGGCTGAAAAGGTGCTCTAGTACCCACCTATCATAAAAACATCAACTTTTATATCCTATGAATATGTACATTCTCGCAACTTTGACCTCAATTTTGTAAAAAAGCCAAAATTTTGAAGCAAATTTAGTTTGGTTAAATATTATAGCAATATTTCCTTTTATAAACCAAAACATGTGTTCATCACTAAATTATATGAAGTGTAACTGCTATCCTCTTGTTGATTCACTTAAAATCTAACTTTGTTTCCCTTTTTGGATTCTCTAGCCGAGATTTCTTGCTGAGAATAACCATTCCATGGCAGGCGTCATATTCGTAGACTTTTTTCACTTGCAGAGGAGAGTTCCTTCACATTTCTTTCAACTGCCTGGGAGGCTGGGAATGACATGGGTATGTGTCAAGAATTATGGGTTTTTGGCAGTCATCAGTGCTACTTATAACATCAGAGTGTTAATGAAGGAACAGTAATATTCATTTCGTTCTAATCAATCATATCCATGTAGGTCGAAGCTGAGAAGTTAAACTTGATGGATTTCTTGTCAAACATTCGAATTTCACCCGGTATAACACTCCTTTTCGCTTGTAGCACTTTTTCGACTGCTAGCTTCTGAATATTCTTATTCTTGTCAGCGATAGCAGATAAAAGGATATTTTCAGGATGACAAAAGTAACGGTTGTTTTGTAACACAGGACGAATAATGTCTTAGTCGATTGTATGTAGTTTTTGATAGAGCTCAATCATGAAAAAAAAGTTTTTGGCCCATCCTGGCAAGACTAGTTTGCTTTGATATAGAACCATGCAGGAGCATAGAAGTTCAGTATAAAATGAGCAATCCTTTGAAGTGTATCTGATGGTTTTTCGTGCGACGTGTAATAACTAAGAGACGATTTGCTTTTGTCAGCCACCGTACATTATTGAGAGACCCAGGTTGAACAGTTTCTAACAATTTCATAGTTGGACCTCTATCATGACCGTTTTGAATTGACAAACGCGTCTTATGGAAGTATTCTGGTCACTGCTGAGATCTGCTAGCACTTCTGGTAAGTCCATCACTTTTCCAGCGAGAGGTGGAAATTTTGCAATTGGTCTATTCTTTGGATCAAAGTTCAGATCCTTGCCGATTTTACCCTGTGAACTTCTAGGTCCTGTCGTTTGCCAGTCAAGAACTTCCAGGTATTTTCTCAAGGGAAGCGCATTAGTGTTGTTGGTTTACGTCGTCGTCGTCGGCCTAGGCAAGCTACGGCTTGGGACCGTAGCGCATCTATCCGGTATAGGTTAACCTGGATGATGTAGCCATAAGCACTGCCGCTAGTTAAGTGCCAACCAGTGATTATCTCACTAGCCGTATTGAGTCCGTTAGGCGAAACTGCGACAGTACCAAAGGTGGAAAATATAACCCTTGGATTTCTATTATTTATTTGTAAAATGGACATGGTATTAGATTAAAATAATTATGCGAAAAATGCTCTGTATGAATTGGTCCACAATTAACCCACCCCTTATATCTCCAGTCTAACTATAGAGTAGATCAAGTCTAGCCTAGAGGGGTCAGCCTAGAGATTCCGGAAATGGTCCAGAGCGGGCAGATAAATTGAGGTCCACAGTAGGATTCCTCACAAGAATTAGGTTAGGGCAATCTACCTTCACCTTTGTTAAGCTATGAGTTGATGCTGGGTCTTAGGCCACAATGTAGGCCTAACTTGTCTGACCCAGCTTAATTTAATGAGATTAACTTTGGTGTAAAAACTCAATTAGTCACTTACTTTTTGTTATCTGAGTGTCTCCCTTCTCCGGTTATGTTTTCGAGAGCGCACTTTTCTGGTACGTCCTCTCGCCCCGTTCTTCGTTTTCGTTCTCCCTTTGTTCTCCTCTTCGCGGGGCTTCTCGTACCAGCGTTGTCTTGGTTTATTCCTCGGTTGGTTGAGCGGTAATGTATCTCCACTACCGAGCACGCTCCTCCCACACAGTATATAAATACTAGTGTGGAGAATAACTCTGGTGAGCAACCAATTGGTTTCATCCACCCAGTTGACATAAAAGGAATTTAATGATTGTTAGATTAACTACCTACCTACTCAGTGAACCATTTTCGTTACCTCCCAACTACCCACTCATCAGTTTTCCATATACTGGGGGCCCCGGGAGATAAAAATTTTGGTGTCAATGTCACCAATTTTTGTCTGAGTGTAGACTAGCTAACTATTTAACTGTAAATGCCTGTTAATCTGATTAACAGTGCCTATCCTCACCTTCTCATGGAGAAGGTGTAGCATTTAATTAGAAGAGAAAATATACATCCATAGGATGAAACTGTCTATGGTCTTTACCATAAGAAAAGGAAAAATGAAAGTTAGAAGATAAAATTACAATTCCCCAGCATCTATTTTTGTTGTAAAAATAGTCGCGCTTTTAATGCTGTTTGTCGCTGAGGTCTTGTGTCTGTCAATGTTGTAGTAGGATGCGTTACCACTCCTACTGTCAAAGGAATAGTTACTGGAAGTTCAGTGTCTTCAGTTGTTACTGTCAGTGGAGAATGTTCTCCAAAGTCCATTGTTTTGGGTCCAGACTCTAAAGGGTACAAAAGAAAAATGTCTCTTGTTGTGTCACCCGTTGAAGTCCTTAATTTGACCACTCTTGTTACCCCGTCTGCCCCTGGTCTGAGTTCTGAAACTCTAGCCAGAGGCCAGTTTTGTCTTGGAGTACTGTCATGTATGAGAACAAGGTCCCCTACCTTAATTGTGTCAGACCAATCCTTCTTAGTCATTTGTTTATGTCTCTCCCTTAGACCCATCAAGTACTCAGTTTTCCACTGTTTTATGAAATGAGCTTTAACTCTAGTTAAATGTTGTAACTTAGTCTGGAGCTCATCATGTCGTTGAGTCCAGTTTGGGTCTTCTGAAGAGTCTATCTTGTAGTCCGGCAGGAGACTAACTTGTTCTCCCCGAATCAAATGATTTGGAGTTAATGGTTCTGGGTCATTAATGTTGTCACTCACATAAGTGAGTGTCCTATTGTTAATGATGTTCTCAATCTCAGCCAGGAGAGTGAGTAACCCAAATAAGTGTATCTGTTTTTGCCAATTGCTTTCTTCAAGCAATTCTTTACTGTTTGTATATTCCTCTCCCAGATAGAACCATACCAAGGAGAGGCAACTGGAATATACTTCCACTTTATGTTTTGATTTTGTATATATAATTGTGTGATTTCATTGCTTAACAAGTCGTGGATGACTTGTTCACCAGCTTTGAAATATGTAGCATTGTCAGTCCAAACTGTCTTGGGTACTGAATGTCGTGCACAGAATCTCTTAAAGACAGCAACAAAAGATTCTGCTGTTAGGTCCTCCACAACATCCAAATAAACAGCTCGTGAGGCTGCACATGTAAACAGTACAATGTACATTTTTGTTCAGTGTCACCCACCCCTACAGTCAATGCTCCTGTATAGTCAATGCCTACAGTCTCAAAGGGTCTGTTGAGAGTAACTCTCTCCTCTGGCAAAGCAGGAGGATTTGGTTTCCTATAGGGCCTAGCATGAATACGCCTACATGTGACACACTCACTCAGGACTGTTTTAACAGTGATCCTTCCCTTGGGTATCCAATAAGTTTTTCTTAATGTAGTTAGTGTCTGTGGTACCCCCATATGATATACATCATTGTGTATTTTTCTGATGATTAATGTTGTCAAATAGCTAAATCTAGGTAAAAGGATTGGATTTTTGCTTTTGTATGACAGTTTGATTTGTCTAATCTCCCTTTACACCTTAGAAGGCCTTCTCATCTCTGAACAAGTTTAGATCCACAACTACTGATGGTACAGGTTCTTTTGTTTGTTTCCCATTTGTTAAGAATTCTAACTCTTTATTGTACTCTTTTGTTGGGCTTGGCCTATCCAGTATTGTGGCAACCTCTGTATAATTATGATTATTTTTATTTGCTTTTGTTAATTGTAGCTAAACAGTTGTGAGCAAACCTCAAACAGTAGGCTGTCACCCTAACAAGTTTGTTGAAATCAGAATACTTTTCATAATTAGTGATTGGTTCAACCTTTTCATTTGAAAAGATTAAATTTAATGTCAAGTTAACTGTTCCACAGGCCATTGGTCTGTATTACAGAGCCCCTTAGGTCCCATAAACCAAGTTTGTTTGACTTCAACAACTTGTAGGATAAACCTCTGGTCAGAAAGTCTGCTGGATTCTGTTTAGTTGGAACATAGTGAAAGTTTACTTGTAGGCTTTCATTAGCGTCAGCTATTTTTTTAGCCTATTTCTTACAAAGATATTCTTACTATTAATGCTATCATTCCGTATCCATGCAAGACAAATCTGACTGTCAAGCCAGACGTGGATATTAGTTATGAACACATCATAGTAAGCATCCTTAAGCAATGAAATGGTTTTAATGGCTAATGTAGCAGCCAATAGTTCCAATTGAGGTATGGTTCGGGTAGGTTTGAGAGGTGCAACTTTCCCTTTTGCATAAATTAGATGACTTTCTGTCGGGCTTACAAGATACGCACAGCACCCATAAGCTTGTGTGCTTGCATCAGCAAACACATGAAGCCTCTGGGGCTTATCCTAAACCCACAGCACCTTTGAATTTTAATGTTCTGCACTTTTGTTAAATCAGTAGCTAACTTCTTCCAAGATTTTTGATTTTCATTTGTTATTGGATCATCCCACCCAACATTTGTCCTCCAAATTTCTTGGAGGAGAATCTTTGATTTTATTGTTGAAGGCAGGAATAGACCCATAGGATCAAAAATTTTGGAAGCCTCTGATAATATTTGTCTTTTAGTATTTGCTTCCTCATCAAGTTTAAAACCTTTAGTACAGATTGAATCATGACTGTTAGAAGTTGCATCCAAATACCAGTTCATACCTAAAGTTTTAACTCTGTCTGATGGCTCAGTAAAACCATTATTATCTTTTAAAATCTTTTTGTTTAAATCCTCATTATTTGAAATCCACTCTCTAAGTTCAAAGTTACCTTGTTGCATAATGTTTTGAGAGTGTTCATAGACTTCAGATAATTCAGATTTTGTTGTCGTTGAGATAATATTATTCAAAGTGTTGCTATTCTTACAGGTGTTATGTAGGACTGAGTTGAGGCACATAGTATTTGTTGGTCATGCACTGTTTTGGTTTAGGTCTAGGTTGTAGTCTGATAGGTCACCCAAAGGGGCTATCCCTGATGAAGTTTTAATATCTATCTCATTGCTAACCAGTTGTCCTATAATAGCTTCTAATTTTGTATAAAAATTTTCCATATTACTATGGTTATCTTTTATGGGTGCAAATTCAAAAATTTGTTGAGATAATTCATATATAATCACATCTTTATTAACGTAATTACGTTTTAAAAGATCAATAGCTACTTCATATGAATCCCCTACGGCTGGTAAATAGGCTATCAGGTTATAGGCTGGGCCTTTAAGAGAACTAGTTAAGTAACTAAACTTTTCAACAGTTGAAATATAAGGTTTATTACCTATTAAATTCTCAAATTTGTCAATGAAAGATGGGAATTGTACCGTGTCCCCTTCAAATGTTGGTATTTGCAAAATGGGTAACTGAGCCCTCAATTCTTGTGACTCAGGATTTTGCATGCCACTTAAATTTTGTTGAAGGTTAGCCCTACTTTGATTAAAATCAGAATTAGGTTTTTTTGGTGTTAAGTCAGTCAACCGAGACCGTAGTTCCCTTATTTGCTGTTCAATTGAGCTTACCTGATCATCATCATCAGCGTAAAGGTCTATCAATTGTTCTTCAGCCATTTCGGATTCAACTAACTCTGAAATACTCTCATTAATGGCTATTATTTCCTCCTTTTTAATTTCTAATTTAATAATTACACTCTCTATATTTTTCTTACCTGGTTGTGTAATATTGTTAAAAGTGTTCACAGCCTTTGTAACAGCTCCCAACTTTGCCCCCCTTTTCTTTTTTAACTTTTTCAATTCCGCACTGTCCATGTCTAAGTCAAAATTGTTTAACTGGGATCGTAATAAAATATAGGACAAGAAGAAATTACCAGAGAAGAGAGAGCACAGACAAAACAGTCAAGTTTAAATTTGGTTTAATCCCCCCAAGTACTTATGTGTCACTCAGGTCTAAGCTTATAAGAGAATGAGACTCCTTTAATGTAAATGTTTCCTAGTTAGGCCCTAGGTTGTAGACCTAATTAGGCTTGCTCAGGTTAGGCTTAGGCTAGACTAGCCTAATTCTGCAATTTTTGTTAAGTAAGCTTAAGGTTTGTAAATTCCCCACACACGGACCACCAATGCGAAAAATGCTCTGTATGAATTGGTCCACAATTAACCCACCCCTTATATCTCCAGTCTAACTATAGAGTAGATCAAGTCTAGCCTAGAGGGGTCAGCCTAGAGATTCCGGAAATGGTCCAGAGCGGGCAGATAAATTGAGGTCCACAGTAGGATTCCTCACAAGAATTAGGTTAGGGCAATCTACCTTCACCTTTGTTAAGCTATGAGTTGATGCTGGTCTTAGGCCACAATGTAGGCCTAACTTGTCTGACCCAGCTTAATTTAATGAGATTAACTTTGGTGTAAAAACTCAATTAGTCACTTACTTTTTGTTATCTGAGTGTCTCCCTTCTCCGGTTATGTTTTCGAGAGCGCACTTTTCTGGTACGTCCTCTCGCCCCGTTCTTCGTTTTCGTTCTCCCTTTGTTCTCCTCTTCGCGGGGCTTCTCGTACCAGCGTTGTCTTGGTTTATTCCTCGGTTGGTTGAGCGGTAATGTATCTCCACTACCGAGCACGCTCCTCCCACACAGTATATAAATACTAGTGTGGAGAATAACTCTGGTGAGCAACCAATTGGTTTCATCCACCCAGTTATTGACATAAAAGGAATTTAATGATTGTTAGATTAACTACCTACCTACTCAGTGAACCATTTTCGTTACCTCCCAACTACCCACTCATCAGTTTTCCATAAATTATTTGAATATAAATAATTAACTGACAATTGTGATATATAATTAATTATGTTTACATACAATAAAATAATACAATATACATAAAATTAGTATTAATGTGGTTTACAATTGAATTATGATGGGTAACTAATTTAAAATGAATTTATAGCTATTCCGAAATTCAAGACGGTAAAAAACATTTATCTTGAAACTAAAATAAGAGTATTCACTACACACTCCCCCACCAGAGAGGAAGTTCAAAGAGTTCCGAACGACACAGATTTTCCCTGGACCTTTTTGGTAGCTACATGTACCTCGCTTAAGGTTGATTCCAAAAAACGCAGGCTTAAGACGATCGATAGAAACCTTGTCGACCTTGGAACCGCGCTGGATGAGAAATGATTTGCGCGTACGTCGGAGAACTTCATAGGGTCCGTCATATGGACATTGGAGAGGCCGTTTTGGGACAGGTACACGAACGAAAACGTGGGTGCAAGATTGGAGGGCTGGGGAAACAAAGATGTTCTGTTGGCTAGTCAATCGAGGGGGAACAGGCTGAAGGGACTGCATGTGAGAGGAAAGTGTTTGAGCGAATTCCGTAGGATCGCATGACTTATCCCCTGCAGTGAAGTAGCCACCTGGTAGCCGCAGTGTTGTTCCATAGACTAGTTCAGCCGCTGTAGTCTTCAGATCACTCTTAAATGCAGAGCGAATACCAAGCAACACGAGTGGAAGCTTATCCATCCAATGGGAGTCTTCGTGACACATAAGGGATGACTTCAGCTGGCGATGGAAGCGTTCGACGAGGCCGTTAGCTTGCGGATGATACGCACAGGTATGCGCATGTACTGTACCCAACAAGCTGGTAAACTTCTTCCAAAGCGAAGACTCAAATTGGCGACCTTGGTCAGTGATGACTTTTGTCGGCAATCCAAATCTTGATACCCATCCATGAAGAAAGGCTCTTGCAACAGTGTCCGCTTGGATATCAGGAAGTGGGATGGCTTCAGGCCATCTGGAAAAGCGGTCGAGACAGGTGAGCAGATAACGTTGGCCTTGAATCACTGGAAGAGGGCCAACAATGTCTACATGAATTACCTCAAATCGCTGGGATGGGGGCGGAAATGCGTCAAAGGGGGACCTGGTGTGCCTTTGGACTTTGGCACGCTGGCAGGCAAGGCACGTTTTGGTCCAATGTTTGACATCCTTCCGCATCGAGGGCCAAACAAAGCGAGAGGTAACCAGGTGTTGCGAAGCACGGATACCAGGATGGGAGGGCTTATGAAGATCCGTGAAGACTGCTTTTCTGTGACATGGAGGGACATAAGGGCGAATAGCAGCTGTTGATACGTCGCAATAGAGGGGCACAGACAATCCTGGCATACTCATTTTCTTGAGGGAAAGTGAGTGAGTGGAGTCTTCTCTGAGCAGGTCTTGTAGTTCCGTATCCTTATCTTGATCCTGTGCAATAGCATTCCACAGTGTAGAGCTGAGGGTAACAGAAGTAATCTCTATTCTTGAAAGTGCATCCGCTGGAGTGTTCAAGACACCTTTGATGTGGCGGATATCTGTGGTAAATTGCGAGATATAATCGAGTTGCCTGATGACTCTGGGAGAGTGGTTACAGCTGTTTTTATTGAAGACAGTGACCAAAGGTTTGTGGTCGGTAAAAACACAAAACTCTCGGCCTTCAAGGAAATGTTGAAAATACTTCACGTTTAAGTAAATAGCAAGAAGTTCACGTCCGAAAGCACTATAACGCGTTTGGGCTGGCTGCAGCTTTTCGAGTAAAACGCGATGGGTGCTTGTTGACCGTTAATGGTTTGTTCCAACACTCCACCGATCGCAACATCTGATGCATCGACCGTCAGAGTTAGGGGGGCATTACTGATAGGAAATGACAGAGACAATGCACTATTGATAGCATTTTTGGCATTGTCGAACGCCTGTAAACTATCGCTACACCATACCAATTTCGTTACCTTGCGTTTGTGTGTGATCATAGCGTGTAGAGGAGCAAGAACACTGGCACAGTTTTTAATGAACTTGTGGTAATAATTTACCAAACCTAGAAACCGACGTAACTCACGCTGATTATTTGGCATAGGGTAATTTTTTATCACTTCACACTTGTCCTGAAGGGGGGTAATTCCGTGCTGCGAAATCGTGTGACCAAGAAATTCCAAGGTTGGCTGTGCAAACACACACTTAGATGCATTAATAGTAACACCGTATTGTTCTAAGCGTTGAAAGAGGAGTGAAAGATGTTCCTTATGTTCCTCTTCCGTTGAGCTGGCCACAAGCAAATCATCGATGTAGGCATAAACAAAGTCTAAGCCTCTGGTGACCTCATCTATAAACCTCTGAAAGGTTTGCGCAGCATTCCGTAGCCCGAACGGCATCTTCACAAATTCGAATAACCCAAATGGTGTACAAACTGCAGTCTTGGGAATATCCGAAGGCTCTACGGGAATGTGGTGGAAAGCCTTAACGAGATCTATTTTACTGAAGATAGATTTGCCGTGGAGAAGAGAAGTAAAGTCTTGGACATTTGGTACCGGATATCGGTCCGGGATGGTTGTCGAATTCAAAAACCGGTAATCCCCACATGGTCTCCAGTCTCCTGACTTCTTCTGGACCAGGTGTAGGGGAGAGGACGAACTGCTTTTGGAAGGTCTTATTATCCAAGATCCATCATAAGCTGGAATTCCGATTTGGCAGCTTTCAGTTTGTCCGGGGCAAGACGTCTGGGTTTGCAAACACAGGGGGACCTTTTGTTGTAATGTGATGGGTAATGGTGTGCTTAATGGTATCACCCATCTGCATAGGTTGAAGAATTCCTGGATATCGTTGGAAAAGGCACTGGTACATGGAATTAGGGGGAACGAGGGAAAGTGCAGAGTTCGAGGCGTCTGGAAGGGCAACCTGTTTGGCAAGAACAGAAAGCAGTGTGGCCTGGTCGCATAAGCGTCGCTTGTCAAGATCCACCAGGAGTTTGAAATGCTGGAGGAAGTCAGCGCCGATTATGGGATGCTGCACTTGAGCACAGATGAAAATCCACTTGAAGGATCGGTGAAGGCCCAAGTTTAGTTCACGCGACTGAGTACCGTACGTGGGTATGCGTGAACCGTTAGCAGCGTATAGAGGCGGAGATTCCGAGTGCGTATGACCAGATTTTTGAGGGAATACACTGACTGACGCTCCGGTATCGACCAAGAAATTGACACCAGAGTTCCTGTCCTTTATGAATAACAGGTTGGCAGTGCGAGTACTAGACGCCATTAGGACTCGCTGCTGGGGTTTTCCGACGAAAAATTGCAAGGGGAGATGCACTTCCTAGCCTTCTTTCCAAATTTAGCGTGGTAGAAGCAGATCTTCCCGGAACTCGAACGATGCCTCTTCGTAAATCTTGACCGAGAATGGCTTCTTTGCCGTTGATTTTGTAGCAGAGAACAAACGTGGTTGAGTTGTTGACTTAACTCTTTCACTTTCAACTCCAGTTCCGATTGTGTGTTCACGTTGTTGACCGGAGCTGTGTCAATCTCCACTACTTTGTCGGCAGTTTCTGCTAGTTTATCAACTGGAGTAGCAGGATCCATAGTGGCCAAGACACGCTGAGCTGATGGAGGAAGTTTCTGCAAGAACAACTGTCTAAAGATGTCCTTATCGAAGGTTTGTGCGCGTTCGCCTAGAGCGCACTGCATAGCCCTCAGCATTTGAGTGGGCTTACGGTCTCCAAGTTCTTTTGAGATTAACTGATGTAGTTTCTCACGCTCGGAGACAGTGGTGCGGCACAGGATGGCAGACTTCAGATCGTTGTATGGGTCCTCACTCGTGGAAGTAGACACGATGACGTCACGGACTTCAGAGATGATGCTCGCTGGTAGAGAGGACAAAACATGATCGTATTTCGTCCTGCTAGCGGTGATCCTTCCCAAGTTGAATTGTGATTCCACTTGGTGGAACCAAATAAATGGATCACCCGGCCAGAAGACGGGGAGCTTTACGCTCAAGTGGGAGATGGCACCAGCGTCGTCAGGCATCTTCTCCTATGCTTGCTGACGTACAAGCAAGACGACAAGTTACCAACGAAGGAGTGGAGGTTGAGACGAGCGCAGGCAAGAGCGCACGGGCAGGGGTGAGGGGCAGAGGGCACGAGCGACATTACAGTCTGATCCTAGTCGCTCGGGTGAAGGGGGTGATGGGCACGAACGACGTTACAGTCTGGTCCTAGTCGCTCGGGTGAAGGGGGTGATGGGCACGAACGACGTTACAGTCTAATCCTAGTCGTTCGGGTAAAAGGGGGGAATCCAACTCCGGAGTCACCAATTGTTGGTTTACGTCGTCGTCGTTGGGCCTAGGCAAGCTACGGCTTGGGACCGTAGCGCATCTATCCGGTATAGGTTAACCTGGATGATGTAGCCATAAGCACTGCCGCTAGTTAAGTGCCAACCAGTGATTATCTCACTAGCCGTATTGAGTCCGTTAGGCGAAACTGCGACAGTACCAAAGGTGGAAAATATAACCCTTGGATTTCTATTATTTATTTGTAAAATGGACATGGTATTAGATTAAAATAATTATTTGAATATAAATAATTAACTGACAATTGTGATATATAATTAATTATGTTTACATACAATAAAATAATACAATATACATAAAATTAGTATTAATGTGGTTTACAATTGAATTATGATGGGTAACTAATTTAAAATGAATTTATAGCTATTCCGAAATTCAAGACGGTAAAATTAACATTTATCTTTAAACTAAAATAAGAGTATTCACTACAGTGTGAAGTAAGCAAATAAACCATTGTAATGGTCTTCCCAACGTCAGCTCTAATTTTCTAATTACTCAATTTGATTTACCTGTATTTACATTAGTTGCATCACAAACTACTGCTTTTAAAGTTGATGCAGAGTTGGTGTCAGTAATTACTGATATAATTTCTTTAGCAATATCACTTGCCCTTCCACTTTCAGGAGAAACATGGTCAATATATTCGTTTCCTGGAAATGAAACTAACGCATAGTGGTCTTCATTCAAAGTCCGCTGGCATTCTCCCACTTTTGAAAGATTTTTCAAATTTTTACAATTTTTACAATATTTCCATCAAATCCAAGGCAAACTATTCCTTTATTCTGTTCTTCATGCTTCTTTCTTTCTATGCTTCTCCACAAGGTTCTTTGACGACGTAGTTTACTGGGATCAATCGTAGTATTTTCAGATAATAGATTGAGATTTTTTAAGACAGCATTAGCAATTAAACATGCATCATGGTTGCTTATTTGCATCGATCAACTGCCTTGCATAATTCTGGATATTGGTGTCGATTTTGAGAAGTGCTAGCTTCTGTATCTAACTCGTACTCGCTCAATTCGAAATCTTCATTTTGATGACCTTTTTCACTTTCACAGCTGATCTCACCAACATCACAATTATTCAACTGCATTTTCTGGACAAAACTCTTTTGTTTATCTTTAAGGAATTGTCTTTTATGCTTTATGTTTTCAATTTGTTGTAGTTTTGAAGTTTTCACTTTGTCCAACTCAACTACAATCATTTTTCGTTCAGTATGTTGATCAATCCAGAACTCCCATTCATCATTCGGGATTTTCTCCGCCTTAGCGCATTTACACTCGCTTCTTTTACGAGAACCGGAGGCATAGCACTTGCAGCAACCTATGTCAAATAAATTTCTGAAGGAATCATACTTACTTTGACAAGTGCTGGAAGATCTTTTACTCATGGAATATTTTGTAAGTTCTTGTCCCTTCTGAATTAATCTCTTTACTATGCTTTTGAAGTCGATTGTTGGACTGGAAGCACGGATATATATATTATTCACTTCTTCCGCGATAATTTCAGCGTATTTCTGAGTGCTAAATGTTGCAGTAATGAGCTTATGTTTAAGATAAGCTTTGAATACATCCTCACAAGTTGGTAGTTGGTTGCCAGGAAGCTCTGCTGGCGTTCCGAAAACAGAATGTTTCACTTTTTCTCTTGTTATACCAGAAGAGGCCATTGCAAGCTATGCTATTAATCTGAAACAAAATAAAATAAAATGCTGAATCAGGAAACACATGATAAGTCAAACAAATGGTAGGTCACAAATCACATGTAGGCAGTGATGAGCTGCCAAAATCTTAACCGGTTCCCTATATAAAAAGTTCTGATTTAAAGGATGTGCCACAGTATGTAGTTTTTGTACCTTTCTCCATAAGAAGTGGCAATGCATTGTGTTATTGAGAGTTGTACTCGTACTTAACAATAAAAAAAATAAATTTAGATTAAATTTGAAAAGAAGAAAATATGAAAAATATTTAAGTATATTAGTTATTACTAATTAGGTAGTAATTGCAAAATAGCTTCAAGATTATTATTTTGTACACTTTTTTATAAGATTATTCGGTTTTAAGATCATTTTATAACAATATTTGTTTTCGTAACAATTTTTAACAACCGGTTCTAAAATGCTTCAAAATTTTAACAACCGGTTCGCGCGAACCGGTGTGAACCGACTCCAGCTCACCACTTCATGTAGGCACACAAATACGAATGATAGGTCAAACATATATGGGTTCTACACAGGAGCGGCTCGCAGGTAGGCACTGTGGAACTGCAGCACCCCCATGATCTTATGATTTTTATATTTAAAATAGCCTCTCTGATTGTTTTTTTTCACTGAACTTTGAGTTTTTAAATCAGATTATATCCTTTTTTCCTTAAACTATTTCAATGCTGAACGAATGAATCACGAAAGTAGCTTCAGCCTAATTCGAAATTTAATTTCCGAATTGCATTTATCAATGATTCGTTATCATTTATTTTTTGTCGTGAGATTGAAGTTAATTATATAATAATTGGATTATTTACAATATATAGCTTTCATTTCTTAGAATATTTTTTCGCTCAGAATAAAAACAGAAGAATGGAATTTGTTTATAAATAAAATTTTTGGCAAATTCGAAATTACCCGTTAAGCGTAAGTACCCTATAATTGATTTTATGATACTATTTACTTATTTTTATGACTGAGTAGTGAGTAGTTATCTATTTATCTATTCGACTTTCTCTCTCTCTCTCATATATATATATATATATATATATATATATATATATATATATAATCGACACAATTGTTCGCAATTTCTGAGGCAGCACCCCCATAACAAAGTCACGAGCCACCACTGGACTCCTACATTTTAAAATAAGTAAAAACAATGTTTATTAATGGTTTTTTGATAGACATTGGCATTAATTGAGCTTATTGTTGAGATCTTCATACCTGTGAGGCGAAAAATTAATTTAAGGAAACACGCTAAAAAGGATCTTTTGTGGCTTTTGTTCGCAATTTATTTTGTCATAGTTGCCAGCACCGAAATTAATATTTCTAAAAGATACGACTTATTCCTTAATCAGTGATTACTCAGGCATTTTTCAGCATGTTTCATTAAATTAAATTTTTTTTCAACCTAACCTAGACTGTACACCTATTTTGCTCATCTGTGTCCTTTGAACATTTTCTGTACTCAAAGTATATCTCAAATGGTTTAGGCCTGATTCTGCAACCCTTTGCATCAAATGATTTCGAAATACAATTTCACCTTCATATTTTACAATTTTCATCGTTATATTTTACGATTTTTACAATTGTAAAATATAATTTTACAGTTTTACCATTATACAATTTTACACGCATTAATTTTGAGCAAAAGAACCAGCAAACCGCTGCCTTGCTTATCAAATCTTGTGCGGACACTTTTCTAAAAAGCGTCGTTCTTTATATTTACACACTGTGTCGTTTGCAGTTAAAATGTGTATATATACGGCATGAGAAGGTGCCCCTCAAAAGGCATTTGATTCCGCTCGCAGGTGCGTGGGGAACTACGAGCTTTGAATCATGGAGGCTCTTGGTGTAATGGTTAGTATATCTGACTGGCAATCGGATGATCCCGGGTTCGATTCCTGGAAGGTGCCTCATTTTTCATTGCTCGTTTTCTCCTTTCCTCTTGTGCAGACACTTCTAAAAAGCGTCGTTCTTTACAATATACTGTATATACACAGGGTGTTTCACAACCGGTCTGCCATATTTTGGCGGATGACTTGGGGGGGCGGGTGATATCAAGTAAAAACGTTAATACAACATAGGTGCTATTTCCAACCGTTGCGGAGCTACGGACGTTTTAAGATGTGCAAGCAACAAATCCCTCCTTGTGTATAATTCGATAGATGGCAGCAATGGTGGTACTTTCGGTTAACGAAGTTACCACTACTAATCCTCTGCTTTTTCTTTCAGTTGGTTCTGATCTCTGGTACGAGACACTGTGTTGCGCTAAGGTGAACAATCAAAATGAATAAACAGTTCACACCCGCTGAATACGCTGATATCCATTTCATTTATGGATTCTGTGATGGTAACACCAGAACGCCAGTTGAGGAATATCGAAGACGTTTTCCGAACCGCCGAATACCGAACAGGCAAGTTTTTAGTGACACACACGAGATATTAAGGGAAACAAGGACAGTTGTTCCACTTAACCAAGAACATGTAGTATGACGGCCCGTTGCTATGGAGGAGTGCATACTGGACCTAGTACATTTACAACGTAGCCCAACTACCAGTGTTCGAAGGATTTCTAGACGAATTGGTGAATCCGCATCGCGTGTTTAGCGAACCATATATGATGAGGGTTCGTATCCCTATCATTTGCAACGTGTGAAAGCTCTTCAACCGGATGATTATGATAAACGTGTTCAATTTTGATTCTTAATCGCATACTGTTTAGTGATGAAGCACAATGCATTCGAGATGGAATTAACAATAGACGAAATTCCTACTTCTGGCCCGCCAATAATCCCACGGTATCGTTGAAGGAAACTTTCAACATCGATTCTCGGTGAATGTTCGGTGCGGTGTAGTTGGAGATCATCTGAGTGGACGGTTCGTTTTGGAACAACGATTAACTGCTGATATTTATCTGAACTTCCTGACTGTAATAACGTCGGGGTGTTAGACCCCGTTAGGTATTAGGTTAGTGCTTTGATTTAGATCTTCTTTTGATCCTACCATTTGTGCCAGCGTCCCAACCTCGACCAACTTATTCCTATTTTACTAATTTAGAAGCTATAGACATTACCCCTAACTGACATAATAATTAGACAAGTTAACCTAATTACACATTTTCCACTTTCGAAGCATCACCAAATTTAACTTAGAATCAACGATTGCTGCGGATACAAAAATACATGCTGTTTAGGTCAGCCCAATAAACGAACAGACCGCGTCCCGCTGTTTATCTTTTTGTGCTGCCATTTAGTTTTCTTTTAGTGACTTTTAGACTATATATATATATATATATATATATATATATATATATATATACACGTCACCTCACTGACGAACAAATTGCCGCTTTTGAAGGAGGACGTGCCCTTGAAGACAAGGGCGCCACCACATTTTGGTCATCATCTTACAGATTACTTGAATTAGCGGTACGGGAATCTTTGGACTGGTCGTGCTGGTCCAATATCGTAGACCCCGAGATCTACGGACCTAACCCCGTTAGATTTTTTTTATGGGGCCTTATGAAAGAGATGGTCTACAAGACCAAAGTACAAATGAGAGAGGAACTCTTGCGTCGGATTATAGATGCCGCTGCTTACATACCGTGCAGGGCCCCCGAGAGAGTGGGGAAGCCGGGTTAAATCCCCGGGGCCCGAACCTCTAGGGGGCCCGAAAAGAGCCCGCATACCAACACGCCGGAAGGACCACTGTTTGGAGGAGTTTTGGTATTGTTCAAAGAGTGGCAGGCTTTGAAAAAGAACAAGGGAAGACGAAATCCAGAACAAGTCCAAAACGAGACGTCTTTCAAAAGCAAGTTGAACAATTTGTTTGACATTGCACATGCAAACGCTCTCCAGCTGATCCAGTTTCAAGAAGATCGTGACTTCCTTCTCGTTCAGAGAGAGCCGGTCGGCGTGGCACAATGGGCTCCGTCGACAAAAAATTGGCGGAGAAGTTGCAGAAGGTTGCAAAGCGGAAAGCGAGAAAAACGTCCGAAAGAGGAAAACAGTCGAAGAGCAAGCCTCGACATCTCAAACAGCCGAAATTGCGTCTTCAAGCTCTGCCGATGACGAGTTTCTTGAGGGAGCCACTGGAGGTTGTCCTTCTCCCTGCAAAAAAAGAACATGCCAGACCAAGAATATTTTCAACTCAGAATTATCTTCAGCTTGAGACAGGACAGGGGTGAATGACCGGATGGCGCTTTACATTGTATCGGAAACAGTTCGCAGCCTTGGCCAAAACCTCGAGGAACTGACTCTCAGCCGATCCTCTGTGAAGCGCAGCCGAGAGCATCATTGTAGGCAGCAGGCTGAATCGGTCCAAAAAGGATTCCATTCCGGACCAGTGGTGGTGCACTGGAACGGAAAGCTTCTGCTAGATCTTACCAACAACGACAGGTGGACCGGCTTCCCGTATTAGTGTCATCTCAGATGGCAACTGCCAGCTCTTGGGAGTGCCAAAATAGCTTCGAGAAGTGAGCAACAGCAGGCACAAGCGGTGTTCGATCTTTTGCGACTTTAGGGACTAAGTGAAAGAGTGGTGGGGATGTTTCGACACTGCTGCTGCTAACACTGGCTATCACTCAGGATGTTGTTCGCGCCTAGAGCAGAAGTTGCAGAAAGAGCTGCTCTACTTTGCATGCAGGCATCATATCATGGAGCTAATTGTCGCCGCCGCGTTCACGGCGTGTCATGACGCAATTTCTGGTCCTAAAGTTCTGTTATTCAAGAGATTCCAGCAACAGTAGAACTACATCGACAAAAGCAAGTTCCAAACAGGTGTCGACGACCCCACTATTGGTCCATCCCTATTACCAGTCAGAGAAGAACTTCTAAAGTTCGCCAAAGACCAAATCCAGCGCGAAACGTACCGAGACGATTACAAGGAATTTTTGGAACTCACCATTGTCTTCCTTGGTGGAAATCTTGAATCTCCGATTCGATTCAAGGGCCCAGGTACGATGCATCACGCTTGCTGGATGTGCAAGGTCCTGTATTCTATCAAGATGTGGATGTTCCGGGAGCAATTGCAACATCTCACACCGAAAGAGAAAACATGCTTGCAAGACATGAGCATCTTCGTTGTGACAGTCTACCTGAAGGCATGGTTCACTGCTCCGATGGCCGCTTCCGCTCCAGCCCAGGACCTTTGCCTCTTGAAATCATTGAGGTCGTATCCACATCAGAAGATCGCCAAAGCAGCCAGTCAGAAGCTGGCACGACAGCTTTGGTACCTCTCTGAGGAAATGATTCCATTGGCCTTCTTCGATGCCGATGTTCCGTCTGCAACGAAACATCGGATGGTCGTAGCCTTATACAAGAAAGAGGGTGGAGAACAGATTCCAAAGCGTGTCAACCCGCCTCTCAGTTCGTCTTTGGAGAGCCTTGTGACGAAGAATTCGATGAGGTTCTTCGAACGACTGTAATTGTCTGCAGGTTTCTTGAACAAAGATCCAGATGAATGGGAAAAAATAGAGTTTCAGGCGGCGCTTAGGGTTGTGGAAAACCTCAGGGTAGTGAATGACCACGCCGAGCGAGCTGTGGCCCTCGTTCAACAGTACAGGGTCGGCCACACCAAAGGCGAGGAGCAGCTGCAGTATCTGTTGCAAGTAGTGTCGGAGCATCGCCGGAAATTTCTGGATGCCAGAAAAAGCTCTTTGACTGTGCGACAATGAGTGGTTGCCAACCATGACAAACACGTCGTAGAACGGATAGTACTCATCCATCAGCTCGTGGATTGGGGGGACCCAGAGGCGGTGGAGCTGTAGTGCATACCATATAATACCTACTGTATGACAGTGATTGAAGGATAAATTTTGAAACTCGTGAGCGTCCGCTAAATATGAACTGATCGAAACGAAAATTTACCCGCAACATTTTTTCAACTTCAGTGGGTGGGAGCTAGGAAATATTAAAAAAAAAGATCCCCTATATACTTATGGACCACCCTAATATATATATATTATATATTATATATATATATATATATATATATATATATATATATATACATATATATTTATTTATTTATTTCAGCTGTTACGGTACGGAAAAAGGGAGGACCTAAAATCCATGGATTACTATACCCAAATGGACAGGAAATTCAGAGAAATTCTAAAACAAAAGATTAGAGAGAGATTGTAGTGACTGATGATGCGAAATTTGAAACACAAAATAAGATAGCAGTAAACAAAACAAAAAGACAATAACTGGGCAGATACTGAGAACCTTTAAACGAAGGGATAGGAATATAATGATTCCTCTACTGAAAATACTGATCATACCCAAATTGGAATACTGCTCGGTCCTAACATGCCCATATATAAAAGAAGACATTAGACAGCTAAAAGGGATTCAGAGAAGCTTCACAGCCAAGATCAACGGGTGCAAAGAACTAAATTACTGGGAAAGGTTACGCGAATTAAACCTATATTCACTGGAAAGTAGAAGAGAGAAATACACCATTATTTACACTTGGAAAATAATGGAGAAACTAGTTCCTAATCTTACTCTAATTACTGTAACTCCCCAAACAACAGTGGAAAGTAGAAAAGGAAGACTGTGTCGTGTTCCCAAATTAAAGGCTAGACAGGGAACATCCTTAACCCTGAAAGAAAATAGTTTTGTTGTGAGAGGACCAAGACTGTTTAATCAGCTGCCCAAAGACCTAACACGAGTGATGTTGCAGTGAACATCTTCAAAAGAAAATTAGACTCCTGGCTCAGAACAATCCCCGATGAGCTGGGCGTACCTGGCTATGTGAAGTGGAGAGTACAAGAAACCAGGCCAACTCGAGAGGAGGGGGCGACAAGCTTATCTTCGTGAAATGAGGAATCATCGCACGGAACATATATATATATATTTTTTTATTTATTTATTTAATTTTATTTATTTATTTTACACACAGACCTTGCATGGAACAAGAAAGTCTTCTGGGAAAATTAAATCCCCTATAGTTCGAATAAGTAATGATAAATGAGAAATACTATAGTTTTTCATTTTTTATGATGTTAGCCCGACGTGGGCTAACATCATGAAAAAGAAACTATAGTATTTGTAATTTATCATTACTTATTCGAACTATAGGGGATTTAATTTTACCAGAAGAGTTCCTTCTTCCATGCACGGTCTGTGTGTAACAAAAAATCTCGGGTGACCATTCTGAGTTCAATCCCATATATATATATATATATATTATAATATATATATATATATTATATATATATTATATATATTTTTTTTTTTTTCCACGTGTCACATATATATATATATATTATTGTATATATTACCCCACTATAACATTATTTTATTATAATAGGATAATTATAGGAGATTGTAGACACCAATCGACCAGGGAAGTACTCCAAGGGGGGGGGGGGGGGCGTTAGGCAGGAGACAGGAACTCTAGTTTCTCCTGTCACTGTCCTCTTTAGCTAATCTTTTTCCGTGTCTCATCTACTCTAAACAACCCAGCATGCTCTCAAACACGCTTCTCCCTCTGTTCTTCACTGCACATACATCCATTTCACACACTACACACTCTTTTCAAAATTTATTAAAGAAAAAATAAATAAAATGGCATCGTGGGCCTCAGACACCTTGATTTTGGCTCTTTCATTATATAGTGGAGGGGGGGGACATTTTTGCGGGGTCTCGCCCTTCCCCTTTCCTTACTAAATAAAGAAAAACTAAAATGGGATATTCTGACGTGTAGACAAAGATGACTCGTTAATGTCCATCCTGTTTATCGCGTATACTTTGACTTTAAAGTCCCGAATTTGGAATAAAAATGTAATTGGTTGCCTGCCGACCACTGTTTCGGATTAAGTTCATAGTGATCGCAATCTTTCCGACAGAAACTTGATGTTACGAGCAATATTGAGAGAATTTTAGTGTTTTATTATAGTTGTACGAGATAGTAATGATATTTATATCTACTTGACTCACTGTTCAACTACAGTCAGTACTTACATCATCGTAAGTTTCTATAGTGAATTCAACGCCTTCACGAATATATATACTGTATAAATATTATAATATATATATATATATATATATATATATATATATATATATATATATATATATATATATATATATATATATAATATATATAGGTGTATTGTGTTTTGTTTTTAAAATATTAAAATTTCAGACTATTTCCCATAAATAAATTCATTATATATTTGTGATAAAAGCCATTTTGTAACTTATAATGAATTAGTTTATCCTCGATTTGTTTATTTTCTTTAAATAATTATTTTCAGATGACGGATCTTCAGAGTGAATTGGCTTCTAATTTTATGCAAACATTAAATATAACGAAAGGAACGTATGACGGAGAAAATAAGACGGAGGAGGAAGAAATACCAAAGGCGGTTTTTCTTTTCTGGCGTTCGTTTTTTTGCTAATTGCAATTATTTCGAGTCTTGGTAAGTGTTCCCGCATTCTTTACCGCTTCACCATACAAATTATAAAAAATTACGATTGTAAGGTGAAAAATTTAGTAGAACCGAGTTAAATTTTGAAAGGAGTGCGATTCCGGTTTATAGGATCCCGTTAAAGACCTTAACCTCATCTTTGACCAAACTTAAGACACTCTTTTAGGGGCACTCCAGAATAAACAGTGCTTGAAACAGTGTACAATTGTGACATAACAGTAGAATGGTTCATGCCAAAATTAGTACAGAATGTTCGTCTTATCAGTAGAGTAATTTATAGGTATATGTATTTTTAGTTGTAGTTTTACATAACATTAGTTGCTGAGGAATTAAAAAACTTTCATACGAGGGATTTGCAATTTTGATTAAAAGTGTCCGTCTATCGAGTTTCTCACATATAGACTCTGCAGAAAAGCGCAATAATATATTTTGATTACGGTCATATATTTCCACATCTCTTTAGACAATGACGAGGTGAAGAAATACACGAAAGCACTCGGGATATGGTTTTCCTTCGACCTACGTATATAGTGTGTTAATATACTATTAAAATGCTCACGACTTTAATTGATAATATCTACAGTAGGTGTGTGATTAGGGGAAAGTGATGGGGTCCAATCTGGTGGCTAAAAGGTCAGTCTAGGAAAAAAATTTGAAAACAACAGGCACTCTCGCGTAGTTCTCTATGCAAACACCTATTACGGTATGGAGCAAAAATTTATGTAACAGCGCAAATATGTGGTCTGGGAACAGTAACATTATTGGAACCATGTATTAGCAAATAAGACGAGTCATTTTTTATAACCCTGTATTCATTTTTAGATATTATAATACATACACAACCATTAACAAAATTAATAACATATTCGGATCACCTGAAGCTCCGTCACCCTAGCCTTTTTTAGTTAGCTTTATAAGGCTAACTAACGAAAATATCACGACCTAACCTAACCAATCGTCAAGGGCGTACACAGTTGACCTAACGATTGGTTAGGTTAAGTCGTGATATTTTAGTTAGTTAGCCAAGTTATAAAGCTAGCTAAAAAAGTGACGCCCATCAGTATCCTGCACAGCTCAAATCGTTCCGCAGCATTTCTAAACACATTCTGGAGCATTTGCGGGGTTATGTTATCTGCAGCAGTTCGTATACGTGTACGTAAGTTTTCAAGACTTGTAATCTTCGTCTGATAGACGTGCGATTTGATAAAGCCCCATGCAAAGAAATCTAAAGGGGTTAAATCTGGTGATCTCGCTGGCCAAGGTCTTTTGTTGCTTCCGCGTCCGATCCAGCGATTTGGAAAACGTCCATTTAGATAATCCTGAACAATTTTGGCATAGTGACAAGGAGCACCATCATGTTGATAGACGACGGGGATAGGATTGTTAGTACCGTCGTCTATCAACATGATGGTGCTCCTTGTCACTATGCCAAAATTGTTCAGGATTATCTAAATGGACGTTTTCCAAATCGCTGGATCGGACGCGGAAGCAACAGACCTTGGCCACCGAGATCACCAGATTTAACCCCTTTAGATTTCTTTGCATGGGGCTTTATCAAATCGCACGTCTATCAGACGAAGATTATGAGTTTTCAAAACTTACGTACACGTATACGAACTGCTGCAGATAACATAACCCCGCAAATGCTCCAGAATGTGTTTAGAAATGCTGCGGAACGATTTGAGCTGTGCAGGGATACTGATGGGCGTCACGTCGAATCCTACTCTTAATTATTTAATAAATGTTACCATTTTATCATTTTATGATTGAATTCCATATAATTTCCAAGTGCTTCACAAAAATAGATCCTGACTTTATGTACACCCTGTACCATAAATTCATGTTCGTTAAAGGCAGCATTTGTAAACACCATCACAGTTTATATTATCAGTCGATTGTCAGATAAAATATCTACTTGTCTGCCAAAATGTTCATAAGCTTCATCCTCTGCGAATGACAACAAAACGTCGTCAAACTTTTGTATTGCTTAATATTTTAAAAGTAATATTAACAATTTCAAAATTATGTCAAATGAATATGCCTATGACAAAAGCTGTACTGTCTATAAGAGAATCATTTACCAATATTTTGTCATTTTTCCGCGGTTTCAGTTTTTTTGTTTTTTGACAGGAAATTTTATGAAGAAGTTTCTGGGAGGGCAGGAAACCCCTCTTAAATACGCCCGTAATATATATATATATATATATATATATATATATATATATATATATATATATATGTTAAACACAGACCGTGCATGGAACAAGGAACTCTTCTGGGAGAAGAGTTCCTTGTTCCATGCACGGTCTGTGTTTAACATATAATGTTCTCAGGGAACCATTCTGAGTTTGTGTATATATATATATATATATATATATAGGGTAGCCCATAAGTCCGGTCTGATAAGAATTTATTTTAAATTAAATCTATTAAATTTACAAACGTAATAGATTAGAACGAAAACAAATGCTCAAATTGATGTTGATGTCCTTGTTGTTCGCACATGTTGATACGATATTCCAAACTTAAATGCACACGTGCTAAAGTCTCTAGTGTGATTTGTACACAAACACCACGGATATTTTCTTTAAGGTCTTCAGTGGTACGTGGATGGTCAATGAACACAACAGACTTTAAGCAGAGATGTCAACCTTGAAGTATGAAAATCTGTGAGATTTTGCCTGATTTTGCCTGTGCCTGATTTTGATAACTGGAAACATATCCCACATAAGGGAGTTTGAGACTTTAAAATCCGTGAGAGTTGACACGTCTGCTTTAGGTAACCCCAGAGGAAAAAATCCAGGGGTGTGAGGTCCGGAGATCTTAGTGACCACTCGATTGGTCCCCTGCGCCCAATCCATCGACCAGGGAGAACTTCATCCAACCAACGTAGCACCTCACGGCCAAAGTGAGGTGGTGCTCCAGCCTGCTGAAAGTAAAACCGATGTCACATTGCGATTTCGGCATTTCGTCCAAATACGGTTCCAACACATCATGCAACAACTGGAGATATCTTTCGGCATTAAGTCCTCCTTCCAGAAATACTGGCCTCAAAACAAGATTTCCATGAATGCCGCACCACACCATTACTTCTGGGTTAGTTTAGTGATGAGCATCAACAGCGACATGAGGATTATCCTGCGCCGAGGGCACGGTGTTGTGTCGATTTACGTATCCGTTCAGGTGGAAACAAGCCTCATCGCTAAACATGATATCGTCCGCTAGGTTTCTTTTTGACTTAAACCATTCACAAAATGTATTTTCTACGGATGAAATTTGTGACGTTACAATATTCGGGGTACAGATATCTTTGAATGTTCACTTTCATATGCAATCTTTCTCACTGATCGTTGTGGACTTACTGCGATCCTGGAAAGTACATCAATACTGCTTTCAGCACCAGTCGAAATTCTCGGGCAACCTGCTCTTGGTTTGTTCTGAACACTCCCGGTCTCCTTGAACCTTGAACGTATTCGACCAACAGAATGCTGACCAGGTTGTGGTTTATTGGGATGACGACGGTGAAATTCTTCAGCTGTCCGTGTTTGGCTAAGGCCAGAAGCATGCAAAAGAACAATTTCCGCCTTTTCCTGTGTGTAACTCTCTTCCATATTAGCCAGTGCGTGTTATTCTACCTGCAACAATAAAAAAGGTCCCAAAACAAGACATCAATTTGAACATTTGTTTTAATTCTAATGTATTACTTTTGTAAATTTAATTTAAAATAAATTTTCTGACGAGACCAGACTTATGGGACACCCTGTGTATATATATATATATATATATATATATATATATATATATATATATGACAATGTATTGTAGATTATTTCTTTTCTTTCGGGAGATTTTCTTTTGTCCAGTCCGGACATGCAATCCATTTACTCCCTCCAAACAAGTTTTTCCCACTCACCAATGCCGCCGAGTAAATCCCCGGGTCCCGGACCTCTAGGGGGCCCGGAAAGAGGGGGGATAAAATCTAAAAATATTAATAAAGCAATTGATTAAATAACAGAGGAAATATAATTAATGAACATACATTTTATAGAGATTATCATAGTCAAAGTGAAACAGATAAAATATTATCCGCGGTCCACCAATGCCCAAGTCAGACTGATAGATCTGGGAACCATTGTTATTGAAAGTTAGTTAGCCCGTACTTTAAATTTCATCAGAATCATTTACCACTTTGCTAGAGAGAAGACAAAGAAAGTGCACTTCTAATTATGAAAATCTTGCAGTAAACAATTGTCTTGCCCGCATGGACTGGTACTGCATTTGTAAATTGTATGGTGATAGAATTAATATAATTGATTCGAAAAATAAAATGGTCATTTTCTTCAGAGTTGTTTATTCGTACTGTATATGTTTTGAATAGTGACTCGGACATATAATCAGTTTGCTCGTTATGTACACAAAAAACATTCATAATAAAATACTGAGTAAACAGGGGGGGTCCATATACCAATCCTTCCCCGGGGCCCAGGGCAGCTCTCGGTGGCCCTGCCACTCACTGAAGAATTATTGTGTTAGGAAGGATAGATTCATTCATAAAATTTTACTTGAAAGTTGTGAGTAATCATGGATAATCATAATAAATTTGGACAAGTCTCCAATAAAATAAGCTGGTGAGGGAGAGCAGTTTTATTCGTTCAAGTCCAGTAAACGATCCCTGAGCAAGTGCAGACATTTTTGTCTGATTCTTCTTTAGTGCTCAAGTCCCTGCTGAGTCATTAAACTACAAGTTATTTATAGACTAATAAAGTAAAGAGGTTTATATAATCTGGGGAATCTAAAAGGATGCTCTATTCTTACAATCAATCATTTTGGAAATTCCAATTTTATTAATAATAATTGGACTCATCATTATATAACAAGTGGGTTTTCCCTAATATAAGAACAACGGTTCAAGGCGAATTCACTCACGGTAAATTGACTCCCAGTATTTTCGCTTCGGTAAATTCACTTCCCATGCAATTTACTCCTGGGTCATTCCAAGAAAAATCAGGCATTGCCTGAAACCACACCCACTTAGATTTTGCTTAAAATTGCTATATAGGGTTATTTATGCTAAAAAACACGAAATTTAGAGTTTCAGAGCAATCAGAGTAACGGTTCAAAAGTTATGGGCCCCCCCAATTTTGGTGGTGGGGGCTGGCCCCTTAATTTTTAAAAGTCTATAACTCGGTCCCTAATTGAGCTAGGAAAACAATTTAAAAACAATTTGAAAGCTCAAATCCTAAAGAATAATTAACTAAGTAATAAAATGCATTTAATCAAATAGTTAAACAGTTATATCAGTTTGAATATTTTTGGGGGGAGCCCCCACCCCTATGATACAGAAATTCAAGACTTTTTTCATTTTGTACTTCAATTACTCTTCTATATGACTTAGTCAATGATTTTGTGTATTTTTCCCCTTCACTAGAGGGTGGTGAAGGTTAAAAACATTCTATTTGCTGGACTTTAAACTTACACCATTATGCCTGTTTTACTTATCAAGCTCTCTTATAAGATGTCTTCCTTGACTTACAAGTGGATTAAGTATAGCTATAAAATAAACTTAGTTTTTTCCTAGAACTCAATAATTATAATAATAATAATAATAAATAACTCTCAATTTTGTCGATCTTCAAAGGCAAAAAAATACTGCTAGTATAGTTATGTTTTATTGAACAAATTAAGACATTACTCGAATAAAAATAATTGCTATACAATGCATTAAATCTGAAACATTTTTGATACCTAGCCTAATTCTCAGTATCATGTATTTCAAAGATATACACAACTCTGGTGCCAGATTGAATATTAGGAGTTGACATTTCATGAAGGATGTTTTTGGCTTCTACCCAACAAACATCTTTATTAGTTGGGAAATAGTATCTATTGTTTTTATTGGAAATAGGAGGAGTTAGAAACTTTATTTTATAATCTAGGAATCATTTTAGATTATTCAAAAGAATTCCTAGATATTTTCTACCATCATAAATACATGCAACATACTTTCCCACAGGAAATATTTGCTCATTTGATAAACCTGGACTCGTGTCTGAGTCACCTTGTTCAGAGGTCATAACCCTAACAACATTGTAGTCATTGGAGTCTCCAACTAAATAAGCTTTAATGTGACTCTCGAGACATTGGCACAATTCTGTGAAAACCTCGTGTGCCCTTCACTGTCACTGCTTTTTCAAACCTACTACTGAGTTCTGTTTTATTATGATTTATTTGTTCTTTTGCAATGAATTTAAACTTGATGGACTAAAGATTTTGTGTACAAAAGTTATAGAAACTCTGTGGAGACAAGATGTGTCCTGTTGTTGTTCTTTGCAAACTAGCTTTAGCTGCTGCTCTCTTCACAGTTCTTCCAATGCCATCACAGGCATTTTTGCCGTGGCAAAAACGTTCCACTCTGCCTGTATACCAAAATCTGTTTCATGATGGCATAAATTGCTAAAATTAAAACGGTTTTTTTATTGTCCAGCACAACTATCGGAAAAATATTTCATTGTTTTCACATTAGGGAATCTCACTTTAATGTCTTGAACTAAAAATCGTTGAAATGTATACACTGCTGCGGTGTTATGATCTAAACTATCACTAATGATACAATAGCTAGTGTGGCTCAATTTACCATCTTCAATTTTATATACAACCATTGGGTGTAATGTAACTTGTTCGTTTGTACAATGGAAGCTCTGTGGTGCATCTTGAGTGATGAAAGAATAGTTCTCAGAAAAGTCTCCCAGTACTAAAACATCTTCACTCAGATTTTGCTTAATTAAGGGTCTTCATATAGAGGCTTTGACTCTTGGCTATATAATGACGAGTAAGCGAATAAATTTATTCTGAAAGGTTTTCAATGAATTCCTCCACTGTAACAGTTACATTTGACAAAGTTGCCCTGTCAGTGTTGGTCCACTGGTCATATTCATTTAAATCCCTGAAGTCAGTACATTTAATGTGTTCAAATAGTTATCTACACCAGCAACACCAGGACATTCTCTACACTGGTGTAACATACATTTAATGTTTTTGAATCAATGAATGATAAGTCAAGTCCTTGTCACCAATTGCTGAAACCATTAATTTGGGGTTCTGGTGATAGGTACAAATACAAACTGAGTGTGTCCCTGTACCTCCAGCAATAACACACCATTTGGGTCTAAGAGCTGCAAATGTTGAAAAACTTATACTTTAGTCAGTTTCTTTATACCTAAGATACAGTTCTTTCAAATTACTGAGTAAGAGATGCTTTTGTTTGTAAATTTTGTTTCCATCTTTGTCTCTGACACTAACACAGTCCTTTTATCCTGGATACACCTGACTAAATTCTGGGTCCTCATAAAAACTGTCACATTAGAAATAGTTGGTTCATCACTTATCTTTTTCCCTTTACTGTATTTAGGAACATTTGGCAATATTCCATACTGTTGCTTCTTGCTCCTGGCTTTATCAACAAGATATCTACTAGCCTCAAAGAACTCTTGAGTTTTGAGATCGTGTATGGGGTTAGAGTAAGAATCTGCAACCTTCTTTGGTAGGAAGTTGTAGAGTTGAATGCTTCAGCAAGCTCCCTCATCATAGTTTTGTACCTATTAGATAAATAAAAGGTAGGGGATATCAAAATTTTCTTAAATTGAAATTATTAATTTAATGTACTCTAAGATCAGGACCTAAATAGAAAACATAAGAATATCTACCTTCCATGGATATTTTTTAGACATTGTTAAAATGATGTGATTGTGTTCTGTACGTAAGAATGATATTGAAGAAAAGTTAGGCTATTGAAATTTAAAACATCTAAAATTATATACGTCAAGAGTCTTTAATTGTGACCATGAGTTGTTAATTTAGTTGAATTTGAGCAATCCTTACCTTTCCAATTCTTTTTCCATGCATAATCTCTTGGATGTAGATGTTCCCTCATCCACAGATGCTGAGAAAGACTGTTAAAAAATTTTTTTAAAAGTAAATACACACTTTTCATATTTGTCTGATGCTTTTTTAGATATCATGTCAGTGTTCATATCATACCATCTGAAATTAGGCATATCCAAAATTTAGAATTACTAAGTTACAGCAACAAATTCATAATTTAATAACTAATCAGAATTCACTTATTGTACACAACTATTTTTTGGCAATTCCTTAAATTGTTAAAGAATGTTTACAAGTTTGATAACACCATTATTTTGATAACCTATAAAACAATATATACACAAAGATAAAGAGTTTAGATTTTAAAAAATCATAATGCATTTTCTGATAACTATACTTTTCAAAAATTATAGGCCTCAAATTATAATTCATACACTACTTACGAAATTTTATTGGCGAAATCTCCATTTCTTCAAGGATGTTCTTGGCTTGTTCTCTACAGATTTCAGTATCACTGATCTCACCAGGATTGTCAGTTTGCAAATGTGTACTTCCTGGACTGCTTTGAAATGAAGAGGTACTTGTAGATGACTCAGTTTCAAAAACATCATTAAATAATTTATCAGGTTCTTCAAGTTCATTTAATCTTACAGAACAGTTTGTACAAACTTTCCAATTAAGGAGTGCAGGATTTTTTTCTGTTACATTTAATGGTAAATTTCTTAAACCCTTTAAGATTCTTTTCTTGTGTCTCTTAAAGGGGTCACAACACTGTTTATGATAATTTAAATGGTAAGACATGTTTAAAATTTATATATTAGCTTCAGTTCCTGTAATAAGTAGAAAGAATATTAAATGTTAATGATTTTTAATGATAACAGGCAAACACAAGCACAGCCAATATAGGCAAGGCACTAAAATAATATGGCAAGCAGATACCATATATGAGCAGTGTTTATCATGTGGTCACAAAAGGCAAACTGAACCCTTAATAACCAAGGCTCATGCTAATGGAAGGAGCCCTCAGACAATCTCATTTTGCTGTGACAAGTTGTAGCATGACTACACAAGCGTGATACCACTCGACCTTACAAACAGGCAGTACAAATTATCTCTTATTTTAATAATAATGTGTGTGTGTGTGTGTGTGTGTGTATATAGTTAGGATAAAACTATTATATAGTTAGTATAGCCCAATTCCTGAACTTGGGCTAATATGTCATCTTTTCGCTAGCAAGTACCTTATAATAAAGTGCAAAAAAATACACAATCATTGACTAAGTCATATAGAAGAGTAATTGAGGTACAAAATGAAAAAAAACTTGAATATCTGTATCATAGGGGTGCCCCCCCAAATATTCAAACTGATATAACTTTTTAACTATTTGATTAAATGCATTTTATTACTTAGTCAATTATTCTTTAGGATTTGAGCTTTCAAATGGTTTTTAATTTTTCCTAGCTCAATTAGGGACCGAGTTATGGACTTTTAAACATTAAGGGGCCAGCCCCCACCCCAAATTGGGCCCATAACTTTTGAAGTTACTCTGATTGCACTAAAACTTGAGATTTCATGTTTTTGCACAAAAACAACCTTATATACCAAATTTGAGAAAAATCCAAGTCGGAGTGGTTACAAATTTCATTTTTTTTGCATGATTTGTCCTGGAATGACCCTCTTGGTAAATTCACTCTGTGCCAATTTATGAAGAGATTTTTTGGGTTTCCATACAAGGGTTTAATGGTTTAAGCCCCAAAGCCATAACCTTTACTTTCGTTAGTGGTCTATAATTACCATTAAAAATTAAACCGAACTTAACCTAACCTTACCTAACAAACCTAATCTAAGTTAACAAACCTAACCTAACCTAATATTTTTTAAATTTAAACTACTAAAGTTTAAAACTACTAGGAAGTGAAATTACCTGGAAGTGAAATTACCTGGAAGTGAAATTACCTGGAAGTGAAATTTACCGGTCATCAAGAACAACAAGACTAGTCTGTATGCAAACATTTAACAGTCAAAGATTTCGACATATTCTAAGGTTATCTTCATTGCTAAAATGAGAAATATATACAATTACGGTAATTATTCGTTTTTTGACCCAGTCTCTTTTTATAATGAGAGCAAACTTTTCTGGTCAATTTTGAGGTGCTCTGCACGAATCTGCCATCCGTTTCCTGTGCAAATGCGTAGTTTTCGAGATATCGTAATCTTGAAAACTACGCATTTGCACAGGAAACGGATGGCAGTTTCGTACAAAACACCTCAAAATTAACCAGAAAAGTTTGCACTCGTCATTTTCGTTTAAACTAACGAATTTAAACGAAAATATCATGACTTAACCTAACCAATCATCTAGGGCGTACAGTTGACCTAACCGGTGTCACGTACTGAACTGTCCGCAAAACATTAGGACCGATCAATTTGTGATGCGTGATCTTTACGGGGGCTCCGCCCCCGTACCCCCGAGACCTAAATTATACAAATGATAATGTAATAACATGTGCCAACCTTGCATGGGTAGTCCGCTAAATTTCGCCTGCCCTTAAACTGAAATGACACGTTTATTTTTAGGATTTTTTTTACGGCATCTAAAGACCTTCTGGTCTTTTCTTAAAATACAAGCACTATTGTATTTAGGGCAGGTCACTGATGTCTTAATTATTCCGTGATTGAAAAAAAGGTCTAAACTCTTGTTTTCATCGAGGGCAATATGGCGGATCACGTCTTCAAAATCAAATATGCATAACTGACACGTCATACTTCGTCACAAAAAGACCGAACTCAACAGACGAAAAATTGCTAAAAATGATTTATTTGTAAAACAGGACAAATTGAATTACCCAGAAGTAGCCAGAATCACCAAAAATAAGAAATATTCACCAAATAGTCGATATATATATATATTGAAAAAACCAAAAATAGGAAATATATTTTAATAAAAAAACACATTTTATACAAATTTGCACAAGATAATATATATATTTTCTTATTCAGTTTTGATTGGTTATTCAATATATATTGCTGTTATAGCTGGATGTGACTGGGTCAAAAAACGAATAATAACCACAATTACAAACCAAATATGAATTTCCAACAATTTTAAATATTGACAACACAAATACCACAAACTAAAAATTAAAACAGTCATGAAATTATAAAGTTAAGTAATACAATTATAATATTATAAAAGGAACCCATAAGAGGGGCTTACCTTTAGATCAGAGTAAATTAAAGTAAAAATATAAAAAAATAATTTAGGAGAACATTAATATGGATAAGTTTAAAATATAAAACATTAAAATCTATAAAACCTTAAAGGAAACAAATCAGGTACAAGTTACTTGATCACAGACGCAGCAGAGAATGAGAGGTGGGAAAGATGAATACAATTTGCAGATGGACGTTAATTTGGGTGGTCGTAAAGAAAATGTTTATTGAAGGATACCGAGTTTATGGAATGGAGTATGATGATTTATATCTGGCTTGTGTATGAAAATGAGTATTGTTTCTAAGATGGGTAGATCGTGTTTATTAGTTTTTGCAATTATTGAAAAATTATTAGATATACATAATTGGGTGGTCTAACTGATGGGAGTAGGAACGTAAGCCCCCTATAAGTGATTGGGAAGGATTTGTAAGTCTATTTTTAGTGCAACTACTAACACCCTTGTGTTCATCGATAGGAATTTGGAGTTCGTGTGCAGTCATGCCAACGTAGACGATGTGTAATCGCTACACGCATAGATAACCGGTGTGAAAAATGCTCTGTATGAATTGGTCCACAATTAACCCACCCCTTATTTCTCCAGTTCTAACTATAGAGTAGATCAAGTCTAGCCTAGAGGGGTTAGCCTAGAGATTCCGGAAATGGTCCAGAGCGGGCAGATAAATTGAGGTCCACAGTAGGATTCCTCACCAAACTAGGTTAGGGCAATCTACCTTTACCTTTGTTAAGCTATGAGTTGATGCTGGGTCTTAGGCCACAATGTAGGCCTAAGTTGTCTGACCCAGCTTAATTTAATGAATCTACGTAAAACTGGGTTAAAAACACAATTAGTCACTTACTGCTAGTTATTAGAGAGTCTCTTTTCCCCTTCTGTTTTTGTTGAGAGCGTACTTGCTGGTGGGGATCCTTTTCGTTGTCTCTTCCCGTCCCTTCCCCAGTTCCGTCCTTTCGCCCTGTTCCTCGTTTTCGTTCTCCTTTGTCTTCTTTTTCGCGGGGCTTTTTCCACCAGCGTCGTGTTGGTTTTTTCCTCGGTTGGTTGATCGGTAATGTATATCTATTACCGAGCACGCTCTTGTCACAATACTAGTGTGGAGAATAACTCTGGTGAGCAACCAATTGGTTTCATCCACCCAGTTATTGACATAAAAGGAATTTAATAATTGTTAGATTAACTACCTACCTACTCAGTGAACCATTTTCGTTACCTCCCAACTACCCACTCATCAGTTTTCCATATACTGGGGGCCCCGGGAGATAAAAATTTTGGTGTCATTGTCACCAATTTTTGTCTGAGTGTAGACTAGCTAACTATTTGACTGTAAATGCCTGTTAATCTGATTAACAGTGCCTATCCTCACCTTCTCATGGAGAAGGTGTAGCATTTAATTAGAAGAGAAAATATACATCCATAGGATGAAACTGTCTATGGTCTTTACCATAAGAAAAGAAAAAGTGAAAGTTAGAAGATAAAATTACAATTCCCCAGCATCTATTTTTTGTTGTAAAAATAGTCGCGCCTTTAATGCTGTTTGTCGCTGAGGTCTTGTGTCTGTCAATGTTGTAGTAGGATGCGTTACCACTCCTACTGTCAAAGGAATAGTTACTGGAAGTTCAGTGTCTCCAGTTGTTACTGTCAGTGGAGAAGGTTCTCCAAAGTCCATTGTTTTGGGTCCAGACTCTAAAGGGTACAAAAGAGAAATGTCTCTTGTTGTGTCACCCGTTGAAGTCCTTAATTTGACCACTCTTGTTACCCCGTCTGCCCCTGGTCTGAGTTCTGAAACTCTAGCCAGAGGCCAGTATTGTCTTGGAGTACTGTCATGTATGAGAACAAGGTCCCCTACCTTAATTGTGTCAGACCAATCCTTCTTAGTCATTTGTTTATGTCTTTCCCTTAGACCCATCAAGTACTCAGTTTTCCACTGTTTAATGAAATGAGCTTTAACTCTAGTTAAATGTTGTAACTTAGTCTGGAGCTCATCATGTCGTTGAGTCCAGTTTGGGTCTTCTGAAGAGTCTATATTGTAGTCCGGCAGGAGACTAACTTGTTCTCCCCGAATTAAATGATTTGGAGTTAATGGTTCCGGGTCATTAATGTTGTCACTCACATAAGTGAGTGGTCTATTGTTAATGATGTTCTCAATCTCAGACAGGAGAGTGAGCAACTCAAATAAGTGTATCTGTTTTTTGCCAATTGCTTTCTTCAAGCAATTCTTTACTGTTTGTATATTCCTCTCCCAGATAGAACCATACCAAGGAGAGGCAACCGGAATATACTTCCACTTTATGTTTGAATTTTGTATATATAATTGTGAGAGTTCATCGCTTAACAAGTCGTGGATGACTTGTTCACCAGCCTTGAAATATGTAGCATTGTCAGTCCAAACTGTCTTTGGTACTGAATGTCGTGCACAGAATCTCTTAAAGACAGCAACAAAAGATTCTGCTGTAAGGTCCTCCACAACATCCAAATAAACAGCTCGTGAGGCAGCACATGTAAACAGTACAATGTACATTTTTTGTTCAGTGTCAACACCCCTACAGTCAATGCTCCTGTATAGTCAATGCCTACAGTCTCAAAGGGTATGATGAGAGTAACTCTCTCCTCTGGCAAAGCAGGAGGATTTGGTTTCCTATAGGGCCAGCATGAATACGCCTACATGTGACACACTCACTCAGGACTGTTTAAACAGTGATCCTTCCCTTGGGTATCCAATAAGTTTTTCTTAATGTAGTTAGTGTCTGTGGTACCCCCATATGATATACATCATTGTGTGTTTTTCTGATGATTAATGTTGTCAAATAGCTAAATCTAGGTAAAAGGATTGGATGTTTGCTTTTGTATGACAGTTTTGATTTGTCTAATCTCCCTTTACACCTTAGAAGGCCTTCCTCATCTCTGAACAAGTTTAGAGCCACAACTACTGATGGTACAGGTTCTTTTGTTTGTTTCCCATTAGTCAAGAATTCTAACTCTTTATTGTACTCTTTTTGTTGTGCATGGCCTATCCAGTATTTGGTTGCAACTTCTGTATAATTATGATTGTTTTTATTTAGCTGTTTGTTAATTGTAGTTAAACAGTTGTGAGCAAACCTCAAACAGTAGGCTGTGACCCTGACAAGTTTACTGAAGTCAGAATAACGTTCATAATTAGTGATTGGTTCAACCTTTTCATTTGAAAAGATTAAATTTAATGTCAAGTTAACTTGTTCCACAGGCCATTGGTCTGTATTACAGAGCCACTTAGGTCCCATAAACCAAGTTTTGTTTGACTTCAACAACTTGTAGGATAAACCTCTGGTCAGAAAGTCTGCTGGATTTTGTTTAGTTGGAACATAGTGAAAGTTTACTTGTAGGCTTTCATTAGCTTCAGCTATTTCTTTTAGCCTATTTCTTACAAAGATATTCTTACTATTAATGCTATCATTCCGTATCCAGGCAAGACAAATCTGACTGTCAAGCCAGATGTGGATATCAGTTATGTTCACATCATGGTAAGCATCCTTAAGCAATGAAATGGTTTTAATGGCTAATGCAGCAGCCAATAGTTCCAATTGAGGTATGGTTCGGGTAGGTTTGAGAGGTGCAACTTTCCCTTTTGCATAAATTAGATGACTTTCTGTAAGACTTACAAGATACGCACAGCACCCATAAGCTTGTGTGCTTGCATCAGCAAACACATGAAGTCTCTGGGGCTTATCCCTAAACCCACAGCACCTTTGAATTTTAATGTTCTGCACTTTTGTTAAATCAGCAGCTAACTTCTTCCAAGATTTTTGATTTTCATTTGTTATTGGATCATCCCACCCAACATTTGTCCTCCAAATTTCTTGAAGGAGAATCTTTGATTTTATTGTTGAAGGCAGGAATAGACCCAAGGATCAAAAATTTTGGAAGCCTCTGATAATATTTGTCTTTTAGTATTTGCTTCCTCATCAAGTTTAAAACCTTTAGTACAGATTGAATCATGACTGTTAGAAGTTGCATCCAAATACCAGTTCATACCTAAAGTTTTAACTCTGTCTGATGGCTCAGTAAGACCATTATTATCCTTTAAAATCTTTTTGTTTAAATCCTCATCATTTGAAATCCACTCTCTAAGTTCAAAGTTACCTTGTTGCATAATGTTTTGAGAGTGTTCATAGACTTCAGATAATTCAGATTTTGTTGTTGTTGAGCCTATTAGATTGTCTACGTAAAAATGTTCCTTAAGGAAGTTCAATGTTAAAGAGTTATTAAACTGGTTCAAATGATGTCCAATTGTCAATGCTAATAGGCTAGGTGAGCAATTGGCTCCAAACAACACAACATTAAATCTATAGGTTATGAACCCTTTATTCAAATCAAATGGATCCTTGAACCATAAGAACCTAAGTTGGTTCTTATCATATTCATTTTTAAGATTTATTCTCAAAAATGCCTTTGAAATGTCACTTTGTACGGCATATTTATCTAACCTGAACCTCAGTAAGATCTTCACAAGGTCAGAAATGAGATTAGGACCCTCAATCAGGCAATCATTCAAACTGTGTTTATCACTGTCTTTGAGGCTACAGTTATATACTACTCTGAGTTTTGTTGTTGGGGCATCTTGTCGATAAACCCCCCTTTGGGTTAAATAATGACAACCATCTTTTTTAAAAGGGTTATTTGTTACTTCTTCAATGAAGCCTTTCTGTAGCTGTTCTTTGAAGATATCACTGTACTTTTTAATATTATTATCTTGTTTGAGTTTTTTCATTACTTTATATAAATGTCCTTTAGCTACTTTGAGATTATCTCTTAAAGTTGGACAATTTATTTTCCAAGGTAACTCAATAAAATAACTATTGTCTTTGCACTGAATGGTGTCTTCAAATCTTTCTACCATTAACTGATCTTCTGAAGTTTGATTTGTGTCATGTATACCCACAGATTCTAGCAACCATAAAGTTTGAATTGCCTCATCCAGAGTTTCATTTGATAGTGATGAATTAATGTTCTCAGTTGATATAATATTATTCAAAGTGTTGCTATTCTTACAGGTGTTATGTAGGACTGAGTTGAGGCACATAGTATTTGTTAGTCATGAACTGTTTTGGTTTAGGTCTAGGTTGTATTTGGATAGGTCACCCAAAGGGGCTATCCCTGATGGAGTCTGAATAGCTATACCATTACCTATCTTCACTATGCCCTTATGAATAAGATTAATATAATCTGCCCCCATTAACATTTCAATGTTAGCTACTGTGTTGTTAGTGATACGTCTATCAGCTATTTTGTAGTGTTTTCCCAAATGATTTATGGTTTGTTCTAGTTTAGGTATAACCAGTTTGTTTTGTCCTACTTTAGAAATAATAACTGCTTCAATTTTCTCTAATTTATTTTCTAAATGTAGTTCCAGGCCAATTGTCTTATAGCTATTTTTGTCCGAGTTATCCTTAACAAAGGATGCAATATTGAGGTTTTGTTCATTCGGGTTTGGTGTCAAACCCAATTTATTAACTACATTTTGCGAAACAAATGTTTGTTGAGAACAACAGTCTATAAGACATCTCACTGGAGTGGTGCTACCCTCACTATTCACTAAGTCCAAAGTAATAGTTGGTAAAAGAATCTCAGTGTTTCTTGTTACGTTGTTTGAGCAAACAGAATGTCCCATGAAAGTGGCATTTTCTTGATTACCTTTGTTTGGTAGAGGTATCTTTTGAGTTTGAGTACTATTGTTTGGACACTTGGTGAATCACACATTGATGAGACATGTCGTAAACTTTTACAAAACTTACACTTGAATCTTAACCTAGATTTACAGTCTTTCTTATAATGTCCCTGGCCAGTACACTTTTTACATAGGTTCAACTGTTCACATCTTTTAGCTCTTTGGTTAAAGTCTGAATATTTGTCACACCCAGTACTACTGTGTTCATTACTTGCACAAAATTTGCAATGTAGTGTGTAAGTTGAGGCAGCAGTTACATTAAAGTTCTGTAATGTAGGTGTTCGTGTATTACAGTTGGTCACATTTGATTCTACAGTATCAAGTTTTGTCTGTTTGGCTGTAGCTAGTTGGTCTCTGGGAACAGTTGTAGTGCCTTGCACCACAAGAGTATTCTTTATTAGTGAAACTGCCACAAATTGGCATGAGTGAAATATTTAAATATAAATAAATAAATAAATAAATACAAGTTAAATATGTCCAGTGATCAAATTTAATTCTTAAGAATTCAGTGTGGTGTGACTAGACATGAATGGGCTTTTAAGGATTATTTTGGCTGGTTGGTAAAATTGTTAAGTAAAAACAAACTTGTGTGCAACGACAACACAAAGGACGCCAAAAAAAAACTATTATTATTCGAAAGCACCCCGCCAGCAAGCAAAGTTCCTTTTGTGGTATGTTTTGTGTTTATAATATTTATTCTTTACTATTTCATATCTGTATGCAATACCGCATACTGCAGATACTAACGCCTTATACCATTTGCAATTAGTACTAAGATTCATATAATAAATTACTTAGGCTAAGTTAGGTCTAGGCTAAAGCTAAATTGTAACTAGCCTAACTGAGGCCTACCATAGTCTTTGTTTTAGATTAACCTCAGCTCGATATGTTGAAGAGGCAAAGGCCTGCCCATTAAATTTCTTAGTATATTTTACTTTACTTTATAAGCCTATTATGTTTCACGTTATTTTCTTAGCAGATGGCCTACTAATCATTTGTAGCCTACATATTTCCTTTAGTCTTCCCATTCAACTTAACACAATCCCATAACCAGAATTAACTGTAATTTATCATCCACAGGTTACTGGGCCTATAAAGCATATGTATATTGATTATTAATTATTGCCATTTTTATTATTACTTTTTCTCTGAAATATCACTTACAGTATTCTTGTCTATCTCTTTGCAGACAAGGTTGTCATTGTGGCTATTATCCTTATTATTATTATCTTTTAGTTATTATTATTATTGTTACTATTATTATTACTATTGTTATTACTATATTATTACTATTATTATTAGTTTATTATTAGTATAATTATTATTTGTATCATTTGTATTATTGCATATTCCTTATTACAATCAGTATTAATTTGCAGACTGTTATATATTAGCCAAACGGGCCATTATTTAATCTCGCCATTATAAGTCCATCAAAGTTGTTACGGGTAAAAATCCCCTTTGCATATACTCATTAATTGTTGTCAATAAAATATAAAAATTCATATTGATTTAATAATCAGTCCTTCCCTTCTTTTATTAAAATTAACTTTGCGCCGCAGTGCCGGATGCCAATCTAGTACTTGGGCGCTGGTGACCCTGGCATATAGTTAATTATCTACGTAAACTTGTAAAGGTCTAAATAAATAAAACTGGACTCTTACACAGTCTTTGGTTTATCCATAGTCTGGGTCTTATTTTGTGTTGGAATATTTCTCAATTTGTAATTAGTTAGGTGAGGTGACGTGTATGTATATATATGTATATAGTCTAAAAGTCACTAAAGAGTAAATATCACTAAATCTAAGCTGAATGGCAAGACGAAGCCATAAACGAACCAACGGGCTGTTCGTATTGCTTTGGTCTGGCCTAGACATGTTTTTTCCTATCTGACCTAATCTTGGGTGCTGAGTAAAATTAGGTGATGAATCTAAGGTAACAAATCGGGTAGGAAGTTGTTCGTACTTAAGTATAGTGTAGGGGTAATGTCTATAGCTTCTAAATTGGTAATGTAAGAGAGAGTTAGGTAGGCTGTTGTGGGACACAGGAATAAAACGGTAGGCTTCAAGGAATACCTAATTCAACGCACCGGTAAGTGCTTTTGATTGTTTGCTAGAAAGTAAAACCTAACTGGGGTGTCTACCCCACGCTATCACATTTGGCGACGAGGGGGATTTGGCTCATTTGGTTAAATTTTGTTCATTGGGTTAAATTTGGCTCATTGGGTTAATTTGGCTTATTGGGTTAATTTGGCTTATTGGGTTCAAGTGGTTGTTTGGAAAATTGGATGCAGACTAGTGGGTCGTCCGATTTGGTTGATTGTGTGGGGAAGCTACCGTACTATAGCGTAGGTCCCGCCGCCCTAATTCTAAAACTAATTCCTACTCAGCCCTAACTCTAAAACTAATTCCTACTCAGCCCTAACTCTAAAACTAATTCTTACTCAGCCCTAACTCTAATACAATTCACTATTCAGCCCTAACTCTAATAAAATTCACTATTCAGTAACTAGACCAAATTTAAACCTAACCTAACCTAACCTACTTCACGTGAGTTGGTCTAAATTCGGTTTTGCTCTAGCATGTCGGTGATTGGCCATATAAGCCCTACGAAGACAATGGGGAGGACTTCGAAGCTTATGCCACTAGGGTGAGGTTGTTTTTCGAGGCAAATTCCATTCCGGATGCTAAGAAAGTACCTACCTTTTTAACTATAATAGGCCCTAAAACGTTTGGTTTAGTTATGGACCTAGTTTCTCCTAAAGCACCGGAAACTTGCACCTATAAGGAATTGGTACAGGCCCTAACCGATCACTACAAACCCCGAGTAGTTCTCATCTATGAACGTTTCAAATTTTATTCAAGGCATCAGACGGGAAATGAAAGCATTGCAGAGTTTGTTGCAGGAATAAAAAGCCATAGCCGTACGTGTAAATTTGGGGACAAATTAGATGAAATGCTAAGAGATAGGTTTGTAATGGGTCTCAAAGAGGAGTCTACCCAGAGAGCCCTATTAGCCATACAGGACCTAACTTTTAGTCAGGCTGTAGAAATAGCTACGGCTAGAGAAGCAGCTGCTAAAGATGTTAGAGCTTTTGGAAATCATAGTAGTAAAGCCCAACACGTAAATAGCTTTAAATCTTCTAGGCCTGGCAGACCTAACGAGCCTACTAGACAGGCAAATAAAAGGTATGAGGCGAATATGACTAAGCCTACTAATTCTACTAAGCCTTCCAAGCCATGTACAGGGTGTGGAAAACACCATTGGAAGAAAGATTGCCCTTTAAAGAAGCAGTTTGCCGAAACTGTAGTAAAATAGGCCACATAGCTAAAGTGTGTTTTTCAAAGAAAACAAAGGGTGAAAATTCTAATTTTAACATTTCTAGTATAAATCCTCAAAAGGGAAATACTTCGAACATTGGAGTGGAGTACCTATTCTATGAGCAGCAAAGTGGGAAAAATACAGGCCCATATATTGTAGAGGTAGGCCTAGATGGAATTGCAGTTCCTCTAGAATTGGATACGGGTGCTGGCCCGGACGGTCATGTCCAAGGTAGTTTTGATAAGATTTTCAAAACACACCTAAACTACATGCATCTAAAACGATTTTGAAGAAGTACGGTGACATACAAATACCTATTTGTGGAGAAGCATACGTCACAGTTACACTTAACCAGAAAACTTTGTCTCATCCCTTAACCCTTTTAGTGGTGGATGAGCAAGGGCCTACTCTACTAGGCCGTGATTGGATTGATGCTTTGGAAATGCCAATTGACAAAATCTTGCCAAGGGGTCAGGCAGATGTGCATACACTTTCATATCCATCTGACATAGACTCATTGTTAAGGGAGTTTTCTTCTATTTTGGGCCTGAAGTAGGCAACCTAAAAGGCCATCAGGTCTGCATAGAAGTAGATCCTAATGTAACTCCGAAATTTTGTAAGGCTCGTTCAATTGCGCATGCACTGGGGAGAAGGTAGATTTAGAAATTGACAGGCTGCTAAAAGATAAAATTATTGAACCAGTCCACACACGCTAAGTGGGCTGCCCCAGTAGTTCCTGTACTAAAAACCGGACAAGTCCGTGCGGTTATGCGGGGATTACCGTTTTAACAGCAAATAGAGCCGTCCTTCTAGATTGCTATCCTATACCCAAGCCTGATGAATTATTTAGCTCTCTTGCTGGGGGAAAATATTTCACAAAACTCGATATGTCCCAAGCCTATGCTCAACTAAGTTTAGATGAAAACTCTAAAGAATTAACTATCATAAATACGCACCGAGGCCTATATAAGTACAATAGGCTATGCTATGGAATAGCATCGGCTCCAGGTATTTTCAGAGGACAATGGACCAAGTTCTAGGTCACATTCCAGGGGTACTTTGCTTTCTAGATGATGTCCTCATTTCAGGTTCGACTAAAAAAGAACACCTAACTAGATTAACCACGGTTCTAAAAAGACCCGGGATGCTGGACTTAAGCTAAAGAGAGAAAAGTGTTCATGGGTCACTAACGAGGTTTCATATTTAGGGTTCCGCATAGATGCCTCAGGCATTCATCCAACGGTGGAATAAACTAGAAGCAATAGAAAAGGCACCACCTCCACAAAACATCACACAGTTACAAGCTTATTTAGGTCTCCTAAATTTTTATAGGAAATTTTTGCCTAATGCATCGACTTTCCTTGAACCCCTTAAATAAGCTATTACGATCGGGGAACAGTGGAGATGGGAGAAAACTCAAAAGGAAGCATTTGAGGCTTCCAAGGGACGTAACTAAAGTCCACTCTCCTAGTGCATTATGATCCTAAACTTCCTCTCGTAGTTTCAGCAGACAGCAGTTCTTATGGAATTGGGGCAGTGTTATCTCAACACATTGATGGTGTAGATAGGCCTATCTGTTTTGCTTCTAGAACACTAACTGAGACGGAAAGACGATATGCACAAGTGGAACGTGAAGCATTAGCCTTAGTATTTGCAGTAAAAAAATTTCATTTCTATCTATGGGGTCATGAATTTAAACTAATTACTGACCATAAGCCTCTTTTAGGTTTATTTTCACCTATAAAAATATTCCAGTTATGGCCTCAGGTAGGATTCAACGATGGGCACTGATTCTACAAGCCTATAAATTTGACTTAGTACATCGGTCAGGTAAACTTCTAGGTACGGCTGATGCGCTAAGTAGGTTGCCCTTAGAAAATCCAAATGATTGTGTACCTATACCTACAGAATGGGTTCACTTGGTGGAGTTTTTGGAATCCACTCCAGTATCTGCAGTACAAATAGAGCAGTGGACAAAATCAGGACCCTATCTGTCTAGGGTCATCCATTTCTGCTCAGTTGGTTGGCCTACTAAGGTTGAGAGTGAATTACAGCCTTTTATTCAGCGTCAGTCTGGCCTCTCTATTCAAAATGGCTGTCCTTATGGGGCCACAGAGTGATTATTCCAAATAAAGGCAGGTTCGAATTTAGTGAAGGAACTTCACGCTGAACACATGGGCGCAACAAAAATGAAAGAGCTGGCGAGAGCTTATTTTGGTGGCCTGGTTTAGATGGAGAACTCGAATCATTGGTTCGTTCCTGTCAAGCTGCCTAGAGAACAGAGATCTCCCAAGGAAAAGTCCACTTCATCCTTTGGGAATGGCCTACTATACCGTGGCATAGGATCCATGTGACTATGCAGGTCCTATAAATAATATTTATTTCTAGTCATGGTGGACGCCTACTCTAAGTGGGGGAAATTTTTCCAACCACTTCCACGACTTCGGGTGTAACGATTCGCTTACTCGTTCAGTTTTCGCTCGATGGGTTTACCCGTAGTCCTGGTTTCCGACAATGGTACTTGTTTTACCAGTGAGGAATTTCGTTCCTTCGTCCACCTAAATGGCATTAGACATGTCCGGTCTAGTGTTTTCCACCCATCTACTAACGGTCTCGCGGAAAACATGGTCCGTACTTTCAAGTCGGCCTTGCGTCATTCTCGTGGGGAGGAAAATGCAAGTGGTGTTGGATAAATTTTTGTTTAAATATCGAATAACACCACACACCACGACAGGGTGTCTCCCTCTAAACTTCTGATTGGCCGGGGAATTCGTTCAGTTTTTGATTTGTTACGTCCAAACGAAATGTTACAACAACGAGTTTTACGCCATCAGAAAAACAGAAGTTGTACCACGACACTAAAAGAGGGAGAGTTCTAGAAGCGAAACCTAATGATCCAGTTGTGATTCGCAACTATGGGGCTGGACCAAAATGGGTTCCTGCAACTGTGCAGGAGAGAACGGGCCTGTTTCCTTCAAGTGCCAACTAGAAGATGGTCGTTCTATTAAACGCCATCAGGACCAGATATGGGAACGGGAAGTGCAGAAGGACCAGAGTCTTCCGGAAGAGAGAACTGATCCTCCGGAAAATGGTTCAACTTGCCCGCCTATACAGGTTGCACCTGATCCTACTACATCAACCCGCTCCGCAGGTCGTCTAGGGTCCCTCATCCCCCTGACAGACTAAACTTGTAGGGGAGGAGTGAGGTGACGTGTATGTATATATATGTATATAGTCTAAAAGTCACTAAAGAGTAAATATCACTAAATCTAAGCTGAATGGCAAGACGAAGCCATAAACGAACCAACGGGCTGTTCGTATTGCTTGGTCTGGCCTAGACATGTTTTTTCCTATCTGACCTAATCTTGGGTGCTGAGTAAAATTAGGTGATGAATCTAAGGTAACAAATCGGGTAGGAAGTTGTTCGTACTTAAGTATAGTGTAGGGTAATGTCTATAGCTTCTAAATTGGTAATGTAAGAGAGAGTTAGGTAGGCTGTTGTGGACACAGGAATAAAACGGTAGCTTCAAGGAATACCTAATTCAACGCACCGGTAAGTGCTTTTGATTGTTTGCTAGAACCTAAGTAACCTAACTGGGGTGTCTACCCCACGCTATCACATTTGTTGGTAGAGGTATCTTTTGAGTTTGAGTACTATTGTTTGGACACTTTGGTGAATCACACATTGATGAGACATGTCGTAAACTTTTACAAAACTTACACTTGAATCTTAACCTAGATTTACAGTCTTTCTTATAATGTCCCTGGCCAGTACACTTTTACATAGGTTCAACGTTCACATCTTTTAGCTCTTTGGTTAAAGTCTGAATATTTGTCACACCCAGTACTACTGTGTTCATTACTTGCACAAAATTTGCAATGTAGTGTGTAAGTTGAGGCAGCAGTTACATTAAAGTTCTGTAATGTAGTGTTCGTGTATTACAGTTGGTCACATTTGATTCTACAGTATCAAGTTTTGTCTGTTTGGCTGTAGCTAGTTGGTCTCTGGGAACAGTCTTGGTTTATCCATAGTCTGGGTCTTATTTTGTGTTGGAATATTTCTCAATTTGTAATTAGTTAGGATATTGGGAAAGTGTTTTCTGATATCTTCAAGATTAGGATAATTTTCTCTCCGTCTTTAGAACTAAAATATCTTTAACCCTCAAAGGAAAGCACCTAAGAACTATGCCTTGTATAATCCAAGATGAAGCTTTAATATCTATCTCATTGCTAACCAGTTGTCCTATAATAGCTTCTAATTTTGTATAAAAATTTTCCATATCACTATGGTTATCTTTTATGGGTGCAAAATCAAAAAATTTGTTGAGATAATTCATATACATCTCATCTTTATTAATGTAATTACGTTTTAAGAGATCAATAGCTACTTCATATGAATTCCCTACGGCTGGTAAATAGGCTATCAGGTTATAGGCTGGGCCTTTAAGGAAACTAGTTAAGTAGCTAAACTTATCAACAGTTGAAATATAAGGTTTATTACCTATTAAAACTCTCAAATTTGTCAATGAAAGATGGGAATTGTACCGTGTCCCCTTCAAATGTTGGTACTAATAAAATGGGTAACTGAGCCCTCAATTCTTGTGACTCAGGATTTAGCATGCCACTTAAATTTTGTTGAAGGTTAGCTCTACTTTGATTAAAATCAGAATTAGTTTATTTGGTGTTAAGTCAGTCAAACGAGACCGTAGTCTCCTTATTTGCTGTTCAATTGAGATTACCTGAACATCATTATCAGCGTAAAGGTCTATCAATTGTTCTTCAGCCATTTCGGATTCAACTAACTCTGAAATACTCTCATCAATGGCTATTATTTCCTTCTTTTTAGTTTCCAATTTAAGAATTACACACTCTAAATCTTCCTTACTTGGTTGTGTAATATTGTTAAAAGTGTTCACGGCATTTGTAACAGCACCCAACTTTGCCCCCCTTTTCTTTTTTAACTTTTTCATTTCCGCACTGTCCATGTTTAAGTCAAAATTGTTTAACTGGGGATCGTAATGAAATATAGGACAAGAAGAAATTACCAGAGAAGAGAGAGCACAGACAAAACAGTCAAGTTTAAATTTGGTTTAATCCCCCCCAAGTACTTATGTGTCACTCAGGTCTAAGCTTATAAGAGAATGAGACTCCTTAAATGTAAATGTTTCCTAGTTAGGCCCTAGGTTGTAGACCTAATTAGGCTTGATTAGGTTAGGCTTAGGCTTAGGCTAGACCATTTAGCCTAATTCTGCAATTTTTGTTAAGTAAGGTTAAGGTTTGTAAATTCCCCACACACGGACCACCAATGTGAATATTGCTCTGTATGAATTGGTCCACAATTAACCCACCCCTTATTTCTCCAGTTCTAACTATAGAGTAGATCAAGTCTAGCCTAGAGGGTCAGCCTAGAGATTCCGGAAATGGTCCAGAGCGGGCAGATAAATTGAGGTCCACAGTAGGATTCCTCACCAAACTAGGTTAGGGCAATCTACCTTTACCTTTGTTAAGCTATGAGTTGATGCTGGTCTTAGGCCACAATGTAGGCCTAAGTTTGTCTGACCCAGCTTAATTTAATGAATCTACGTAAAACTGGGTTAAAAACACAATTAGTCACTTACTGCTAGTTATTAGAGAGTCTCTTTTCCCCTTCTGTTTTTGTTGAGAGCGTACTTGCTGTGGGGATCCTTTTCGTTGTCTCTTTCCGTCCCTTCCCCAGTTCCGTCCTTTCGCCTGTTCCTCGTTTTCGTTCTCCTTTGTCTTCTTTTTCGCGGGGCTTTTTCCACCAGCGTCGTGTTGGTTTTTTCCTCGGTTGGTTGATCGTAATGTATATATATTACCGAGCACGCTCTTGTCACAATACTAGTGTGGAGAATAACTCTGGTGAGCAACCAATTGGTTTCATCCACCCAGTTATTGACAAAAAGGAATTTAATAATTGTTAGATTAACTACCTACCTACTCAGTGAACCATTTCGTTACCTCCCAACTACCCACTCATCAGTTTTCCATACGATGGGCACAATGGTTTTGGAATTTTATCTTTAAATTTAAAGAAATAGTGTAATTTATGTTCCAATATGAAAACACATTTAAGAGAAGTTTGTGGATAAAATCTATTAGCTACGAGTATTTTATTAATTTTCCTTTTTTAATATGGGACTTTCAGGTCTACAATAGAGAAGTTTAAAATATGTATATGTAAATAAACACTTTCTTTTTATAATCAGTATTTCATATTTATCGACTTATAGGCAGCCTGCTGACTACTGTAGCTCTCGCAACGAGTCGCACCAAAACATCAGCCACAACTATCTTGATGATAAATATGTCTGCGAGCACACTCCCAGTCTGTGCTTTTTCACTGCCTTTCTTTTCGCTAATTTGCCTTGAAAAAAACCTGTCCGATTACCAATATGTAACGAGTGATAGCGTTAAAGCAATCATCGTTCTGACAACCATATGTAACCAAACAGAACGGAATGGCATTACTGCCCTAGCTTTATACAGGTGAGCAAATAGAAAATATTTGTGTTATTTCAAGTTGCACAAAACTGAAGAGAAATATAAAACTTGTAAGTTATACTGTATAGTGTTATATTCCTCTAGAATTTTTTAATTGTATTAATTCCACATAGGGTTTGTGCGGTTATATTCCCAAACTTCTACAAACAGTATATAGATAAAACTTTCGTTATCTGGACTTCCCTTATCTTAATATGGATCTCTTCTTTTCTGATATGGATATCTGTATGGATTAAGGTAAGTGATAACGTGATTACATTCACAGCTCAAGAAATTGGCATCCTTAATCCTTCATCTTAAATCTTATTGACCTGAATACATTTATATACAGGGTGTCCCATAAGACCGGTCTCATAGGAACATTTATTTTAAATTAAATTTACAAAATAATACATTATAACTAAAACAAATGTTGAAATTGATGTCTTGTTTTGGGACCTTTTTTTGTTGCACGCAATGGCTAATATGGAAGCGAGTTACACACGTGAGGAAAAGGTGCCTTTTCCTCAAGAGTGTAACTCAGTGCAACTCAGTGCAACTCACTAAAAGGTCCCAAAACAAGACATCAACTTGAACATTTGTTTTAGTTTTAATGTATTACTTTACTTTTGTAAATTTAATTTAAAATAAATGTTCCTATGAGACCGAACTTATGGGACACCCTGTATATTCTGTATAGTGTTACTAAAATAATTTTGAGCGCAATAATTCTAAATCATCGTAAAAACAATGCTTTTAAGACAATTTTTTTTTTCTTTTAAGCAAATAATTTTTTTTTTTTTTTTTTTTTTAAGATTTGGAAACACATTGACAAGCACAAAGAAACACATTTCATCAATTTTTACGATAAATCTGACGCGACAGTCATTCTTTTACCCATTTTCTCCTCCATATTACCGTTCCTCATCACAATTGGATGTCTCGTGATTATATTCTACAAGGTAAGAAATTATTAGGGTTGCTTCAGACTATAACATTTTAAAAGTCCTTCAATCATTTCCTTGATGGATGCGAATTTCTGGACGAAAAAGCTTCTTTTGATAATAATGATGATAATAATAATAATAATAATAATAATAATAATAATAATAAAATATTTGTTTGTTTAACCTCCTTCGTAAAGGCAAAGGTCACGTAACGGGAGGGTAACTACAGTTTTACGTGGGATTCAAACCAGGGGACGCTATACAGCGTCTAAACGCAAAGGACGGTTGCCCTTCTGACAGCTGAGCATATCGAACGTCGTTTACCCTCCCTGATCTAACGGGAAGCGGTGTTGTGACGTGCCCACGACATAGACTTGTTGCTCAAGATTTTTTGGGTTGGCGATTAAGGTTAAGGATTTTATTTTCTTTCTTTTTTCATGCCATCATTTACACAGTGTTCGTAGCTACAGGATGGCCCATAAGTCCAAATCGGTTATAATTAAAGCTAAAATACAAAAAATCAAACAAAGTAAAGAGCTTATAATAAATTTAGAAATATTTATTGATTTTAAAACATTTTTTAAATAAAAATTTTGTTTTTAATTTTTTTTAAATCCATTCGCTAAAGGATTTTCGCTTTATTTATAACCGATTGGGACTTTTGGGCTACCCTGTATTAGCAAAGTATTTTTAGTTTTCCTTTGTCATATTCAAACTATTTCAATTAACCCTAAAAACAACCAAAATTTTATACGTTCTTGCGAAGTATTAATTAGCTAAAAGCATTTAAAAATATTTAATTTAATTTTCAAAGGTATGATTTTTCAAAATTATCCAGCTAGCAACTGGAAAATCAAAGCTAATTCTCAACAGAATGTGAAGTTATGACGACAAAAAATGATTGCCTTCTATGAATGTTCAGGCGATGAAGGATAGAAATGATACTCTAACTACTTTATAAGTCTTTCATGGACAGGAAAAGTAGCATTGGTTAGAGCAAGCAAATTCTTGATAAATGTTTTACACTCAGCCCACATGATTATTCAGTCATCCGATAATTTCTCTAATCATTCTTATATTTCTAAAAAACAAACTTACAGAGGTGGGTAAAGTACTTTCATTTGTTACTAAGTTAAAGTACAAGTAATCTTTAAAGAATGTACTCAAGTTAAAGTAAAAGTACACGTTATCAAAGTACTTAAGTTGAAGTACAAAAGTAAGTGTTTTATAATGTACTTAATTACTGAAAAGTAGAAGTACTCTTTCAAAAATGAAATAAAATACACTACAAATATATAATAATATAAAATAAACATCATTATGGCAAACAGACTTCATTAGGATACAGAATTAAGATTATTATACGTAGGAATTATTATATTAAGAAGTGCCAGTGGCGGCTCGTCGGTAGGCACTGCGGAACTGCAGTACCCCTAAATTTTTTATTTACAATTGAAATAATCAAGGATGAGCTCACTGAATAACTTTTTCAATAACTTTTGAAACTTTTATTCATTGCTTAATGCTCATCCTTTTATTTCAGTAATTATTTCAACCCATTCTTAGAGACAGCACCCCTAAAATATTTAGTCACGAGCCGCCACTGTTAAATAAATAAGAACTATAATTTATTATCTAATTATTTATTATAATAAGTATGCATTATGTACAAAATTTCTTATTGAGTTTCAACAATAGCTGATTTTCAAAGTTTTTGCAATCTATCCTGGCTCTTTTTGGACTAAAATTTAGTCCAGCAACACTGAACAATCGTTCACAGGCTGCAGATGCAGGAAGTGGCGGATTTAGCCGTATGGATATGTCCATAAGTGATGGAAATGACCAACATATCCATACGACTATTAATTGTATTTGCCAAATATAAATCACTCTCCCTTTTTTTTACATATTTTTTAGACTGGACAGGTTTGAAGAAGAAGTCTTCATCTGTCGAGCTGCTGGCAAATTGAAAGCGGGTTTTTCCAGAATTTGTTTACCAATTTTGAATGAAATTGTCAAGCATACAGCTGTTTTGTTACTTCGTACCTTTTAGATTTTCGAAACATTGTACTTAAGTTAAAGTACAAAATTTTTCCCAGGATTGTACTTAAGTTAGAGTAAAAGTATTACAAAAAAAATTTACCTTCTAGAAAGTACATTCTCATAAAAACTACTTAAGTACAGATACTTAAGTATATCTACTTCCTACTACCCACCTCTCCAAACTTGCATAGTTGGCGCAATCATTTGGATTTTGTCAATTTTTTGAGTGTTCCAAACAAATATTTTTTCTGTACAGTAATAATAGATCAATTCTTAGAACATATTAATTCCTGACAACCATTAATTAAGTCTTTTTCTCGTTTTCATATACAGTTCCGTCAGAGCAGAATTAATACCACTAGCACGATCGCTCGACCTTGGCAAATTCATGTCACGAGAATAGTGACGTACATGTTCGTTCTTGAGTGTGTTTTCTCAGTTCCTAGTGCCTTAGTTTTCATTATTAAACTAAATATCCATTATTTCTTTATATCAGCTTTTTCTTATTTGAGACTACTTGCATCAATCCTTTCGTCTACATTTATAGCAATCATTGTTACAAAGATGATTTTCTTCGAGTTTTAAAAAAATGTGTACCCTCATCGTGTCGGGTGCGTGTTACAGGTATCTCTCAAGAGATGAATTATAATGACAATGAAGGAACAAATATCCCTCATTCCTCTAGAGAGGAATAGTATTTGGTAGAACAAGCAAAATTCATGATAAACTCTTTGACATCCAGCCCAGATGATTATTCACTCATCCGATGATTATTTTTAGAAATATAAGAATAAGTAAAGTAAACTTAAAATAAGTCCTCAATCCTGCTACAGAAACTAAAACGTATTTATGCACAAAAAGGGTAGCCCATCTATACCATTCACATTTGGTTCAACATTTTTTTTAAAGTTAATGACTTATGTAAATAATTTAGCTGATCTGACGTGCGATTCAGCCTCTCTTCATTACAAAGTCTTTTCAAGAATGAAAGAAATAGCTTGTAAACTGTGTAAATAATATACATTTAGCTAAGACTTCAGTATACGTACTACAATAGTTTGTAAATTTGTAAATGGATTAATGATTTTTAGCCGACTTGAAAGTGAGATGTTGCAAATGCCGTTGTAAAAAAAGCTACAGATGATTTATCCGACTTGGATAACCTCAATAGGCCTGAGTACCTTCATGTTGTCCAAATGTAAATGTACAGTAATATCTCATTCACTACCATAATTTGTAAATAAGCACAGTAACATCTGTTAGTAAACTCGTATCAATTTCTGTAATTTGTCTCTTCTCTAGTATATTTCACTGCGTTTACTAGAATAATAATAATTAGTAAAAAAATCTATTACACTGAAAACCCTTAAGTTTACGTAATGAAGTGTAATGTTTGAAATTAACATGTCCTAGTCTGTAAGTTCTCTTTTGTTTAAGTACTTTTATAAAAACTTTCTAATTATACTTAACTCTTTCACGCAGGAAAAGGAAAGTGGGAGGAGCGACGTTTTGCTCCAATCACTGGAGCATTTTGAAGCTAGTGATTGGAGCGAAACGTTGCTACTCCTGCTTTCCTTTTCCGCGAAAATATCTCAACACTGAACCAAAACCATGGATTTCGCAGTACAGTATACGTAATTCGTAAATAGTAGATTTCAGTCTGTAAGGCGTGCCCGCTTGCTAAAGCAGTTTACATTTATATACAGTACATGTTTTGTAATAATAAAATACAGGTATGTTCATTTATGTAAATTATTTGTGTAAATAAATAATTGAATTGAACTGAGGTAAATTTATGGAACCTTATTATAAATGTTCAAAATGTCCCCCATTCCGTTCAAAGCATTTATCATCACACAGCAGGGCCGGTTTTAAGCCGATTAGACCGATTTGTTCAAATTGGGCCCCGCGCCCCGAGGGGACCCCGCGCACGCGCTCGAGTGGGGGACGCTATGATGAATTAATGAGTGTCCAGTGTGCACGAAGTTTCTTGTTACTGTGAAGGCAGTGAAACTATTCAGTCCGTCCTCGTATATCTGTTTCAATGTTTTATTGCTAATCGTTTGTTTATTTGTTTGTAATTTCAGTTTATCGTCGCCGTTTAGCTTTTTTAAAAAAAAAGGTAATTTGTGGACGATATTCAAACCCTCAACACAGAAAGAGCGCTGTTAATGAGATTATATAACATAAAGCTTGGAATGTAAAGTTGTGTTGTTTGTTAAATATGTCCAAATTGTTATATGTCCAAACTGCAAATTTGAAGTGTCTTAAGCCTGCATGTAACAGAGAAACGTGGTGGTAAGTAGATCCTACATATTAAATTAACTAGTTTTTGCCTCATTATCATAGAGAGCATTTACATTTCTATTTACTAGAGCTTGTTCTTTTGCCCCCTGCGCTTTTCTTCTTACTCCCAGGCTTTTAAAAATCATGAAATCTTTTGCTTTAATCATTAGATGCATACATGCACATCTTTATTATTTTTCAGTGCCAGGGAGTCTTTATTGTGAATGATTTTGTTTTTTGTTTTGTAATTCAGTTTATCGTCGCCGTTTAGCTTTTTTAAAAGAAAAGTAATTGAAAAAGCCCTTACATCATCGTCATCATGGCAAGCACAAGCAGAGATAGAGACAAAGGGCGAAAGTATTTGAGCGGCAATCAGAAACGAGCACTGGCCAAGGCTAAGGCAGCTGAAAATGAAAAACAAAGAGGTGCTCTAGCGAAATTTCTTGTCACTCCAACTTTGAAACGACAACGGGTAGAGGCCCCGCTAGGCGCTAACAATTTTTTAATTGGGCCCCGCACTTCCTAGCGCCGGCCCTGTCACACAGTATGAGTGGGTGAGAATGTTGCATCGTGTCTAACACTCGAATAAATAGCTAAATAAATAATTATTATTAAATATATACAGGGTGTTTCAGGTCGACCCTAGAAATATGGAAATTAGCAGGAATTAATAATGATAAATAGGGCGGTCAAAAGTCAATAAAGTCAAATTGTTTCCTATGGGGCACTTTTCGCTGAAACGACTGAAAATGCAATAAAAACACCTGTAGGGGGTATATTACCAAAGTTAATAGGTCAACCAAAAGTCAACTTTTACCTGTTAGGTCAAAAAATAGCAATGAGGTAAATAAAGTCAATTTTTTGGAATAAATAATTAAAATAACTAAAAATTGGCATCTTTTTGGTTAACTGGCAACTTCGCTGCTCGTATTTGTCTTATTCAGTTATGTCCGTTCTGGTTTTGGATGTGGTTGTGTTGTATGTATTGTGGTTACTGGTTACCATTTTTGATTTGTGATTTTTTCTGATTTGTGATTTCACTGATTTCGATTTCTTTTGATTTCAGATATTTAAAATGCCAAAAGTTGCAGTTAGTTCTATTGCTAAAGTGCGCGCTATAATTGCAAAATATCCTAATGAATTCATTTGTTCAGGAAAAAATGAGCTATACTGTCAGATTTGTTGTGTTGTGGTCAAGCATGAAAAATCCTTTTTTGTGGATAAACATCGCTCTACCCAAAAGCACCAGCGTGGTATAGACCAAAATGTGGGAAATGAAAAGACGCAAACCCTTTTAAAGTACAAGTCTTCAGATTTTTCGGAAAAACTTGACTACATTTCTGTCAGCCAACATACCTCTTCATAAGTTGAGCAACCCTCATGTGAAACAATTGTTCTCTGAATTAGGTGTAGCAATGCCTTGCGTGTCAACTTGCAGATCAATAGCAATGAAACAGGCAGAAAGCGAGTTAAGTAGAATAAAACATTTGCTAGAGGGTAAATTAGTTTTCCTAATTGTTGATGAAAGTGAAGTAAGGGGCTCAAAATATTTGAACATACTTGCTGGATCTATTGATGTTCCCAAGAAAACATATTTAATCAGGTGCGATGTTCTTCTTGGAAATGTTAATGCACGAACTGTCATACACAAGATTGACGATACTGTAAAAGAATTCGAGATACCAAGAGAAAATTATTAAGTAAGGATCGCAATTTTTTGCCAGAAAATGTCGGCAAATACTTCATAATTTACCACAATCGGTCAACTGATGTAGAAGAGCAAGAATAAGTAATTAAAGTATCGTTTTTATTATTGAAAGTAAAGGCAACTTTATAAGTCAATTTTTTCAATTCGTAAGGTCAACTTTCTTAATTTTTTCGGTCAACTTTTGACTGCCCTAATGATAAACTTCAAATACCAACTACAAACTACAAATTCCGCCAATTTCCATATTTTTAGGGTCGACCTGAAACACCCTGTATATTAAACCTCGGTTAGAGGAGACTGTAGACACCAATCGACCAGGGAAATACCCCAGAGAGGACGTTGGACAGTCCTGAGACAGGTAGTGCTGGAACTCCCGTTTCTTCTGTCATTGTCCTGTCATGCTTTCAAACACACTTTTCCCTCTATTCTTCACTACACACACATGCATTTTACACACACACACAATCTTTTGAAAATTTAAAAAAAAATGGCATGGTGATCCTCAGAGACCTTAATTTCGGCTTTCTCTTAAGGGCCCCTCACACGATCAATATTTATTGTCAATATTCAAATATTGACAATCTTATTGACCGTGTGAGGATGATATTGACAGTATTGGCAATACAAAATATTGATGGAACATGGATTGATGAGTGAAAATATTTCTGATATTGTCAATACATATTGACCGTGTGAGGGTAATATTGTTATTAGATTCAGTCTTTTACTGTCGTCACGGCGTGCGCATCTACTGCCGCTCATACTGATAGCGGCATTGGGTTAGCTGTCCAAACAACTAGCGACGCTCGTGATGTGTTGTTAAAATTCATTCGTACATACAAAGAATTACCAGTGTTATGGGATGTCACTTCAAAGGATTATATTAACAAAGGAAAGAAAAATGCAGCTTATGATGAGTTGTTAATTATTTTTAAAGAAATGAAGAAAGATGCAATTCGGGAGGATGTCAAGAAGATCAACTCAATGAGGACAAATTATAGGGAGGAGCTTAAGAAAATCAGGATTCCAAGCGATCAGGCTGTGGGGTGGATGACGTTTATGAACCCTCATGCTGGACTTTCGAAGAACTGAGCTTTCTTCAGGACCAAAGTACTCCTTGCAAGAGTTTGTCCTCTGTGGTGTCAGCAGCAAAGGTAAGTAAATATACGGCTAACATGATTATTTATTGCATTAGCACAAATATTTACATTTCTATAGAACAAAATTTAATCACAGGAATTAGCCTTGGCCTACATTACATTTGCACAAAATGGTTACATTTATATAGAACAAAATTTAATCTCAGGAATTAGCCTAAGTATACATTACATTAGCACAAAATGGTTACATTTCTAAAGAAGAAAATACATTGTCTGGAATAATCCTACATTTCATTGTATTACAGCAGTGGGATCAGGGCCGTTTCCTGGCATAAGCAGACAAAGCGGCCGCTTAGGGCCCCGCTGCTACTAGGGGGCCCCTAGACAGGCTCCCAGGTCATAGCTCAGTGGGCAAGAATAGGAATATAGCTGAAGTTATTATTAATTATTATTATTATTATTATTATTATCCCTTATTATTATTATTATTATTGTCGTATTAATTAAAGTTTTTGTATGAGACAAATGTGATAAAACGGAGACAACGAAACGTTTTGGTCTCATGTGTAAATAACTATTGTGACATCTTATTTCTATATTATTTAACTTATTCTTACTATATGCTTATACTTTCCTAAATGCTTATTTTTCTAGTATTGTAAAACATTATTTCACTAATTTACTAATTATTAAGAGATTTTGTAACACTTTCAAACCTAGGATTATTTTCATTATGTTTTCAAGTTTATTAATTCTTTTCTCATCTTTTTCAGATAATGTGAATTTTGTTGGTTAAAACCTAAATGGTCTGATTATTTGAATGTATTTGATTAACGTTACAATTATAACAATTGTTATTGTTATTATTATTATTTAACAAAAATTAACAAATATGTAATGTTATGTTCTTCTCAGGAACACTACTGAAATATTTGGAAAAGCCATCCTCAGCAAAGCCTAATGAGCATCATGAGCCAACAGCAGGACCATCCTCTATGCAACCTCAAACACCAGTAGAAGTAGAGCCTGATGAACCAACAAGTGGCCCATCTTCTGTTCAACTTCAAACACCACACACAGGCATTTCTACTGAGCAACAAGAACCAAGATCTGCTCCACCGCTTGATCCGTATGACTGGCCAGTTGTCCTGTCAGATGCCTTAAAGACAGATCTGGTGTCTCGAGAACCATTTCAAATCAGTCCAGATTTCACATTCCCTAAAAGAGAGGACGGTAGAAGCGTTCACCACCATTACACGTACAGAACATTAATTAATGGGGAAAAAATAAAGCGAAGCTGGCTGATGTACTCTAGAAGGAATGATGCTCTTTATTGCTTCTGCTGCAAGTTGTTTTCAAGGAAGTCGTACAAACTAATTACGGATGGACTTTCAGACTGGATAAACGTTGGTTCGCTTCTGAAAGGCCATGAAAATAGTTCAGAACACGCAGATAACATGGCAACATGGAAGGATCTGTGAGGTGACGTGTGTGTATATATACGTATATACAGGGTGGGCCGTAAGTTTCCATACATAGGAAAAATTAAACGTTTGTTTTTATGTTTCAGATACCCTAAGAATATGCGTTTGACGTAAGATCTTGTTTACTGATGAAGCAAATTTTTACGTCAATGGAGAGGTTAATCGGCAAAACATACGTTATTGGAGTAATGCTAACCCTAACTGGCTGAGTCCGACGAAGATGCAAGGTGCCGGTAAAGTGATGGTGTGGCCGGGATATGGGGTGACAGAATTATTGGACCAATTTTTGTCAGTGGAAATCTTAATGCCGAAAGGTATCTTAACATGTTGCAAGAAGAGATTTTCCCATCCCTGCTAAACGAGGAAGGTAACTTCCCAGTTTACTTCCAGCAAGATGGAGCTCCACCTCATTATGGTCTTCACGTGCGTCGGTATTTGGATCAGCAGTTTCCGGATGCTTGGATTGGTCGGCGTGGTCCTGTGGAGTGGCCTCCAGATCCCCAGATCTCACCCCCCTTGATTTCTATCTTTGGGGGCACTTGAAGGCCATGGTGTATCAGGAAAAGATACGAGACATAAATCATCTAAAGGAACGTATCACCAACGCCATTACAAGCATAACGTCAACTGTGCTAATGCGTGTTCATCAACAGTGGGGAACACGTATTGAAATGTGTTTTCAAAACAATGGCAACCATGTAGAGCATATTATATAAATAAAAATGGTTGTCCATAAAAAAATGTTTATTTTTCCTATGTATGGAAACTTACGGCCCACCCTGTAGTCTAAAAGTCACTAAAGGGGAAATATCACTAAATCTAAGCTGAATGGCAAGAGCAAGTCATAAACGAACCAACGCGGCTGTTCGTATTGTTTTGGGCTGGCCTAGACATGTTTTTTTCCTATCTGACCTAATCTTTGGTGCTGAGTGTAATTAGGTGTGTTTCTAAGGTGACAAATGGGGTAGAAAGTTGTCCGTACTTAAGTATAGTTAGGGGTAATGTCTATAGCTTCTAAGTGGTAATGTAAGAGTGTGTTAGGTAGGCCGTTTGTGGGACACAGAAATCTAATGGTAGGCTTTCAAAGGAATATCTAATTCAACGCACCGGTAAGTGCTTTTGATTGTTGTTAATTTATTTATTTGTTGGGTTCAAAATCCCAGCTGAGCCGTGAACGGCCAAATTCTAAAGGGCCAGTGCTACCTACAGCCCAAGTTAAGCTAAAATTAAAACTTACGGATTTGAGATCCTATTAGGTCCTACCTCAGGGTTGCTGACTCGATGCTGGCCTACCTTAGACCTTTGTTACATGAATTTAATATAAACAAAAGGGGTACTATTTATGGTCTTCTTTCTCAACCTTGCAACAACAACGCAACCTGGACTATTGCATGATGCAACAATCTTGTATCTAAACAACCAAACTGAATTGCAAGAGAGCTCTCTAACAGACCACACCCTGTACGTACGACATCCCACAAACGAGTAGAAAGAACGCGCAGCGCCCCAAAATGATGCCAACAGTGTGACCAAACGATGCCACAAGAGCTCAAAAATGCTAGCTCTAAATTAAGTTAATTTTTCACTAACCTTACAATTATGAGATGGATATACAGTATATACACCTTAACTTAAAATATACAAGCAATGCTGCATCAATCAGCTTAGTCATCATATCGCCTTGGGACAACAATGGTTCTTCCTCTTCTAGATTTTCTAACACTCCCCACCGAAGAGGCATTGTTGTCATTACCTTCTGCAAGGTTAGCCAAGCCTTCTCCATGAGGCTGTAACTCAAATGTTTCATCTTGACTATCTGTGTTTTTGCTGATTTCTAAAGCATAGAGTTTTTGTATAGGTCTCTTTAACTTTCCTCCTGAAGTCTTTACCAGTGCAGACCTAACTAAATTGTCTTTGCCAACAAACAACTCTTCAATTATGCCAAGCTTCCAGCATTGCCTTGGTCTTTCATCCCCAATCATTACCACTTCTCCCACCTTGATACAATTTGCATTGGAGCCCTTTACCTTGCCTGATGGGTAATAATTGAGTTCTGGCAAGTATTCCATCTGCCACCTCTTCCATAACTGATCTTGTAGCTCTTCAAGGTACCTGAACCGTCTGGTTAACTCTCCTTGAGTGCTCTGGATAGGCTGCAAGTCTTCTGGCACACTGGGGCTTGATGTTAATCGTTTACCACAAAGAAAATGATTTGGTGTCTTTGAAAAAACTATATAGGGCTATGGGTTGATTGCCTGTGCCCTCATCCGCTGAAAATTTCCAGCAGATTTCAGTGGAGGGTTACCGACAAAAGCCCTATGCTTTTTCGTTAGAGAGTTATGAATATGTAGGTGTTTAAAGGACCTTTTTATATTTAAGTGATTACGGTAATTCTAGCGTCGGGATTTGCGCGACGTACAGTATACTAGAATGAAAATAATTTGCCTCACCTTATTTTTGTTGGGTCTTTGTTTGCTTCGATGTAGGGCGTTACGATCATCTTCGGTGTAGGGCCGCCACGATCGAGTTTCGCGACGAATTTACTTAAGGTAATTAATATAGGCAGTCACTATATAAACCCCTGAAGGAATAGGCCTATCCTTTTTTAGTCATTAGGTTTTAAATTATAAGGAATTCACTCAGAACTAGAGGGGGGACAAAGACATCCTCCCAGTTTAAAGCTTCGCTGTAACATAAACAGCCCTGAGAGCCGTTCCTTGGTTCTGGTGTATTATTTGCCGAACTAGCAAAATTTTTGTTTGGGCTACTCCTTTGGTAGACTAAACAATAAATTGGGTTTTCTTGTTGCTATGTGAGGCTGATTCATACATACAGGTTCTTTGTACGTATGGCAATTCAATTATTTCATTCCCAATAGGCTATGTCGCCAATCCCGAGGCAATTTTGTATAGATATTTAATTCAATTAATTAATAATTTATATTTAATTATGAAATAAATGTACCACATATGATACCATGTTGTGAGTGCGTATAGTTTTTCCATATACTGGGGGGGGCCGGAGAAAAATTTGTATGTTATAGATCAAATTTTTTGATAAACTGTGTTTTAAACCATGTGAAATGGATTGAAAAGAATGAAGTAGAAATTTAGGGAGAGAGAGGTTACTCAAGACCTATTCAAATATGAAAGTTCAAGAGGCCAACTTCTCAAGTTTAGTTAAAGTTATGTCAATCAGTTTGACTCCCTTTAGGTATAGGAAATTTATGGGATTAAAGTAAAGTTATTAAGCATTTTAACTTTGCTCAGTTTGTGTAAGTTTTATAAGTCACCAGTCTTAATTTTTTTTGTAAAAGTTTTCTGGCTTTCAAAGCAGTCTTTCTTTGAGGCCTGTCTGGTTTAGTCTGAGTTACATCAGGCACATTGAGAGATTCCTCCCAATAGTATCCTGATCCATCCTTTGGGGTAATGGTTCTAATTTAGCCCCACACTCCAAAGGATATAGTAATGTGATATCTCTGGTGGTCTCACCAGTTGCTGTTTTCAGTTTTACAACCCTGGTAACTTCGTCTTCACCAGTTTTGAGTTCCAAGACTTTTCCCATTGACCAATGTTGTCTTGGTGTCTTGTCATGTATCAACACAATGTCCCCAATTTTGACTGAATCATTCCAACTTTGTTTTGTTAATTGTTTATGTCTTTCTCTGAGACTTGTTAAGTATTCTTCTCTCCATTGTTATAAATTGAGTCTTGATTTGTGTCAAATGTTGGTATTTTGTGTTGAGTTCTTTGTGTCCTATTTCCCAATCTGGATCCTCTGTACTGTTATGTTCAGATTCTGGTAACATGTTTACTGTTTCTCCCTTAATTAGGTGGTTTGGTGTGAGAGGTTCTGGCTCATTAATACCATCTCCCACATAAGTTAATGGTCTGTTGTTGACAACATTTTTCAATTTCTGACAGAATAGTCATGAGTTCAAAAAGTTGTAGATGTTTTGTCCCAATAGTCTTTTTAAGGCAGTTCTTTACAGTTTGTATGTTTCTTTCCCAAATTGAACCATACCATGGTGTATTAACAGGAATGTACTTCCAGGTTATGTTGTGTTTGGTTAAATGAGTTTGTACGTTTTCACTGTCACAAATCTGATGAATAATTCTTTCACCCGATTTGAAGTATGTGGCATTGTCTGACCATATAGTTTTGGGTACAGAATTGTGTGCACAAAATCGTCTGAAAGCAGCAATAAAAGCTTCTGCTGTCAGATCTTCTACTATGTCTAGACATATGGCACGTGTGGCAGCACAGGTGAAGAGTACAATGTACACTTTGTATTCCTTTGAATCCATTTTCTCCAAAACTCACATTTACCGCTCCAGTGTAGTCAATACCCGTGGTTTCAAATGGTCGAGTAAATGTTACTCGTTCCACAGGTAGGTCTGGAGGGCTTGGGGTCTTAAAGGGTCGTGAATGGATACGTTTACAAGGAATGCATGTGTTTAAAATTTTCTTTGTTTCAGTTCTACCCTTTGGTAGCCAGTAAGTCTTTCTCAGCTCTGTCAGGGTTTGTGGGACTCCCATGTGGTGTATTTTGTTGTGGGTATCCCTGATGATGAGTTTTGTGAAGTGATTTCTCCTTGGAAGAAGAATTGGGTGCTTAGAGTTGTAAGTCAAAGTTGACTTGTTAAGCCTTCCTTTACACCTTATCAGACCCTCTGTATCCAGGTACAGATTTAGATCCATGACAAGTGAAGGAATACCTTTGTTTAATGTGCTACTGGACCTAAGATATTCAACTCCTTGTCAAATTCTGAAGCTTGTATCTGTTTGAGCCAGTATTTTGTTGCAGTTTCTGTTAAGTTAGAAAAGGCTTTCTGAGGACAGTGTTTGAGAAGGTAGCTATTGACAAACTTGCAGCAATAGACTGTAATTCTCAAGAGTTTGTTGATGTCTGAATAATGTGTAGTCAAATATAGGTTTGTCCTCAGTGATCTTTTCAGTTGTGTAGAGTTGAGTGTGAGGTTAACTACTTTGGCTGGCCAAAGATCCTCACATGTTAGCCATTCGGGCCCTTCATACCAGATTTTATTTGTTTTCAACAGCTTGTAAGAGAGCCCTCTTGTCAAAAAGTCTGCAGGATTCTCTTTTGTTTTTATGTACCTAAATTTGATACCAAGGTTTGTGTTTGCAGTTTTGATTTCTGTTAGTCTGTTTTTCACAAATATTTTTGCAAGAAGTTGTTCTGTGTTGGTCACCCATGTTAGACAAATTTGACTGTCTGTCCATAAGTAAATGTTTGTTATGTCAACTTCTTTATACACTTGTGAAAGAAAGTTTGCTGTTTTAACTCCCAATGAGACAGCTAATAATTCAAGTTGTGGTACAGTTTTCTTTTGGTTTAAGGGTGCCACTTTTGCCTTTGAATAAACCAAGTTACTTTCATTTTCACTTGTTAAATAGGCACAACACCCATAAGCTTGTGTGCTGGCATCTGTAAAAATGTGTAGTGTTTGCGATTTCAATCTGTAGCCAGCACATCTTGGTACGTAGATGTCTTGAACTTTGTTCAAGTCTGTGGCTAATTTTTTCCAATGAAGTTGGTCTTCCACTGAAAGTGGTTCATCCCAATCAATTTTCTTTTTCCATAAGTCTTGCAAAAGGTTTTGGATCTTATGGTTGCTGGTAAATATAATCCAATGGGGTCGAAAATTTTGGATGATTCTGAAAGCACTTGTCTTTTTGTATCAGCATTTGGATTTAAGTTATAACTCTTTGTGCAAAGAGTGTCATCGTGTTCAGAATTCTGTTTTAAAAACCAAAGCATTCCAAGTGTTTTCGTGTAATTGTTTGGTTCAATGTTCCCATTGTTGTCTTTTGTTATTTGTTCATTTAATTTAGGAGAATTAGAAAGAGTTTGTACTGTATTCAAACCTCCTACCACTTCAGACTAGTCAATACCCGTAGTTTTAGTGGAGTAAATTTACTCCTCCACAGGTAGATCTGGAGGGCTTGGGGCTTTGAATCCTGTACTGTTTTTGTGTTGTTTGGCCTATGGCCAAGGGAGGCCACAAGACCCTTTTTGTTTGGTCTCTGGCCAAGGAGGCCACAAGACCCTTGTTGTTTGGTCTCTGGCCAAGGAGGCCACAAGACCCTTGATGATATGTTGGGCTATGGCCGTGAGCCATCAGCCCCTTGATGAATATTGGGCTATGGCCAAGGTAGGCCATCAGCCCTTTGATGAATTTGTTGGGCTATGGCCAAGGTAGGCCAAGGCCCTTTGATGATTTGTTGGGCTATGGCCAAGGTAGGCCATCAGCCCTTTGATGAATTTGTTGGGCTATGGCCAAGGTAGGCCAAGGCCCTTTGATGATTTGTTGGGCTATGGCCAAGGTAGGCCATCAGCCCTTTGATGAATTTGTTGGGCTATGGCCAAGGTAGGCCATCAGCCCTTTGATGAATTTGTTGGGCTATGGCCAAGGTAGGCCATCAGCCCTTTGATGAATTTGTTGGGCTATGGCCAAGGTAGGCCAAGGCCCTTTGATGAATTTGTTGGGCTATGGCCAAGGTAGGCCAAGGCCCTTTGATGAATTTGTTGGGCTATGGCCAAGGGTAGGCCATCAGCCCTTTGATGAATTTGTTGGGCTATGGCCAAGGTAGGCCATCAGCCTTTGATGAATTTGTTGGGCTATGGCCAAAGGAGGCCACAAGACCCCTGTAGTTTGGGCTGTGGCCAAGGGAGGCCACAAAACCCCTGTAGTTTGGGCTGTGGCCACGGGAGGCCACAAGACCCCTGTAGTTTGGGCTGTGGCCACGGGAGGCCACAAGACCCCTGTAGTTTGGGCTGTGGCCAAAGGACCCCTGTAGTTTGGGCTGTGGCCAAAAGACCCCTGTAGTTTGGGCTGTGGACAAAAGACCCCTGTAGTTTGGGCTGTGGCCACGGGAGGCCACAAGACCCCTGTAGTTTGGGCTGTGGCCAAAAGACCCCTGTAGTTTGGGCTGTGGCCAAAAGACCCCTGTAGTTTGGGCTGTGGTCAAAAGACCCCTGTAGTTTGGGCTGTGGCCACGGGAGGCCACAAGACCCCTGTAGTTTGGGCTGTGGCCAAAAGACCCCTGTAGTTTGGGCTGTGGCCAAAAGACCCCTGTAGTTTGGGCTGTGGCCAAAAGACCCCTGTAGTTTGGGCTGTGGCCACGGGAGGCCACAAGACCCCTGTAGTTTGGGCTGTGGCCAAAAGACCCCTGTAGTTTGGGCTGTGGCCAAAAGACCCCTGTAGTTTGGGCTGTGGCCACGGGAGGCCACAAGACCCCTGTAGTTTGGGCTGTGGCCAAAAGAGGTTTGGGTTGTGGCCAAGGGAGGCCACAAAGCCCCTTCTTGTTGGGCTATGGCCAAGGTAGGCCATCAACCCGTTTGGAGTAGAGTAGTTTGTTTGTACGTGTCACTGTCTAACCATATAATTTTTGGCACAAAATTATGTGCACAGAATCAGAGCGCAGCAATAAAAGCTTTTACTCTCCGATCCTTGGTTATGTTTAGACAGGTTGTTGTGTTTGAGACACATTGAAAGAGTAGTGTGTGTGTGTGTGTGTGTGTGTGTGTGTGTGTTTGTCATTCCTCCGAATCCAGTTGGTCTTCAAAACTTGGATTCACCACTCCAATGAAATTAATACCCGTAGTTATGAATGAGTAAATGTTGTATATCCTACAGGTAGGTCTGGAAGGTTTGGGGTTTTGAAGGAATCCAATCTGTTTGCAAGGAATGTATGTGTCTGTTAATGAAATCTGTTGTGTTTCTTCTTTTAAAAGAAGAATTGGATGTTTGAAGTCGTATGTATATATTTATATACTGTACCGTACGTATGTGTGTAAATGTGTATTTTTTTGTTATAGGGTTTATATTTTGGGTTTTGGATTAGGTTAATCAATTTGGCTGAGTAAAGACCCTCAAACGTTGCATTTGAGACCCTTATATCAAGCCTTGTCTGTAATAGGTTGTGCCTATATGTCAAATAGGACTTCGGAATAGGTTGGGCCTATATGTCAAATAGGACTTGGTATGCCTATATGTCAAATAGGACTTCGGAATAGGTTGGGCCTATATGTCAAATAGGACTTGGGAATAGGTTGGGCCTATATGTCAAATAGGACTTGGAATAGGTTGGGCCTATATGTCAAATAGGACTTGGTATGCCTATATGTCAAATAGGAATTGGAATATGTTGGGCCTATATGTCAAATAGGACTTCGAATAGGTAATAGGTTGGGCCTATATCAAATAGGACTTGAAATAGGTGTTAGGTGGGTGTAGGTTTTAATTTGTGCAATTGCTTTAGGTCTTTGTGATGTTACAGTTCGAGTCGAATTTTGTGATGTTGCAGGTTTGAGTCGAATTTTGTGATGTTACAGGTCTGAGTCGAATTTTGTGATGTTACAGTTCGAGTCGAATTTTGTGATGTTAATGAGTAAGTTAAATTGCTGAAATAAATTTTATAACCTACACCCAGGTTCAATTATAAATTTAGTGTTTTTAATTAGGATAGGCCTTGAGTGTAAAGAGTAAGGCCTACTTTAAGAGGTAGGCCTATTATGTAAGGTAAAGTTAGATGGGCCTACTAAATAGGCCTATCTGTTGGGCCTACCAAGTAGGCTTATGTTTGGGCCTATTATTTTATAGGACCTCAAATGAGTTAAGCCTGTTAAATTAACAAGGCTTAGTTTTGAATTTGAAGAGTAGGACCTATTAAATAGGCTTAATGTTGCGGGCCTATTATTTTTAGGACCTAAAATAAGTTATGCCTGTTAAATGAACAAGCCTTTGTTTCGGTTAGTGTAAAAGTTAGTGTAAAGGTAAAGGAATCGGTTCCCAGTTTTAGGCCACTATATGAAAAAACTATAGTGGGGTTATGGTTGAAATTAGGTTAGGCCTACTGAGTTAAGCCTAGCCACTACGTGTGTCAGTGTAAATTTTAGAGGGGTTAGTTCCCCACACGGGCCACCATTTGAAAAAACTATATAGGGCTATGGGTTGATTGCCTGTGCCCTCATCCGCTGAAAATTTCCAGCAGATTTCAGTGGAGGGTTACCGACAAAAGCCCTATGCTTTTTCGTTAGAGAGTTATGAATATGTAGGTGTTTAAAGGACCTTTTTATATTTAAGTGATTACGGTAATTCTAGCGTCGGGATTTGCGCGACGTACAGTATACTAGAATGAAAATAATTTGCCTCACCTTATTTTTGTTGGGTCTTTGTTTGCTTCGATGTAGGGCGTTACGATCATCTTCGGTGTAGGGCCGCCACGATCGAGTTTCGCGACGAATTTACTTAAGGTAATTAATATAGGCAGTCACTATATAAACCCCTGAAGGAATAGGCCTATCCTTTTTTAGTCATTAGGTTTTAAATTATAAGGAATTCACTCAGAACTAGAGGGGGGACAAAGACATCCTCCCAGTTTAAAGCTTCGCTGTAACATAAACAGCCCTGAGAGCCGTTCCTTGGTTCTGGTGTATTATTTGCCGAACTAGCAAAATTTTTGTTTGGGCTACTCCTTTGGTAGACTAAACAATAAATTGGGTTTTCTTGTTGCTATGTGAGGCTGATTCATACATACAGGTTCTTTGTACGTATGGCAATTCAATTATTTCATTCCCAATAGGCTATGTCGCCAATCCCGAGGCAATTTTGTATAGATATTTAATTCAATTAATTAATAATTTATATTTAATTATGAAATAAATGTACCACATATGATACCATGTTGTGAGTGCGTATAGTTTTTCCATAGTGTCAATGGCTCTGCATCCTGCATACTGTTATAAACAAAAGTGATAGGCCTACTGTTCACCATTGCTTCTACTTCACATAAATTTGGTGTCAATGGCTCTGCATCCTGCATACTGTTGTAAACAAAAGTGATAGGCCTACTGTTCACCATTGCTTCTACTTCACATAAAACAGTGCAGAATTCTTCTTTGCTCAAATGAGCATTAGCTAAAAGTTTCTTTAATGGACACTTTACACTTCTCACTAGCCTTTCCCAAAATCCTCCCCCCATGGTGCTCTCTCAACAATAAACTCCCACTGTACCCCTTGGTGTGAAAAGTAGGATTGGAATCCTTCCTCTTTTAGCAAGGACCAAATTTCTTGGAGTTCCTTTGCAGCCTTTTTGAAGGTTTTTGCATTATCCGATATGATTTTATTTGGGAAACCCCTTCTGTTCACAAACCTTTTAAAGGCCAAAAGAAATACATCACTACTTAAGTTGCTTACCAACTCCAAATGGATTGCTCTGGTGGTAGCACAGGTGAAAAGACATATATAACCTTTGTTAGACTCCCCTCGCTCATACACATAAACTGGCCCTGCAAAGTCTACTCCCACTACATCAAATGGGGCAGTATAGACACACCGTTCTCTTGGAAGTGGAGCCACCTTTTCATAATAAGGCTTTGCACTCCAACGCTTGAAAACCACACATTTATGCACGACCTTTTTTACTACTTGTCTAATTTTGGGAATCCAAAACTGTTGTCTGATCTCTATTATCACTTCTCTAACTCCAGCATGTAACAGCTTATGATGAGTATCCAGGATCAAAAGTCCACAAGTGCCCCCCAGAAGGTAGCAAAATTGGATGTCTTTTCTCCTCTGGAAGCCCAGAAAACTGTAGTCTACCTCCTACTCTCAATAAATCCTGATCCAAAACACATCCAAGCCCTTGAGCGCAGAATGTGTTGGTAGAACCTGTAATGGATGGCTGGTGAGCAATTCTCTCTCTTCACCAAATTTTTCCTTCTGCATATATACCACCCAGTATTTCCTGGCTTGCTGAATCTCATTACTGTTCAGAATTCCTTCCCTTCTTGTTTCTCCCTTAATGTTGTTGGTAAATCTATATACCCATGCTGTCACTCTTAACAATCTTTTCAGACTGCTAATGTCCTCAAGCCTCAATATGGGGTCCTGCTGCATAACTTGACAACTGTTCACAGCGCATTTTCTCACCTCACTCACCCATGCTTCTTCAGCCTGGCATTCTCCTACAATAGGCTGATTAGAAGGCCAGTTTTCACTTCCAAGTTTTAGCCACTCCGGCCCATTCCACCACAAACTTGACTGTGCAAGATCTTTCACTGAAATTCCTCGTGTTGGTAATCAGCGGGGTTTTGGGTGCCTGGACAATGCTTCCATTGCTTGGGATCTGTGCGCGCTTGAATTTCCTCCACCCTATTGGCAACAAATGGTTTCCATTTCCTTGCCTGGCTTCTTAACCAGTGCCAAACTATAGTGGAGTCTGCCCAATAATAGCTTGGAATTTCAGAGAGGGCCAAAGACTTTTGCACTATAACTGCAAGCCGACTAGCAATAACTGCACCCATCAATTCCAACCTTGGAACAGAAAGCCTTTTCAAAGGTGCTACTCTGCTCTTTGCAGCAACCAACCTGCAACTTACTTCCTCTTGCAATGCGCCTCTTATATAATACAAGTTGCATAGGCTTCCTCACTTGCATCACAAAAGATGTGCAGCTCCAAATTGTCTGGACTATTGTTCAACTCTCCAAAGTACCATCTTGGGATTTCAATGTCTCCAAGATGTGCCAATTCTTTGAACCAATATTTCCACCTTACCACCATATGATCAGGTAACTCTTGGTCCCAACCAAGTCCAATTTCCCAGAGGCTCTGAAACCAATTTTTGACTATCACAAATGGAGCCAGGAATCCAAGAGGATCAAAGACCTTTGAAGCCAAACTAAGAGCTGTACGTTTTGTCCACCTTGTCTCATTCTCAGCCAGCTCTACTAAAGATTTCCCATTGAAGGTAAACAAATCATCATCTTGCTGCCAACAATGCCTAGCACCTTTGCGTCTATTGCCCACAACTCCTTAATACCAGAATCCTCAATACTTTCTGCTGCATCAGGTACTACACAGGAATGACTCATAAACTCTTGTAATTGCGAATGATTGGTCTGCCATTTTCTAAGCTCCATGCCAGCCTCCCTCATTATAGCTCTAGCCTCCATGAATATCTGTTTAGCCATTTCTGTATTATCCACGGAACACAGCAAATCATCAACATAAAAATTTTTCCTTATGTGTTCAATAGTGTTAGGATAGACTTCAGAATATTTCTTAAAATGGTGCTGCATAGTAGCTGCCAACAGAAATGGACTAGAGCTGAGGCCAAACAACACTGACTTCATTCTATATGCTTGAACCTTAGGTTCATTTTCCAACAAGTCTTTCGTATCCACCCACAGATACCTTACTGCATCTCTGTTCTCTGGTTTTAACTTTATCCGCAAAAAGGCTTGCTTCACATCTGCAGTCAATGCTACTCTACCAAACCTGAATCTCAGTAACAAGGAAAATAAATCTGCATTTAAATTTGGCCCAGCATCCAAACAGTCATTCAAGGACACACCACCTTTGTCCTTGGCTGAGCCATCAAAAACTACCCTCAGTTTGGTGGTAGTTTTGTCTCGCCGTACCACTGCATGGTGTGGCAGATAATGTGCCTCCTGGCTCACCAGCTCCCTTGCACCCTTTCAGCATAGCCCTCCCTTACATAACTTAGGATGGCCTCATTGTATTCAATTAACAACTCCTCATTTTTTCTTAGCCTGTACAATGAAGTCTCCAACCTCCGATTAGCTAGCTGAAGGTTTGAACCGGGTTTGCAAGAATCCTTCCATGGTAGGCCAACTTCATAGCAACCATCTCTAAACCCAATCCCTTTTTCAAATTGCTCTAAAACATCATTGTTCACTATACTTGCCTGTTTTCCTTTATGCCAATAGATTCAAGTTCCCAAAACGCTTTCAAATGCCTTTCCAGACCATGGCTGTTCTCCTCAATCTTAACAAAAAGAGCCTTAACTTCCATTTCATTGCAATAACTACCATGTAGGATCCAGCCTAGCTTACTTTCAATAGCTACCGGGCCTCGAGATGTGCGGACAATATTACCAGTGATGAGTCCCAATAATAGTCAGCTCCAATCAAAAGACTAATATCTTCTGTTCTTTCAAACTTATTATTGCCCAAATTAATTCCTTTAACTTGCAATTCTTGGACACATGCCATATCTAAACAAGTAGTGACTGGAGCACAAAGTTCCTCAATCTCTACAGCTTGGACCTTGATAGTGGGACTTTGCGGTAACAACCCTTTAACCAGAACTTCTACCTTCTTAAATTTGGTTCGGTTTTGAACGGAACCCCCAAACCCAGAAATTCTTAAATTTTCCCTCTTAAGTTCTTTAAACTTCAATTTTCTGTAAATTCTGGACTTAATAAAACTACACTGGCTACCACTATCAAACAACACTCTTACAGTAGCTTCTCCCTCATTCCCAATTAATAAGGCTGCAGTTGTTTGCAATAATCCCCCTTTACTTTTACTCCCTTGAATAGCAGTGGCATGTGCCACTGATGTCTCTACTTCTGGGGTAGGCCTACTAGGAGTGTTTTCACACAATAATGACTGATGCCTACCATGACATTTTTTGCACAAAATTTTAAACTTACAAAACCTTGCTCTATGACCTTTCAAAAAACATTTAAAACATGCTGTGGGCTTAGTTACCCTGTCCTTTCTTTCTCTCCTCAAGGGGTAAAGCCTCAGCCACCTCACATTTATATGACTTGTGGTTGCCTTCGCAAAATATGCATTCCTTGATTCCCTTTAATTATTCTCAGAGGATGCATGTAGAGCTGACACTGTACCTGGGCTATTCCTTTTTGTGGAAACTTTGGTGCTGTGTCTGCCTTTGTCCCCTTGTTTACCATCCCACTGTGCAAACTCAACTCCCTCTCGTCTTGCTAATTCTGTGCCTAAAAGACTTAACATCTGCTGAAGGGGGATGTACACATGTTCTGCAGAGTGTCCCCTACTTAATTCAAGCAAAATTGAGCTAGGCAATTTAGACTCCAGTGTAGGAACCAACATTATACCATACCTTTCCATTCCTACACCCAAGTTATCCAGGGACCTAGTTCTAATTTCAAATTCATCATATAACTGCCGTAACTCCTTGACACTATTAGGATTATTAACAGGAGGTATAGCTAAAAGTGCACGGAGGTGGCTTTTAATTAAGATCTCTGGCTTACCAAACCGTTTCTTTAATATATCCCAAGCCACATTATAATTAGCCTCTGTTAATGCTAATCCTGCTATAGTCTTTGCTGCCTCCCCTTCCAAGAGGGACTGCAAATAATTAAACTTCTCCACGGCACTTAACAATTGACTAGAATGAACTGCTGATTGAAAACTGTCTGCCCATCCTTGCCATTCCTGAATACTCCCAGAAAATGGTTTGAGTACAAGCCTCGGTAATTGAACTACAGATCTGTTAACCTTAACTTCACAAACATCATTTGTTGAGTGTTGTGTTTCATTATTAGACCTGGTCTCTAACTGTACTGAGCTGCTAAACTCTCTTGCTCGGAGGCTTACTTTAATTATATCATCAATAATCTCTTCAAAGTAAATTATGTTATTTTCTATTTCATCTCTTCTATAAGAGCCTCAATTTTAACATTTACCTCACTTAGAGCAACCTTTTTAGTTTCTAATATGGAAAGCTGCGCAGTCACTAAGCGTAAATCCTCTTGCTCTATGGCAGAATCTATAGTGGCAATGACCTTTGTAATTAGACCTTTGTAGGCTTCTCCTTTTTATAAATTTGTTCAATTCAGATGCACTCATCTTCAATGCAAACAACAATTGGGCTCAATGCCAAATGAGCTGAATTGGCAGAAATACTTAACCAAACTGATCAAACGCAAATTTTACTTTCAAATAAACTGAATTGCTGGGTTGGGTACTAACCAAACACCAGTATGGAATACCAAATTTTCCACCCCAGGACCTTAATTCAATAATAACCCAAAATTAACCAAACCGGTAAATGTAGGCCAAAAACAACGACAGACGACTGGCCAAGTTTCGCAATTGGGCAACCGAACTTTCTACCCTGGGACCTTAATTCAATAATAACCCAAAATTAACCAAACCGGTAAAATGTAGGCCAAAACAACGACAGATGACTGGCCGTTTCGCAATTGGGCGACCAAACTTTCTACCCTGGGACCTTAATTCAATAATAACCCAAAATTAACCAAACCGGTAAAATGTAGGCCAAAACAACGACAGACGACTGGCCAAGTTTCGCAATTGGGCGACCAAACTTTCTACCCTGGGACCTTAATTCAATAATAACCCAAAATTAACCAAACCGGTAAAATGTAGGCCAAAACAACGACAGACGACTGGCCAAGTTTCGCAATTGGGCGACCAAACTTTCTACCCTGGGACCTTAACTCAATAATACTCAACCCGTCTAGGCCTAACTTGGGCTACAATTTGCACAATCAGAACTTTGCCGAAAAATAGTCACTGACTCAGTCTTGGGGTAGAATCCGGTTCTGAAGGACCATGTTAATTTATTTATTTGTTGGGTTCAAAATCCCAGCTGAGCCGTGAACGGCCAAATTCTAAAGGGCCAGTGCTACCTACAGCCCAAGTTAAGCTAAAATTAAAACTTACGGATTTAAGATCCTATTAGGTCCTACCTCAGGGTTGCTGACTCGATGCGGGCCTACCTTAGACCTTTGTTACATGAATTTAATATAAACAAAAGGGGTACTATTTATGGTCTTTCTCAACCTTGCAACAACAACGCAACCTGGACTATTGCACGATGCAACAATCTTGTATCTAAACAACCAAACTGAATTGCAAGAGAGCTCTCTAACAGACCACACCCTGTACGTACGACATCCCACAAACGAGTAGAAAGAACGCGCAGCGCCCCAAAATGATGCCAACAGTGTGACCAAACAATGATGCCACAAGAGCTCAAAAATGCTAGCTCTAAATTAAGTTAATTTTTCACTAACCTTACAATTATGAGATGGATATATATACACCTTAACTTAATATATACAAGCAATGCTGCATCAATCAGCTTAGTCATCATATCGCCTTGGGACAACAATGGTTCTCCCTCTTCTAGATTTTCTAACAATTGTTTGCTAAAACCTAAGTAACCTAACTGGGGTGTCTACCCCACGCTATCACATTTGGCGACGAGGATAGGATCGAGTAAGCTCATTGGATTGGATTTGGTTAAATTTGGTTAAATTTGGTTAAATTTGGTTCATTTGGTTAAATTTGGTTCATTTGGTTAAATTTGGTTCATTGGGTTAAATTTGGCTCATTGGGTTAAATTTGGCTCATTGGGTTAAATTTGGCTCATTGGATTCAAGTGGTTGTTTGGAAAATTGGATGTAGCCTAGTGGGTCGTCCGATTTGGTTTGTTTGTGTGGGTAAGCTACCGTACTATAGCGTAGGTCCCGCCGGCCTAACTCTAAAACTAATTCCTACTCAGCCCTAACTCTACTCTAAAACTAATTCCTACTCAGCCCTAACTCTACTCTAAAACTAATTCCTACTCAGCCCTAACTCTACTCTAAAACTAATTCCTACTCAGCCCTAACTCTACTCTAAAACTAATTCCTACTCAGCCCTAACTCTACTCTAAAACTAATTCCTACTCAGCCCTAACTCTACTCTAAAACTAATTCCTACTCAGCCCTAACTCTACTCTAAAACTAATTCCTACTCAGCCCTAACTCTACTCTAAAACTAATTCCTACTCAGCCCTAACTCTACTCTAAAACTAATTCCTACTCAGCCCTAACTCTACTCTAAAACTAATTCCTACTCAACCCTAACTCTACTCTAAAACTAATTCCTACTCAGCCCTAACTCTACTCTAAAACTAATTCCTACTCAGCCCTAACTCTACTCTAAAACTAATTCCTACTCAGCCCTAACTCTACTCTAAAACTAATTCCTACTCAGCCCTAACTCTACTCTAAAACTAATTCCTACTCAGCCCTAACTCTACTCTAAAACTAATTCCTACTCAGCCCTAACTCTACTCTAAAACTAATTCCTACTCAGCCCTAACTCTACTCTAAAACTAATTCCTACTCAGCCCTAACTCTACTCTAAAACTAATTCCTACTCAGCCCTAACTCTACTCTAAAACTAATTCCTACTCAGCCCTAACTCTACTCTAAAACTAATTCCTACTCAGCCCTAACTCTACTCTAAAACTAATTCCTACTCAGCCCTAACTCTACTCTAAAACTAATTCCTACTCAGCCCTAACTCTACTCTAAAACTAATTCCTACTCAGCCCTAACTCTACTCTAAAACTAATTCCTACTCAGCCCTAACTCTACTCTAAAAAATTCCTACTCAGCCCTAACTCTACTCTAAAACTAATTCCTACTCAGCCCTAACTCTACTCTAAAACTAATTCCTACTCAGCCCTAATTCTACTCTAAAACTAATTCCTACTCAGCCCTAACTCTACTCTAAAACTAATTCCTACTCAGCCCTAACTCTACTCTAAAACTAATTCCTACTCAGCCCTAACTCTACTCTAAAACTAATTCCTACTCAGCCCTAACTCTACTCTAAAACTAATTCCTACTCAGCCCTAACTCTACTCTAAAACTAATTCCTACTCAGCCCTAACTCTACTCTAAAACTAATTCTTACTCAGCCCTAACTCTACTCTAAAACTAATTCTTACTCAGCCCTAACTCTACTCTAAAACTAATTCTTACTCAGCCCTAACTCTACTCTAAAACTAATTCCTACTCAGCCCTAACTCTACTCTAAAACTAATTCCTACTCAGCCCTAACTCTACTCTAAAACTAATTCCTACTCAGCCCTAACTCTACTCTAAAACTAATTCCTACTCAGCCCTAACTCTACTCTAAAACTAATTCCTACTCAGCCCTAACTCTACTCTAAAACTAATTCCTACTCAGCCCTAACTCTACTCTAAAACTAATTCCTACTCAACCCTAACTCTACTCTAAAACTAATTCCTACTCAGCCCTAACTCTACTCTAAAACTAATTCCTACTCAGCCCTAACTCTACTCTAAAACTAATTCCTACTCAGCCCTAACTCTACTCTAAAACTAATTCCTACTCAGCCCTAACTCTACTCTAAAACTAATTCCTACTCAGCCCTAACTCTACTCTAAAACTAATTCCTACTCAGCCCTAACTCTACTCTAAAACTAATTCCTACTCAGCCCTAACTCTACTCTAAAACTAATTCCTACTCAGCCCTAACTCTACTCTAAAACTAATTCCTACTCAGCCCTAACTCTACTCTAAAACTAATTCCTACTCAGCCCTAACTCTACTCTAAAACTAATTCCTACTCAGCCCTAACTCTACTCTAAAACTAATTCCTACTCAGCCCTAACTCTACTCTAAAACTAATTCCTACTCAGCCCTAACTCTACTCTAAAACTAATTCCTACTCAGCCCTAACTCTACTCTAAAACTAATTCCTACTCAGCCCTAACTCTACTCTAAAACTAATTCCTACTCAGCCCTAACTCTACTCTAAAACTAATTCCTACTCAGCCCTAACTCTACTCTAAAACTAATTCCTACTCAGCCCTAATTCTACTCTAAAACTAATTCCTACTCAGCCCTAACTCTACTCTAAAACTAATTCCTACTCAGCCCTAACTCTACTCTAAAACTAATTCCTACTCAGCCCTAACTCTACTCTAAAACTAATTCCTACTCAGCCCTAACTCTACTCTAAAACTAATTCCTACTCAGCCCTAACTCTACTCTAAAACTAATTCCTACTCAGCCCTAACTCTACTCTAAAACTAATTCCTACTCAGCCCTAACTCTACTCTAAAACTAATTCCTACTCAGCCCTAACTCTACTCTAAAACTAATTCCTACTCAGCCCTAACTCTACTCTAAAACTAATTCCTACTCAGCCCTAACTCTACTCTAAAACTAATTCCTACTCAGCCCTAACTCTACTCTAAAACTAATTCCTACTCAGCCCTAACTCTACTCTAAAACTAATTCCTACTCAGCCCTAACTCTACTCTAAAACTAATTCCTACTCAGCCCTAACTCTACTCTAAAACTAATTCCTACTCAGCCCTAACTCTACTCTAAAACTAATTCCTACTCAGCCCTAACTCTACTCTAAAACTAATTCCTACTCAGCCCTAACTCTACTCTAAAACTAATTCCTACTCAGCCCTAACTCTACTCTAAAACTAATTCCTACTCAGCCCTAACTCTACTCTAAAACTAATTCCTACTCAGCCCTAACTCTACTCTAAAACTAATTCTTACTCAGCCCTAACTCTACTCTAAAACTAATTCTTACTCAGCCCTAACTCTACTCTAAAACTAATTCTTACTCAGCCCTAACTCTACTCTAAAACTAATTCCTACTCAGCCCTAACTCTACTCTAAAACTAATTCCTACTCAGCCCTAACTCTACTCTAAAACTAATTCCTACTCAGCCCTAACTCTACTCTAAAACTAATTCCTACTCAGCCCTAACTCTAAAACTAATTCCTACTCAGCCCTAACTCTAATACAATTCATTATTCAGCCCTAACTCTAATACAATTCATTATTCAGCCCTAACCGGGGAGTAACTAGATCAAATTTAAACCTAATCTAACCTACTTCACGTGATTTGGCCTAATTCGGTTTTGCTCTAGCATGTCGGTGATTGGCCATATAAGCCCCTACGAAGACTCTGGGGAGGACTTCGAAGCTTATGCCACTAGGGTGAGGTTGTTTTTCGAGGCAAATTCCATTCCGGATGCTAAGAAAGTACCTACCTTTTTAACTATAATAGGCCCTAAAACGTTTGGTTTAGTTATGGACCTAGTTTCTCCTAAAGCACCGGAAACCTGCACCTATAATGAATTGGTACAGGCCCTAACCGATCACTACAAACCCCGAGTAGTTCTTATCTATGAACGTTTCAAATTTTATTCAAGGCATCAGACGGGAAATGAAAGCATTGCAGAGTTTGTTGCAGGAATAAAAAGCCATAGCCGTACGTGTAAATTTGGGGACAAATTAGATGAAATGCTAAGAGATAGGTTTGTAATGGGTCTCAAAGAGGAGTCTACCCAGAGAGCCCTATTAGCCATACAGGACCTAACTTTTAGTCAGGCTGTAGAAATAGCTACGGCTAGAGAAGCAGCTGCTAAAGATGTTAGAGCTTTTGGAAATCACAGTAGTAAAGCCCAACACGTAAATAGCTTTAAATCTTCTAGGCCTGGCAGACGTAATGAGCCTACTAGACAGGCAAATAAAAGGTATGAGGCGAATACGACTAAGCCTACTAATTCTACTAAGCCTTCCAAGCCATGTACAGGGTGTGGAAAACACCATTGGAAGAAGGATTGCCCTTTTAAAGAAGCAGTTTGCCGAAACTGTAGTAAAATAGGCCACATAGCTAAAGTGTGTTTTTCAAAGAAAACGAAGGGTGAAAATTCTAATTTTAACATTTCTAGTATAAATCCTCAAAAGGGAAATACTTCGAACATTGGAGTGGAGTACCTATTTTATGAGCAGCAAAGTGGGAAAAATACAGGCCCATATATTGTAGAGGTAGGCCTAAATGGAATTACAGTTCCTCTAGAACTAGATACAGGTGCTGCCCGAACTGTAATGTCCAAGAAGGTTTTTGAGGGAACTTTCCGAAATACACCTAAACTACATGCCTCTAAAACAATCTTGAAAAAATATGGGGACATACAAATACCTATTTGTGGAGAAGCATCCGTCACAGTTACACTCAACCAGAAAGCTTTGTCTCATCCCTTAACCCTTTTAGTGGTGGATGAGCAAGGGCCTACTCTACTCGGCCGTGATTGGATTGATGCTTTGAAAATACCGATTGACAAAATCTTGCCAAGGGGTCAGGCAGATGTGCATACACTCTCATATCCATCTGACATAGACTCATTGTTAAAGGAGTTTTCTTCTGTTTTTGGGCCTGAAGTAGGCAACCTAAAAGGCCATCAGGTCTGCATAGAAGTAGATCCTAATGTAACTCCGAAATTTTGTAAGGCTCGTTCAATTGCGCATGCACTGCGGGAGAAGGTAGATTTAGAAATTGACAGGCTGCTAAAAGATAAAATTATTGAACCAGTCACACACGCTAAGTGGGCTGCCCCAGTAGTTCCTGTACTAAAACCGGACAAGTCCGTGCGGTTATGTGGGGATTACCGTTTAACAGCAAATAGAGCCGTCCTTCTAGATTGCTATCCTATACCCAAGCCTGATGAATTATTTAGCTCTCTTGCTGGGGGTAAATATTTCACAAAACTCGATATGTCCCAAGCCTATGCTCAACTAAGTTTAGATGAAAACTCTAAAGAATTAACTATCATAAATACGCACCGAGGCCTATATAAGTACAATAGGCTATGCTATGGAATAGCATCAGCTCCGGGTATTTTTCAGAGGACAATGGACCAAGTTCTAGGTCACATTCTAGGGGTACTTTGCTTTCTAGATGTCCTCATTTCAGGTTCGTCTAAAAAAGAACACCTAACTAGATTAACCACGGTTATAAAAAGACTCCGGGATGCCGGACTTAAGCTAGAGAGAGAAAAGTGTTCGTGGGTCACTAACGAGGTTTCATATTTAGGGTTCCGCATAGATGCCTCAGGCATTCATCCAACGGTGGATAAACTAGAAGCAATAGAAAAGGCACCACCTCCACAAAACATCACACAGTTACAAGCTTATTTACGTCTCCTAAACTTTTATAGGAAATTTTTGCCTAATGCATCGACTTTCCTTGAACCCCTAAATAAGCTATTACGATCTGGGGAACAGTGGAGATGGGAGAAAACTCAAAAGGAAGCATTTGAGGCTTCCAAGGACGTACTACTAAAGTCCACTCTCCTAGTGCATTATGATCCTAAACTTCCTCTCGTAGTTTCAGCAGACAGCAGTTCTTATGGAATTGGAGCAGTGTTATCTCACCACATTGATGGTGTAGATAGGCCTATCTGTTTTGCTTCTAGAACACTAACTGAGACTGAAAGACGATATGCACAAGTGGAACGTGAAGCATTAGCCTTAGTATTTGCAGTAAAAAAATTTCATTTCTATCTATGGGGTCATGAATTTAAACTAATTACTGACCATAAGCCTCTTTTAGGTTTATTTTCACCTAATAAAAATATTCCAGTTATGGCCTCAGGTAGGATTCAACGATGGGCACTGATTCTACAAGCCTATAAATTTGACTTAGTACATCGGTCAGGTAAACTTCTAGGTACGGCTGATGCACTAAGTAGGATGCCCTTAGAAAATCCAAATGATTGTGTACCTATACCTACAGAATGGGTTCACTTGGTGGAGTTTTTGGAATCCACTCCAGTATCTGCGGTACAAATAGAGCAGTGGACAAAATCAGACCCTATTCTGTCTAGGGTCATCCATTTCTGCTCAGTTGGTTGGCCTACTAAGGTTGAGAGTGAATTACAGCCTTTTTATCAACGTCAGTCTGGCCTTTCCATTCAAAATGGCTCTCTCTTATGGGGCCACAGAGTGATTATTCCAAATAAAGGCAGGTCGAATTTAGTGAAGGAACTTCACGCTGAACACATGGGCGCAACAAAAATGAAAGAGCTGGCGAGAGCTTATTTCTGGTGGCCTGGTTTAGATGGAGAACTCGAATCATTGGTTCGTTCCTGTCAAAGCTGCCTAGAGAACAGAGATCTCCCAAGGAAAAGTCCACTTCATCCTTAGGAATGGCCTACTATACCGTGGCATAGGATCCATGTTGACTATGCAGGTCCTATAAATAATACTTATTTCCTAGTCATTGTGGACGCCTACTCTAAGTGGGTGGAAATTCTTCCAACCACTTCCACGACTTCGGGTGTTACTATTCGCTTACTCCGTTCAGTTTTCGCTCGATGGGGTTTACCCGTAGTCCTGGTTTCCGACAATGGTACTTGTTTTACCAGTGAGGAATTTCATTCCTTCGTCCACCTAAATGGCATTAGACATGTCCGGTCTAGTGTTTTCCACCCATCTACTAACCGTCTCGCGGAAAACATGGTCCGTACTTTCAAGTTGGCCTTGCGTCATTCTCGTGGGGAGGAAATGCAAGTGGTGTTGGATAAATTTCTTTTTAAATATCGAATAACACCTCTCACCACGACGGGGGTGTCTCCCTCTAAACTTATGATTGGCCGGGGAATTCGTTCAATTTTCGATTTGTTACGTCCAAACGAAACGTTACAACAACGAGTTTTACGCCATCAGGAAAAACAGAAGCTGTACCATGACACTAAAAGAGGGAGAGTTATAGAGGCGCAACCAAATGATCCAGTTATGATTCGCAACTATGGGGCTGGACCAAAATGGGTTCCTGCAACTGTCCAGGAGAGAACGGGCCCTGTTTCCTTCAAGTGCCAACTAGAAGATGGTCGTTCTATTAAACGCCATCAGGACCAGATATGGGAACGTGAATTGCAGAAGGACCAGAGTCTTCCGGAAGAGAGAACTGATCCTCCGGAAAATGGTTCAATTCGCCCGTCTATACAGGTTGCACCTAATCCTACTACATCAACCCCGCTCCGCAGGTCGTCTAGGGTCCCTCATCCCCCTGACAGACTAAACTTGTAGGGGAGGAGTGAGGTGACGTGTGTGTATACATATGTATATAGTCTAAAAGTCACTAAAGGGGAAATATCACTAAATCTAAGCTGAATGGCAAGAGCAAGTCATAAACGAACCAACGCGGCTGTTCGTATTGTTTTGGGCTGGCCTAGACATGTTTTTTCCTATCTGACCTAATCTTTGGTGCTGAGTGTAATTAGGTGGTGTTTCTAAGGTGACAAATGGGGTAGAAAGTTGTCCGTACTTAAGTATAGTTAGGGGTAATGTCTATAGCTTCTAAGTGGTAATGTAAGATAGAGTTAGGTAGGCCGTTTGTGGGACACAGAAATCTAATGGTAGGCTTTCAAAGGAATATCTAAGTCAACGCACCGGTAAGTGCTTTTGATTGTTTGCTAGAACCTAAGTAACCTAATTGGGGTGTCTACCCCACGCTATCACAATCTGGAACTGCGGCTAAAAACCTGGAGGACCATTGACCAAACTGAAATGTCATTAATGGAGGTAGAGCGAAGACGCTGGCGAGATGTTCTCACACGTCTTGTAAATATGATCCAATCACTGGCAGAGAAAAACCTTGCTTTCAGGGGGTCTTTCTCTACATTGTACAATCGAGACAATGGCAACTTCTTGAAGGAGGTTGAGTGCTTGCCAAATTTGATCCAGTGATGAAACAACACATCAGCAGAGTCGAAAGTGGCCAATATAGCCATTCAAGTTACCTTGGAAACATCATTCAAAATGAGCTCATTGGGTCCATTAGTGGGAAGATCTTGGATGCCATTGTTGCAGAAATAAAACAAGCTAAATATTACTCACTCATTTTAGACTGCACTTCAGACATAAGCCATCAAGAACAGATGTCGATTATTATCAGAACTGTTAAAATGGTGAAGTACCAGAAATAAAAGAATACTTCTTGGGCTTTCTTGAGGCTTCAGAAAGTACATGCCTGGGTTTATCAGTTCTGATTCTGAAGAGACTAGATGAACTGAATATTCACTTTGATGACTGCAGAGGACAGTCATATGACAACGAAGCAAACATGAAGGGCAAGAACAAAGGTGTTCAGGCAAGGTTATTAGAGAAGAACTGTCGTGCACTCTATGTTCCATGTGGGGCTCACACTCAATCTTGTAGTGGCTAATGCAGCTAAAGCTTCCACAGATGCCATCAGCTTCTTTGGCAACGTACAAAAATTGCACAACCTTTTGCAGCAGCTACACAGAGATGGACAATCCTAAAGAAGCAGTGAACATAACACTCAAGTCTTGGAGTGAAACCAGGTGGGAGAGCCGGCTTAAGAGCATTGAAGCTGTGCGATACCAGAGCCACAACATCAGAGAGGCCCTGTTGGAAGTCATAAACAATGCCACAGATGCCATAGCCAGGACTGAAGCACAAGCACTTGCAGAGGAGGTAGGATCTTATCACTTTCAGATTTGCACAGTAGTATGGTATGACAGTATGACATTCTTCATGGGGAAGATGAGGATGAAGACATAAATGAAACTCACTCCACAGTGTCAGACATGGCAGCTCCTACATCTCAGCCAATTCAAAAAAGGAAAAAGCACACACATATTGCGCAACAGAATAAACTACTAAGTGTTGCTTGTAGTTATATGTCAAAAAGTGAGTCAGATGAGGAAGTAATTGCTAAAGGTTGGGCTTTGAAGCTGAAACATATGAAGCGAGAGCAAAGAATTTAAGCTGAAAAGTTTATTACCGACATTTTACTAGAAGGGGAACTTGGCACCTTACATCGGCATTCAGTTAAAGTGAATGAAAACCCAAATATCAGCTTTATACCCTCGCCAGCCTCTCATAATTCATCGGCTCCACAAAACGTGTGCAACTGCAATGCTGAGGAAGATGAACAACACAACTTGGATCTCACTTGGATCTTATGTTAGAAACTTCACTCCAGTTCAGTGATATTTATTTTGAAATATTGGTTATGCTTAATGAGTTTGTGATGAAAATGAAATGTGATATGAATAACACTGGTCTACAAATTTTGGAAAAGTTTGTGCTTCTGAGATAAAATGTGTTTCCTATTATGAATTTTGGGGTGCTGAAAACGAATATGACCATAAAAACAGTCGATTGGCTACAGTTTCCAAGAAAATTTAAGTTACACATTTTGTGTATACCATATATTAGTAACATACCTGTATAATGCAATCACTTATATTGATTCAACCCGTCGCTTCTTTGCTTGTCTCTTGTATTCAACTTCTGGAGCATCTCTTGTTATTGTCTAGCAGTAGTCTGCTAACAATGATGGACTCCATTTCCCCTGGTAGCGTTTCTCCATCGCTCAGATATCCTGGTGGAAACGTTCACCATGTTCATCGCTGACTGCTCTGCAGTTGGCCGGAAAAAATTCCAGGTGCGAATGGAAGAAATGTATCTTTAAAGAAATATTGCAACCCATTTTTTGATAGGACAACAGCAGGTTTTCCACCAGCTCCCTGTAATTGTCAGCTTTGGTATTTCCGAGAAAATTGGTTGCTACTAACCGGAAAACATTCCACGCTGTCTTCTCCTCACCACCTAGGATACGGTCGAACTCCTCATCTCTAAGAGGCTCGCGGATCTGTGGACCAACAAATACATACTCCTTGATTTTTGCTTCACTGAGCTTTGGGAATTTACCACCGAGGTACTTAAAAGCTGCCCCCGTTTTATCCATAGCCTTAACAAAATTTTTCATGACGCCCAGTTTAATGTGTAAGGGTGGTAACAAAATCTTGCTCGATTCTACAAGTGGAAGATACTGAACATTTTTTGTTCCAGGTTCCAATGAGTGTCGGAGTGGCCAATCCTTCTTGATGTAATGAGAAGTCCTAGCCCGACTATCCCATTCACACAGAAAACAGCAATACTTAGTGTAGCCCGGCTGCAGTCCAAGCACGATAGCAACAACTTTCAAGTCACCACAAACCTGCCACTGATGTTTGTCATAGTTTATGCAGTTCTAAAGTTGCTGTTTCATGTTGTCATATGTTTCCTTCATGTGGACTGCATGACCAACTGGAATTGATGGCAATACGTTGCCAACATGCAACAAAACAGCTTTTAGACTCAACTTCGATGAATCAATGAACAGTCTCCACTCATCAGGATTGTGAATAATGTTGAGAGCTGCCATCAGACCATCGATGTCGTTGCAAGCTACAAGGTCACCTTCCATGATGAAGAATGGGACAAAATCTTTTTGACGGTCACGAAACTTACACACTAACATTTTCAGCGAGGAGATTCCACTGCTGCAATCTGGATCCCAAGAGCTCTGCCTTACTCTTTGGCAGTTCTAAATCTCTGATAAGGTCGTTTAATTCATTCTGAGTTATCATGTGCGGTTTAAAAGATGTCAAGTTATAAACAAATTCAGGGTCTTGTGAAGTTGAAGGCTTACAAGTTTCGCAGGTTCCTTCATTCTTCTCGTCCTCTGACTCCAGGGAGAATGAGTGTGGGGGCTCAGGAACGGGTAGTCCTTCGCCGTGAGGTACCGGGCGTATAGCAGAGGGTATATTCGGATATTGTAAAATCCACTTTTTCTTCTTGCAAATACCTTTCTTGACTGGAGGCACCATGCAGAAGTAACAATTGCTGACATGATCTGTTGGTTCCCTCCACACCATTGACATTGTAAAAGGCATAGATTCCTTTTCCGATTCAACCACTGGCGAAGGTTTGTTGCACAAGTATTGCAGTATATGTGTGGGGCCCAGCTCTTGTCCTGATCTCCAATCTTACAGCCAAAATAAAGGTGATAGGCTTTCCTAATCACGGCGGTTATAGCACGCTTTTGTGATGCAAAAGTCAATTCTCCACACGCATAACAGAAGTTATTTACACTGTTCACGCAATTACGAGGCATCTTTGTTCAAATTAGACTGAAAAAAATTCAGTTTCAAAAGCAAACACTAAAGAGAGTTTGACAAGGGTGCACTGTATGACTTCCGCGAATGAACTGATGCTGTGGCGTAATATGTAGACGCCGTGACACATCGACGCCTTGACTCTACTGCGCATGCGCGTAGTTTATATATTTTTTTATTTTAATAAATTAATGTAATTACATTGCATTTTAATAATTTTAAATTAGGTAACGTTAAGTTAGGTTAGTATTCCATTTATATTAATATCAAAAACATTATGGGAAGCAATATGTTAAAATGATCCAATCTATTTTTTAATAAATAATTTACAAATACATAATGTAATAGATAAATTTAAAATCACCTTTTATTGTATATATATGTATATATTACATTAATTTATTAAAATAAAAAGTTAGTAGGGTGCAGGGTTGCCTGATATCTTTATAAATAGAGCCAATTGGCAATTTTAGGCATCATTTTCGTATTCAGTGACCCAAAATTAGTGAAGATTGACTACTTTTATTTCCGAAGCATTTTGGCTGTAGATCAGTGTAATGAAAAAAAGTGGTTGTGCTTAAAAATAAATTGATTTCTTTTGGCTACATTTGGTATATATACATATATATATACATTATATATACATATATATATACATATATATATACATATATATATACATATATATATACATATATATATATATAATATATATACATATATACATATATATATATACATACATATATATACATACATACATATATACACATACATACATACATACATATATATATACACATATATATATATACATATATATATATATATATATATATATATATATATATATATATATATATATATATATATATAACACAATTACATTAAAAAATTACAAGTGTCTTATGACATCTGATATTTCTAGACGTATTTTGCTGCTGAATGCTGCTTCCGTTTCTTACATGTATTACCGGTATCTAGTGCAAAAGCCAAGATTACAGCTACACAAGCTTTATGAGCCGACATTTTCGTTAGCACTCTTTGGTGACTGCGTGACTAGTTTGTCCGAAATATTGAACGTGTGAGGTGACGGTTGGCAATAATTAAAATACTGACAATATAAGATTGTCAATAAATATTGGAGAAAAGTGTCATCAATATATCTTCTATATAAGAGGGCAGTTTTGCGGGCGCTCGCCCTTGGCTCCTCCTCCCTACAAAAAAAATAAAAATAATATATATATATATATATATATATATATATATATATATATATATATATATATATATATATATTAGGGTGGTCCTAATTTTTTAACTTTCGATTTTTTTTATTGAGGCAACCCCGGGATTTGAGAGGATTAGTGAAAAAATGATCTGGACCAGTTGTTTTCGACAAAATACATTTAAATTCAGAGAGCGCTAACAAGATTTCAAAATTTTATCCCGTACGGTGTTTCATCCCACTCAAACTTGTTGAAATGGTTTAGTTTGCTTTCTCCATTGAAGTGAGATTAGTTTTGAGTCATTTAATTTATTTCTGGGATGGGTTAATAAATATTTAATAACTCACTCGTTCTTCTCAGATAAGCATACGTTTTGTAAAACACGATAACATAAGAAATCTTTCTTTTTGTATAAAAGGTTAAGAGTTAAAAAAAATTTAAATTAGATATTAGTAAAACTTTTTGGGATCACCTGAAGATCAGGGCCCCCATGTATTTTTTATTTTTTTTGCTTTACAGTACCAAATATAATAATAAATTAAATCGAATGCCCGGTTAGGTCAATTGTACGCCCTTGACATTGATTAGGAATTAGGAATTAGGATTAGGAATTAGGAATTCCGAAAAATAAAATGAATAAGTATCATTACTAATACTAAGTGTTTGTGGTTTGGGAACTGAAGTGAGAAGGAAAGACAGAGTGGGTGCCCGGGGGTCCGGGGTTGATAGGGTGAGTAGGAGTAGACGCGGGGGTAGGGTGACGGGCTCGCAAACTCGCGAACACTGGAAGTCAATAGGTCGTGAATTAGGAATTGGTATACATTTACCAATTCACGAATACAGAGAGCTTATTGTATTTGCACGTGCCTACGGGCATCATTACATTTCATTTGGGAAAAATGAAGCCACTGGGGCTTATCGAGGTTATCCAAGTCATGAGCTAATAATAATAGAATCCTGCAAAACATCACTCTCAAGTCAGCTAACTAATGTACAACTATTTACTACTATGAAAGTAGCCTACAAACTTAAGCTATGAATATACAATCTACAAACTATCTCTCTCATTCATGAAAGCGTCCAAACTTTTCTTAAAATTAACTAACGAGCCACTGTTTACCACATCATATGGCAAGTCATTCCAAAAATCTACTACTCTATGACTGAAGTATTTTCGTAGAGCATATGGAAAAACTATATATGCTTACAACATGGTATCGGATGCGGTACCTTTACTTAATTAAATATAAATTATTAATTAATGGAATTAAAGGTAATTATTCGTTTTTTTTACCCAGTCTCTTTTTATAATGAGAGCAAACTTTTCTGGTCAATTTTGAGGTGCTCTGCACGAATCTGCCATCCGTTTCCTGTGCAAATGCGTAGTTTTCGATATCGTCATCTTGAAAACTATACATTTGCACAGGAAACGGATGGCAGTTTCGTACAAAACACCTCAAAATTAACCAGAAAAGTTTGCACTCGTCATTTTCGTTTAAACTAACGAATTTAAACGAAAATATCATGACTTAACCTAACCAATCATCTAGGGCGTACAGTTGACCTAACGGGTGTCACGTACTGAACTGTCCGCAAAACATTAGAACCGATCAATCTGTGATGCGTGATCTTTACGGGGGCTCCGCCCCGTACCCCCGAGACCTAAATTATACAAATGATAATGTAATAACATGTGCCAACCTTGCATGGGTAGTCCGCTAAATTTCGCTTGCCCTTAAACTGAAATGAGACACGTTTATTTTTAGGATTTTTTTTACGGCACCTAAAGACCTTCTGGTCTTTTCTTAAAATACAAGCACTATTGTATTTAGGGCAGGTCACGGATGTCTTAATTATTCCGTGATTGAAAAAAAGGTCTAAACTCTTGTCTTCATCGAGGGCAATATGGCAATCACGTCTTCAAAATCAAATATGCATAACTGACACATCATACTTCGTCACAAAAAAAACTAATTGAACAGACGAAAAATTGCTAAAAATGATTTATTTGTAAAACAGGACAAATTGAATTACGCAGAAGTAGCCAGAATCACCAAAAATAAGAAATATTCACCAAATAGTCGATATATATATATATATATATATTGAAAAAACACCAAAAATAGGAAATATATTTTAATAAAAAAACACATTTTATACAAATTTGCACAAGATAATATATATATTTTCTTATTCAGTTTTGATTGGTTATTCAATATATATTGTTGTTATAGCTGGGTGTGACTGGGTCAAAAAACGAATAATAACCGAATTAAATATCTACAAAATTGCCTCGGGATTGGCGATATAGCCTATTGGGAATGAAAATAATTGACATACATACATAGACCCCAATATGGAGACATTGGGCCCACCCAACCAAAAGAAAAATTTATTATTTTGTATTCAAAAATTTCCACTGCTGACTCATGAAAATTACTTCGAGAGAAGAGTCAACGAACTTTACAAAATCAGCAAATAATAAAAGACAAAGATTTATATTATATTGGCGGGGCTCTGAGCTTGCTTATGTTAAGCCCTGCTTTTAAGCAAGGAAGATGTACTTTATCTTCCTATAAGTTCTGAGTGAATAACATGTGATATAAACCTAATAACGCAAAAGGATATGCCTATAACTTCAGGAATTTAAATATAGTGACTGCCTATATTAATTACATCAAATCAACTCGTTGTGTAACTCCATCGTACCGCGGCCCTACACCGAAAAACATCATCGCGTCCTACGAACAAAAGCGAGGCTCAACGAAATAAGGTAAGGCAATTTCTTTATTTACCATATAGGCAGCGCTAAAATACCGAAGGCAAATAAATTTAACATTAACCACTAAAAACAATATGAAAGAGGTCCTTTGAAGATCTACACATACATAGGGTTGCCAGATTTGCCAAATAGAAATACAGGACACCCTGTTCAAATTTAAATGATTTCTAATTTGCATATACATACGTAAATTGAGATAAAATAATATTACTGCATGGGACAAACTTATATACTAAAAAATATTGGTAACACGGTCATCTGGGTTAAATTAAAAATTTAATCAGCTTAACTTTACGCAGGCGAGACCCTGTTACCAAAATATCAATTCTTATCTAAGTAAAATATAATTATTTAAATCACATACCTTTAATTATATTTCACTGATGACTTGGCTCTTCTTAACAGGTCCTTGTTTTGCAGAACTTGCTTATAAAATTCCTTGCACTGGCAGTCTATGTTCCATTTACATTGTAACATAGCTTCTACTGTGGTCACATCCAACTTATTTCGTTCTTTTGTCCATTGAACATTCATTAACGAGAAAACACGCTCAACATTAACATTATGAGCCGGTATGCTGAAAAAGTACTGTCATAAAATTAACAACTCTGAGAATTGCTCTTCAAATTTAATTTGTTGAAGCACAGAATACCATCTTTCATGGCATAACTTGCTTTTCCATCCTTCGGGTTTACGTTGCATCTCTTGATCAACGAGTTTTTTAAATGTCCACTGACAAAAAAGAACATTATCGTCAATTTTTATTCCTTCTTTTTTAACACTACACATGATGATTCCACTTGTTCCCATGCTGGAAGTGTATTTAGTAACATCCATGTAAAAGTATCGAATTCTTCAAGAGATGAAATCCATTTCACAAGATAGTCATGGCAAGTGCCATAATAATTATCCACTTCAAGTTGGAATTTCTTTTTCTGTTCAAAAGTAATGTCACTTTTAAGGCAAGCCTTGACACTTAAAGGGATAAACTTTTCATCAATTCTTTCTTTTACGCAGTCAACGAGTTCCTTTAAGCAATGAAGTACTTCAATAACGCTGTTTGCTCTTTTTTCAATTTGCATAATCCTATTGCTAAAGAGATATTGAAAACTGTGAACTAGAAATAAGTAGGCTTCGCTCAATGGATTATTGAAAAAGTCAACAAGAATTTTCGGGGCCTTTTCTTCGGAATTAAAGTATGATTTCAGTGCTTCAAATAAACTGAGGATTCTCTCAACTGCATTTATTAAAGAGACCCAACGGGTTTTAGAATGCGAGAGAAGTGAAGAATACTGAATGCCAACAAAATCACAAAAATCCTTTAATCGTTCAGTTCGAACAGTATAAATGCTGAAGTAAGAAAACAATTTCATGACAATTACTTCAAGGTCAATAGAAAGGACATCAGATGCAGTTTGAGCAGCATTATGCAGAATATGAGCAGGACAGCCAACACCTTCCATAGAATCATTCATGCTTTGCTTCAACTTTGAGTAGACATTGTTCACACCTTTACGCAAACATCCACTAAAATTAGTATTTGTATTATCTCCACCAAAAGCTGTACAATTTTTCTCGTTAACTCCTAATTCAATAAGAGTTTCTCTGCAAAAGCTTGCTATAGTTTCTGAGGTCTCATTTGGAAGGGATTTTACTCGCAACAGCTTTATCAGCAAGCCTTTTTCTCGGGAAAAAAATTGCACAATTAAAGGGAAAATTTTTTCTGCATTGTGATTACTTGCATCCGTGGATATGCCGTAAAAAGACGAGGCATTTATATCTTTGACAATCTCTGCAATAGTATATGGAGCTATTACATTTTTTACTATTGCAGTAGATTTCGTCCTGGCACTTGAAAATTTGGATGCAATTTTGGAATCAAAAAATACTTCCGGTAGAAGTAAGTTCATACAGTCATTTGAGCTGAACGACTGATGATGATGAACAGTGTGGAAGGCCATTACAACTTCTGCAGCTATTATTTTATCTTCTTCTTCTTCAGAGAATTCATCACGAAATTTACACTTTCGTTTTGGCATGTTGGGCTTAAATTACAAAACACAAATGAAAAATATTTTGCTAGCTTAGCAACCAACTCGAGAATTGAAAAAATCAAGCCTGGTTATTTCACTGATCCGTCACTAACAACTGCGAATGCATAACTAATGGGCTGGCTGCAGCCAACGAATGCACACGTTTCAACCAAGTTCATTACTTGTCACAAATACTTGCTGTCTTTGGGTGACTTCCTTCAACGTAATATTGGAGTTATTTAACGTTATTAATAACGTGTTACTTTTAATGAAGTAAAATTCAAGTAGTACAAATAAAAATATTGAAAATTCCAAATCGTACAGCTCTAAACTGCTGAATTTTGCAGTTTATTTAAAAAAAATCTTAATACAGGACATTTAAGGCGTCCTGATAAAGTCAATACAGGACACAGGACAAAATCATTAAATACAGGACATGTCCTGTATATACGGGACGCCTGGCAACCCTACGTGACATACATAACTCTCTAGCGAAAAGATATAGGGTTTTTGTTAACTCCACTGAAATCTGATGGAAATTTCCAACGGGTGAGGGTAAGAGGCAATCAACCCATAGCCCAATCAGTTTTTTCACAGAGCAAGACTACAAGGCTGTTTTCTAATTTTCCTATTATGCCCACGAGTTATCCCATCATCCTCTAGTGAGAAAAAGTACGTACTTCTAAATTGTCAAAACTTGAAAACATTTTGAACATCTGTATCATATCTCCCCTCATACAATGTCTCTCAAAACTAAAGATACCTAATTCCTTTAATCTATCCCTGTATTCCAATCTTCTAAAGTTAGGGATAAGCTTAGTTGCCCTACATTGCACACCTTCAAGCATATCAATATCATGTCTAAGGTGAGGGGACTAAGCTTGAATGCAGTATTCTAAGTGGGGCCTAACATAAGAATTATATAATTTACAGGTGACTTCCTTACTTTTCTAACTAACATTCCTCTTAATAATACCTAACATTTTATTTGCTTTATTTCTAGCCTCTAGGCACTGCTTAGGAAATTTTAGATCACTACAAACTATAATGCCAAGATCCCTTTCTTTTCTAACATCCTCCAACCAGTTCCCTTGCATCTCATAACTAAAGTTTTCATTATTTCTACCAAAATGTATGACTTTGCATTTTTGAACACTGAATTCCATCTGCTATTTACTAGCGCAAGTAACTAATCTCTTAAGATCCTTTTGCAATTTATAAGAATTTTCTATATTTGTAACTGGAGCAACTACTTTTGTATCATCTGCAAATTTAGAAATTTTACAACCTACTCCTTTCTCTAAATCATTTAGATATAAAATAACGAGTAATGGACCCAAAACTGATCTCTGTGGTACCCAACTTTTCATTTTCCACCACCCAGATTCATAACCATTTAAAATTACCCTCTGTTCTCTGTCTTCTAACCATTTTTCGGTAATTATTCGTTTTAGTGCTTTTCCTCCTTTCTGAACCAAAACACATTTTCCTGGTGTTTTGTGGTGTGATTTGATCAAATCTGAACTTCGTTTCTTTGGGAAATGAGCCATTTTTGAGAAATTTTAAAGTTGAAAATTTCTCAAAAATGGCTTATTTCCTAAAGAAACGAAGTTCAGATATGAGCAAATCACACCCAAAAACACCAGAAAAATGTGTTTTGGTTCAGACCTAACCTAACCTAACCTAAACAGACCTAACCTAACCTAAACAGACCTGACCTAACCCAACCTAAACTGACCTAACCCAACCTAAACCGCATTTTTTCGCAATTTCTTACCTTAAATAGCACTATTTGGGTGTCTGTACAAATCCGCGGCGACCAACATGAATTTGTGGAGACGTTGTTGAGGGATATTCACGGTTAAACAAGTACCATGCAAGATACTTTGAATAGGATTGGGTTTTGTTGCCAGACCGTAATATCCAGCTCTTCACGTCTTTCCAACAACGCTCAATATTTTGAATGTGAACGGTGTCTTCCACGAACCGCTGTGAATGGTTGACTGTCCGGTGAATGTAGCCTAGATTTCCGAGTTGAGAATACGCACGCCACTCGTCGGAATAGATTGTAGTCCTAGGCCTAATATGTTGCTGGATCAGGCGAACAAGAGTTGTTGCATCTCTCTGAGGAACCGCAAACAACAGTAGTTTTTTGGAACTGCGTTCCAAGGAACCAAAAACCCAGGTACCGCCAATATTTCTTCCCCGTCCGTATTTAGACCTGCCGAATTTTGACTCGTTGATCTCGACGATTTCGCCAGGCCCACCAATTTGACCTTGTTGGCCTAGCCAATGTTCACAGACTTCGAAGCAAAAACTCCTCCAATTAATCACTCTCTCGGAAGCTAACGCTAAATACAGCTGTGCATCTAGCTGTGTCGAACTTTGTCAAGAATAACCCAACGTACAATAAGTTTTGCCACAGTTTGAGGTGGGATTTTTCAACCCATGTGCCTTTCCGACGGGAAACAGAGAACGAACACTTTTTTTTCTGCCGTGCTCGTCCCTAGTCAATCTTGTGCAATAATATTGATCAGCAACTTCTCTATAATTACACTCACGACCACACTGCGGACAAATAACACGATTAGGTAAGACACAGTGACTCGTAAAGAAAGCTTCAGCACCGGCTTCTTTCTTATAAATATCTTGTATTAATTTATAGTAATCCAAATTACAACCTTCACAAATCATAATGAAGACGAGACTGAGAAACTGAGTATGCATTATCAGAGATTAAAAATGTACGTCTCTGATTGGTCGGATAAGGTCACGTGAAACAAAAACGATTTTTAATTGGTTGTTTTGACCTATGTTTCCTAATTTTGCCACGAGATGTCTCCCCATAAAATTGGAGAGGGCGACGTTCGTTAAAATTTTAACAGCGTTAAAAGCTAAATACTCGGTCAATGGCCTATAATGGCTGCTTTTTACGTCTAAATTTTTTTAATTTTTTTTTTTTTTCCATAAAAAATATTATTACATTTCCTTGATTTTTATCAGTTTCCCTGAGGTTTGAAGGTGTCCTGAATATGAATTTATATGTTAAATTGTCATAGAATGTCTCCTATCGAAAACGAACAAAGCATTAAAACGAATATTAACCTATTTTTCTACCCAATTTAAAAATGACCCTAATTTACCAAGAGTTCTTAATTTACACAGAAGTCTCCTATGTAGAACCTTGTCAAATGCTTTACTGAAATCCAAATTAATAACATTATATCATTTCCATTATCTACCTGATCAGTTACAAATTCTAAAAAAATCTAAGATTAGACAAACAAGACCTTCCTGATCTAAATCCATGTTGTGAACTTGAAATAAGATTAAACTTCTCCAAACAATCTTGAATATTATTCTTTATAATTCCTTCTAGTATCTTTCCTACCAATGATGTCAAACTAACAGGCCTATAATTTTCTACCTCCCTTTTATAAATGGGCACTACATTAGCTTTTTTCCATTCATCTGGTACTGTACTTCTGCATAATTAATTGACCTCACAAACAAAATAGTGCCTCAGATAAGCTTTCTTCTCCTTCTCTGAGAATCCTAGCATATATAAAATTGAGATAAATTTGAGAGAGCCAAGATATCACTAAAAAGAAAACTAGAAGATGCCCTGGGAATAAATTTGAATGATGAAGACAAAGCTGGTCCAGCAAAGCTAGCTAGACTTGATGAAAAAAATGCTGAAAGGTAAGTAAGCTACAGATTTTAAGTTAGTTTAGTTTGCCTTAAAAAGTAAATTAAAATTTATTTTAATTGTTAATTTTATTTTGATTTTATTATTAATACAATTTAATATAATATAATTTTTTATAATCAAATTTAATTTGCCTTAAAAGGCAAAGGAAGAATTCAACAAGATATCATCTTATGAGTGAAGAGTCCCGATATTAACCTTGAGCCCACTGGGAATTGATGAAAGGATGCAATTTTTTAGAGCTTCAAAATATTTGATCAGCAAGTCAACGAATGTGGAGAAAAAACAATGGTATTTTTCCTGAAATTCTAAGCAGTTCCAAGGGTAAATATCTAACAGCTACTGTCAGGGAAGAAGTTCAAAGCTTCTACTTAGATGATATATCAAGAATAATGCTAGGAAGTCTCATTGTATTTCTGTCAGACAAGAAAATGGAGAGAAGCCCTTTGAACCCAAAAGACTTCTTGGAAATGTAAAGGAGATTTTATGCATATAAAGAAAGAACTCATTCAGAAATTGGTTTTTCAACGTTTGATAAGCTAAGGCCAAAACAGTGTGTAATTGCTTAAATAAATGAGACGCATTTTATATGCATATGTACATTGTACACATCATCAGAATCCAATACTGATGATATCCACAATTGGAAACAAAGACAGACACCAAGCTTCTCATGAGTAAAGCTGTATATGACATGAATGAACTTAAATGTATGATGGATCGGTGTTGAAACTGTCCTGGTACCACTGCAGTATCAACATTCCTCTATTCTCTGGATGAGCTACAAGATCGAGAATTGATTACCTGTAGCCAATGGACTAATACAGACTGATCTTTTTTAGAATCTCACAATGCCTCATTGGATGACTTTGTTGAAAGGTTTTCATTAATGGTGAGGAAGTTAACAAGACATTATACAGTAGACCCCCGATTTGAGTACGTAATCCGTTCCAGCATGGCGTACTCAATTCAAAATGTACTCAAATCGAACTTAATAACCTATGGGAATTAATTAATTCGTTCCAAAACCCAAAAATTTCACCCCACCCCTACTTTTTCTATAGAAATTGGCCTTCGAAATTTAGTAAGTTTATTAAAAAGAGAGAGAATAGAATACAAAATACATACCGTACAATATAGACAAAATAGAATAATCCTGTAGGAGTCTTGCTTGATGTGCTGGAAGTTCCAGATGAGGAATGGAGGGGAGGAATTATTGCTTGGAGGGAGAGTCTCCTTCCATGATGATGTCTGGTAACTCATCAGGGCTAGGCGTTCTTAGGCCCACAGCCAATGACATGGAAGAGGTAGAGGGTTGGGGACTTGAGGGCTTCAAATAAGCATCAATTTTCTGTTGCTTCTGCCTGTTTGCTATGAATGACTTAAAGTAGCTCATGACCTTGTCCTCAAACAAGCATAAAACAGGTTCACTGATTTCCACATCAGGGTGCAAGTTGACAATAGGTTTAAGCTTAGACCAGTATTCAATGGCTTCCTTAGCCTTAGCAACAGTGAGACGCTCTAGACAAACTGAAATGCGTTCGGCGTCGCCGGCTGGCGTACTCAAATCGAGTTTTCTACTCAAGTCGAGTCAATAGGAGCCTATGGACGAGTGTACTCAAATCGAAAATACTCAAATCAATGCGTACTCAAATCGGGGGTCCACTGTATTTCAAACACAAAGTGCCTATCTTCGAGAACTTAAAGAGAAACTTCCCTTAGATGAAGTCATTGTTGGAGGAGACTTCAGTGAAAATTACACCTTTATAATCCAAGATGCCACTCAGGGTTTCCATTGGGTAAATGAACAGGCTACACTCCATCCCTATGTCTTGTATCATAAGGAATCTGGAACTCAAACATATTAGTTATTGCTTTTGTGAGTGACTATTTAGTTCATAATACAGCCACTGTGTACACTTTTCAGAAGGTTCTTACTGCAGATATAAAAATGACTCTACCTAACATAAAAAAAATCAATTATTTTTCAGATGGTTGTGCTGGTCAATATAAAAATCAGTACAACTTCTCTAATTTGACTTATCATGAAAAAGATTTTGGCCTTAAAGCAGAATGGAATTTTTTTTGGAACAAGCCATGGAAAAAATGCCTGTGATGGCATTGGTGAGGCTGTAAAAAGCTGCTTATAAAGCCAGTTTACAAAGATTAACATCAAATCACGTTCTTACAGCTAGGTCTCTCTATGAATATGTTGTGGCAAACTTGACTGGGATAGTTTTTTTTTCACTACAGAACAGGAGATTTTCTGCAAGTATGACAACAAGCAGTGGATTGGTCTTGTAACTGAGGTTTCTGAAGAAAACCATGACTATAAAATATCTTTTTTGCACAAGGAAAGAAGCTACTGCTACTTCTTCCCAGAAAAAGATATTTGGGTCATTCTCTGTCAGATCAACCAGTGCCTAACACCCTCATCTCTCAGATTTTGCTGAAATTTGGTTTATAGGGAGTTTGTGGGCCCTGAATCCATTTCTGAAATTATAAGGTCAATCTGACCAATGTTTCAAGAGATATGACCTCGGGAAATTTGAGGTCACTTGCGAGGTCACTAACATTTGGCGACCCATAACTTGGGTAATAATGGTCACAATTATATAAAAGTATATATATTTAGAATCAGAAAACGACAAGGAATCCAAATATGCAAGTTTTAGAACTCTAGGTTGAAAAATAAAAAAGTTACACTGTAACCAAAATTTGAGGTCACATTTGACCTCTGGGGTATCAAATGAGAATTTTTTTTTTAAATGTAAAAAATGAAGGCATAGGCATTGGCTATTAGAATCAGCAAAAAAAAGTTTGTTTATGTTAGTATTTTTCATGTAACTAACATATAAGTGAACACCATATTCATAAGTTGTGCGTCAATTCTACCTATTTTTTCACACTTAAGCTCATAATTTGACCTATAGAAATTAAAATTACATTTTTTTATAGATATAAAAACAAAGGCAAAAAATGTAAAATTGTATTTCACTGCTAATCTACACTGGCAATAATAGTTATAATAGTGAAAGGGGAAGACCTACTTAGAGGATTCATGTGCTAGCCTAATACAATTTTTGCATGCTCGATGCTCTCATCAATTTCTTTTTGTGGAAAAATGTATTGAATTCTGCTGCCTCCTCTTAGGGTAGGACAACTCATTACAGTTAATATATGATGTCCTGGCACTGCACATGAATCCTTGTTTGATGGATAATAATATGCACTTGATCCTGATGACCCAGAGGGATGTAGAAAGTTCACAGTGAAATCATCAAACTCTTCACAATATTCCTCCACAATTCCATACCAAACTTGCATGTCATAAATGCAGCCAACATACTCTCCTGGTTTGACACATTTTAGGTTACCAAGCATTGCAGGTTCATTAGTAAAATGACTTTTCCTTATTCTTTTCTTTTCTCCAATGCCACTTGAAATGGGATACACCATCAGTTCTTCCTTGTTTAGGGGAACAAATCTATGATATTTCTGAGTTCCAGGAATAGCCCTACTATCCTTGAATCGATGTTCCAACCGTTCTTCTGCATCTTTCAAATCAGCTGTAGTTACAAAGAAAAAATTTATCTTCTTGCTCAAGTTTTCTTCACAAAACTGAAACATGTGTTCTGGTAAGAATTTGCCTCTCTGTAGTTCTCTGCAAACTGGCACGAGCAGTAGCTCTTTTCACTGTTCCTCCAATCCCATCACATGCATTTTTGCCATGGGATGTAGCAAAGAAGTGCCATTCACAAGACAGACCAAAATCCTCTTCATGGTAACAGAGATTTGTGAAGTTGTATCTGTTCTTATATTGGCCAGCACATCCATCTGAGAAATAGTGCACCTTCTTCAATTGTGGGCATCTGAATTTAACATATGTCATAAGCTTCAATATGAATGAGTAAACCATTATAGTGTTGTGTTTTAGTGATGCAGATAAGAAACAGACACTAAAATGGCTAAGTTCCTGGTCTGCAGATGATCTATAATAGATGACAAAAGGGTGAACTGTACACTGTGAATTGTCCCAGTGAAACCCTTGGGCAGCATCCTGGACAATGAAAGAATAATTCTCAGAGAAATCACCTACTATAACTACCTCGCTCTGAGGTGGTAGTGTTTCTTTCAACTGCTTGAAGTACTGTGATTGTTGCTGAGCAACAAAGTGATGACGAACCATGCGGGATATTTTCATGCTTAGGGATGATAAGTATTCATGAAGTGGCTCCACCTTATCAACCATTGTACAACGGTCAACAGTCACCCATTGCTTGTAAGATATTTCATTTGGAGCTGATTTCACACTGTCAAGTAACTCAAGAAAATCCAGGACACCCTCTTCTCTTGGGCAATCATTGCAAAGTTGCATCATGCAAGTCTCTCTTTCTGTACTGCAGACACTGTAATCCATAAGATCCTTGTATGAAAGACCTCTTTCTCCCAATGCAGCCAGCTGCAATTTTGGATTTTGATGGTATGTGCAGACACAGACAGAATGAGTCCCACCACTACCGGCAAGCACACAATATGATGGCCGTAATTTTGCAAATGTGGAAAATCCTATTTTGGGATTCTTTTCATCATTTTTATATAGTTCAAACATCTCTCTTAAATTCCCGAGGACCAATCGTTTTTGCACCTTCATTGCACCTTCAGCACTGATAACTTTCACAATCCTTTTGGCCAGGACACATACGACTAACCTCTTCTGACTCATAGAATCTTCTAACTATATCTTTGTGTTCTTCAGATATCACTTTTCCTTTGCTCATTAGTGGAATCTTCGGAAGGATTCCATGTTCTGATTTAAGTGAACGGCTTCTTTTCACCATGTATGTTGTAGTTTGAAAGAAACTAGCTGTTTTTTCAATTGTGTATGGTGAGAGTGTCAATATTTGTAGTTTGTGATGGTGACATTTGCTCTCCAGGAATGACTGTTTCAATTCATTCATTAATTTGTCTAGATGTTTTTCAGATTTAGTTTCAGGTTTTGAAGTATCACTTACCTCCTCGGTAATTTGAACACCATAACTGAGTTCTAGCCTCTCCTTCAGGTGTTTCTGAGCAGATGATAGCTTACCACGAGCCTTGCGCTTTTTCTGGCTTAATGACAGCCCTTCTGAAAAGAACAGAAAAAAAGGTTTCACACACCTGAATATTAGTAATTAAATATTAATTATAGGGTCATTCTCTGTCACATCAACCAAAAAAAATTGAAATTAACACCCTCATCTCTCATATTTTGCTGAAATTTGGTTTATAGGGAGTTTGTGAGCCCTGAATCCATTTCTGAAATTATAAGGTCAATCCGACCAACGGTTCAAGAGATATGACCTCGGGCAATTTGAGGTCACTCGCGAGGTTACTAACATTTGGCGAGCCATAACTTGGGTAATAATTGTCATAATTATATAAAAGTATATATATTTAGAATCAGAAAATGACAAGGAATCCAAATATGCAAGTTTTAGAACTCTAGGTTGAAAAATAAAAAAGTTACACTGTAACCAAAATTTGAGGTCACGATTTGACCTCTGGGGTATCAAATGAGAATTTTTTTTTTAAATGTAAAAAATGAAGGCATAGGCATTGGCTATTAGAATCAGCAAAAAAAAGTTTGTTTGTTAGTATTTTTCATGTAACTAACATATAAGTGAACACCATATTCATAAGTTGTGCGTCAATTCTACCTATTTTTTCACACTTAAGCTCATAATTTGACCTATAGAAATTAAAATTACATTTTTTATAGATATAAAAAACAAAGTCAGAGTTCTTGACTAATAGAAACAATCATAAAAAGTTTGTTTATGTTGGTACTTTTCATGTAACTAACTTATAAGTGAACACCATATTTATAAATTGCTTGTCATTTCAAGGAATTTTTATATCTTAGCTATCAATTTGACCTCAAGCTCCAAGAATTTAATAAAAATTGTATTTCACTGCTAATCTACACTGGCAATAATAGTTATAATAGTGAAAGGGGAAGACTAAGCTCACATGTAGCCTAAACAAACCTGTTGAAACATGTTGCTACTTGTCTAAGTGCAGAATCAACACAGATAGTTGCAAAATTCCTTGTCTACAGGTTAGTACAGTTCCAGCCAGCACTGTGGGTGGCTGGTGGGTATGGTGTTTTAATGAGCCTCAGAGACTATCAAGGCCTAAAATATTAAGTGTGTATAGCTATATATTTTCTAAAAAATATATATTACCTAATTGTAAATCCTATATCTTTACAGATCAAAATACAATGGTTCGGCACTTGAAATACTGCCAGGACCCTATTCAAAAACACAAGAAACGCATAACAATCAATCTTAGAAAAGTGACTGATGTACTTGTTGAAAAATGTGCTGGAAGAGTGAAAAAAGACTCATTGTTGTGTGAACTGCTGGACACTGATAATGAAAAACCCCACTATACTTAGTACCACTGAAAACAACGAGTCTGAGCAGGATTCAAATGAATCATCTACTATCAGTGGCTTGAGTAACATCTCTTCAATTCAAGATCTGGACAATGACAGTGATTGCTTGATAAAGGAAAATCCTTCAACTTCAGTTGAACCAGTTCTAGCATTTCTGGACCAAACACCAGTTAAAAAAAGTAAGTAATAAATTAATATAATAACTTATACTTTACTACAAGGTCTGTTTGATCTACTATATAGCCAATTATATAGCATTTAAGGTACTATAATTAATATTTAATTACTAATATTCAGGTGTGTGAAACCTTTTTTTCTGTTCTTTTCAGAAGGGCTGTCATTAAGCCAGAAAAAGCGCAAGGCTCGTGGTAAGCTATCATCTGCTCAGAAACACCTGAAGGAGAGGCTAGAACTCAGTTATGGTGTTCAAATTACCGAGGAGGTAAGTGATACTTCAAAACCTGAAACTAAATCTGAAAAACATCGACAAATTAATGAATGAATTGAAACAGTCATTCCTGGAGAGCAAATGTCACCATCACAAACTACAAATATTGACACTCACCATACACAATTGAAAAAACAGCTAGTTTCTTTCAAACTACAACATACATGGTGAAAAGAAGCCGTTCACTTAAATCAGAACATGGAATCCTTCCGAAGATTCCACTAATGAGCAAAGGAAAAGTGATATCTGAAGAACACAAAGATATAGTTAGAAGATTCTATGAGTCAGAAGAGGTTAGTCGTATGTGTCCTGGCCAAAAGGATTGCGTGAAAGTTATCAGTGCTGAAGGTGCAATGAAGGTGCAAAAACGATTGGTCCTCGGGAATTTAAAGAGATGTTTGAACTATATAAAAATGATGAAAAGAATCCCAAAATAGGATTTTCCACATTTGCAAAATTACGGCCATCATATTGTGTGCTTGCCGGTAGTGGTGGGACTCATTCTGTCTGTGTCTGCACATACCATCAAAATCCAAAATTGCAGCTGGCTGCATTGGGAGAAAGAGGTCTTTCATACAAGGATCTTATGGATTACAGTGTCTGCAGTACAGAAAGAGAGACTTGCATGATGCAACTTTGCAATGATTGCCCAAGAGAAGAGGGTGTCCTGGATTTTCTTGAGTTACTTGACAGTGTGAAATCAGCTCCAAATGAAATATCTTACAAGCAATGGGTGACTGTTGACCGTTGTACAATGGTTGATAAGGTGGAGCCACTTCATGAATACTTATCATCCCTAAGCATGAAAATATCCCGCATGGTTCGTCATCACTTTGTTGCTCAGCAACAATCACAGTACTTCAAGCAGTTGAAAGAAACACTACCACCTCAGAGCGAGGTAGTTATAGTAGGTGATTTCTCTGAGAATTATTCTTTCATTGTCCAGGATGCTGCCCAAGGGTTTCACTGGGACAATTCACAGTGTACAGTTCACCCTTTTGTCATCTATTATAGATCATCTGCAGACCAGGAACTTAGCCATTTTAGTGTCTGTTTCTTATCTGCATCACTAAAACACAACACTATAATGGTTTACTCATTCATATTGAAGCTTATGACATATGTTAAATTCAGATGCCCACAATTGAAGAAGGTGCACTATTTCTCAGATGGATGTGCTGGCCAATATAAGAACAGATACAACTTCACAAATCTCTGTTACCATGAAGAGGATTTTGGTCTGTCTTGTGAATGGCACTTCTTTGCTACATCCCATGGCAAAAATGCATGTGATGGGATTGGAGGAACAGTGAAAAGAGCTACTGCTCGTGCCAGTTTGCAGAGAACTACAGAGAGGCAAATTCTTACACCAGAACACATGTTTCAGTTTTGTGAAGAAAACTTGAGCAAGAAGATAAATTTTTTCTTTGTAACTACAGCTGATTTGAAAGATGCAGAAGAACGGTTGGAACATCGATTCAAGGATAGTAGGGCTATTCCTGGAACTCAGAAATATCATAGATTTGTTCCCCTAAACAAGGAAGAACTGATGGTGTATCCCATTTCAAGTGGCATTGGAGAAAAGAAAAGAATAAGGAAAAGTCATTTTACTAATGAACCTGCAATGCTTGGTAACCTAAAATGTGTCAAACCAGGAGAGTATGTTGGCTGCATTTATGACATGCAAGTTTGGTATGGAATTGTGGAGGAATATTGTGAAGAGTTTGATGATTTCACTGTGAACTTTCTACATCCCTCTGGGTCATCAGGATCAAGTGCATATTATTATCCATCAAACAAGGATTCATGTGCAGTGCCAGGACATCATATATTAACTGTAATGAGTTGTCCTACCCTAAGAGGAGGCAGCAGAATTCAATACATTTTTCCACAAAAAGAAATTGATGAGAGCATCGAGCATGCAAAAATTGTATTAGGCTAGCACATGAATCCTCTAAGTAGGTCTTCCCCTTTCACTATTATAACTATTATTGCCAGTGTAGATTAGCAGTGAAATACAATTTTACATTTTTTGCCTTTGTTTTTATATCTATAAAAAAATGTAATTTTAATTTCTATAGGTCAAATTATGAGCTTAAGTGTGAAAAAATAGGTAGAATTGACGCACAACTTATGAATATGGTGTTCACTTATATGTTAGTTACATGAAAAATACTAAAACAAACTTTTTTTTGCTGATTCTAATAGCCAATGCCTATGCCTTCATTTTTTACATTTAAAAAAAAAATTCTCATTTGATACCCCAGAGGTCAAATTGACCTCAAATTTTGGTTACAGTGTAACTTTTTTATTTTTCAACCTAGAGTTCTAAAACTTGCATATTTGGATTCCTTGTCGTTTTTGATTCTAAATATATATACTTTTATATAATTGTGACCATTATTACCCAAGTTATGGGTCGCCAAATGTTAGTGACCTCGCAAGTGACCTCAAATTTCCTGAGGTCATATCTCTTGAACCGTTGGTCATTGACCTTATAATTTCAGAAATGGATTCAGGGCCCACAAACTCCCTATAAACCAAATTTCAGCAAAATCTGAGAGATGAGGGTGTTAGGCACTGGTTGATCTGACAAGAGAATGACCTCATATATTGGCTATATAGTAGATCAAACAGACCTTGTAGTAAAGTATAAGTTATTATATTAATTTATTACTTACTTTTTTTAACTGGTGTTTGGTCCAGAAATGCTAGAACTGGTTCAACTGAAGTTGAAGGATTTTCCTTTATCAAGCAATCTCTGTCATTGTCCAGATCTTGAATTGAAGAGATGTTACTCAAGCCACTGATAGTAGATGATTCATTTGAATCCTGCTCAGACTCGTTGTTTTCAGTGGTACTAAGTATAGTGGGGTTTTTCATTATCAGTGTCCAGCAGTTCACACACAACAATGAGTCTTTTTTCACTCTTCCAGCACATTTTTCAACAAGTACATCAGTCACTTTTCTAAGATTGATTGTTATGCGTTTCTTGTGTTTTTGAATAGGGTCCTGGCAGTATTTCAAGTGCCGAACCATTGTATTTTGATCTGTAAAGATATAGGATTTACAATTAGGTAATATATATTTTTTAGAAAATATATAGCTATACACACTTAATATTTTAGGCCTTGATAGTCTCTGAGGCTCATTAAAACACCATACCCACCAGCCACCCACAGTGCTGGCTGGAACTGTACTAACCTGTAGACAAGGAATTTTGCAACTATCTGTGTTGATTCTGCACTTAGACAAGTAGCAACATGTTTCAACAGGTTTGTTTAGGCTACATGTGAGCTTAGTCTTCCCCTTTCACTATTATAACTATTATTGCCAGTGTAGATTAGCAGTGAAATACAATTTTTATTAAATTCTTGGAGCTTGAGGTCAAATTGATAGCCAAGATATAAAAATTCCTTGAAATGACAAGCAATTTATAAATATGGTGTTCACTTATAAGTTAGTTACATGAAAAGTACCAACATAAACAAACTTTTTATGATTGTTTCTATTAGTCAAGAACTCTGACTTTGTTTTTTATATCTATAAAAAATGTAATTTTAATTTCTATAGGTCAAATTATGAGCTTAAGTGTGAAAAAATAGGTAGAATTGACGCACAACTTATGAATATGGTGTTCACTTATATGTTAGTTACATGAAAAATACTAACATAAACAACTTTTTTTTGCTGATTCTAATAGCCAATGCCTATGCCTTCATTTTTTACATTTAAAAAAAAAATTCTCATTTGATACCCCAGAGGTCAAATCGTGACCTCAAATTTTGGTTACAGTGTAACTTTTTTATTTTTCAACCTAGAGTTCTAAAACTTGCATATTTGGATTCCTTGTCGTTTTCTGATTCTAAATATATATACTTTTATATAATTATGACAATTATTACCCAAGTTATGGCTCGCCAAATGTTAGTAACCTCGCGAGTGACCTCAAATTGCCCGAGGTCATATCTCTTGAACCGTTGGTCGGATTGACCTTATAATTTCAGAAATGGATTCAGGGCTCACAAACTCCCTATAAACCAAATTTCAGCAAAATATGAGAGATGAGGGTGTTAATTTCAATTTTTTTTGGTTGATCTGACAGAGAATGACCCATTTGCTGGGTTCATCAAAAAAATGTCTTGAAAACATTGAGTCCCCCAAACATATTGCCAGGAGTAAAGATAATATATGGGTTCAATCCAAGAGAATTTGCTCTGGCTTCAAAGAAAATTTAAACATGGTATGGTGTTTAGTTGGATACAGTTGAATAGTTGAATTCAACTAGTAATTATAATTATCTGCTTTGAAACTGTTTCTAAACAGTTATATTTACTTTATTTATAATCCAAATTTAACTATCTAAGTTTGCCAAGTACTTGTATCATCTAATGACCTAGTTTTCAGTGAAAAGGACCAAAAAATTGGTGGTTATTTTCCATTCAGAGAATCAAATATACACATTGATCTGCATTATACATTGCAGATAAAGATGAAATTTTTTTGCCAAAAAAAAATGTATGGGGGGATTGGCCAGGCGGGTGAGCTAGTCCCCCCAAATTTTCAAAAGGCCATAACTTTTTTCTATTTCATTTATGCTCAAATACATGAAATGTGTCTGAAAGATCTTTTTATTTCCTTTCTAATGGTTTGTTTCATTTCTCTATCTCAATTAGGAACAAAGTTATGGGGATTCAAAAACTGGGGAGGTCAGTGGGGGACTGAAAAAAGGGGGGGCCATAAATTTGCCCCCCAAATATGGTATCAAAATTTTTTTTTCACTCCATTACTTTTGGCCAAGAATCTCTCTATACCAAATTTTAATAAAATCTGAGAGTGGTGTGTGGTGACAAATTTGATTTTTTTTTTTTTACACGATTTCACAGAACATGCCTGTTATCAGGTCCAGCTGCCTTATTTGACTTGAATGTATGAATCACTTGCCCATCATCATCCTTCCTTATATGAATATAAAAATAATAATTAAAAATATCAACAGTATCCTATCCTTTTCAAACATCCTATCATCATATTCTATTCTATTGGGCCAATCCTATCATGCTTTTTATTATTATACTTATAAAAACTAAAGAATTTTGTTGGATCTTTATTGCTATTTCTAGCTAGATTTATTTCACACTATCTTTTATTATTCCTAATCAAACTACTTAGTTTATTTCTTAACTGCCTATAATTATCCAAATCCAAAATACTATCACTACTTTTAAATTCTGTGAATGCCCTTTTTTCATTTTTAATAATTTTAGCTATTTCCCTATTTCACCACAAAGGTTTCCTAATCTTTATTCCTAACACTTCTAAAAGGAATACACCTACATTGTACATCCTCTAAAATTTCTTTGAATCTAGACCACCTCTCAATAACATTTTTATTGGCAAATTCATTATCCCACTTTACTGAGCCCTCAACTCCCTAAATTTACTATAGTCACCCTTTTAGAAGCAAGGGACTAGATGGTTATTGTTGACTAGATCCCTATTTAATTCTATCTTATCTTTAAATGTATGAGCCAATGGTCACTCTTTCCTAATGACTCTCCTACTGTGAGTTCCCTAATAAGTTCATTATCATTAGAAAGAACCAGATTTAAGATTGCTTGATCCTGAGTTGATTTTTCTACAAATTGTGTTCGGAAACAGTCATTATAGCAGTTAGTGAAGAAGTTACCTTCTCTATTATTTCCCTCTAAAAGGCTCCAGTCTATATGAGGCAGGTTGAAATCTCCCATAATTAATGTTTTAGCACTACAACCTTTATCTATTTCTTGAACTATACTGTCATCAACTTCCTATGTTTAGTTTGGAGTTCTGTAAAGTGTACGGTACCTATCCGAATATACTCGGCCTAAAACACAGATATCAACCCATATTGATTCTACCCTATTGTCTAATTTAATACTATAATTCTGAACTGAAGTTAAATCATTCTTAATGTATAAGACCAAACCTTCCCCCTGCCTATCTATTCTCTGATAAATATAGCTACATTGTATAACTATTTAACTCGTACTCTACTCTCATATCATTGAATGCTGTCTCACTAATGCAGACTATATCCAGATTTTTGCTAATCATATACTGTAACTAAATAATTCATTTTTAGTATTCCTAAGACTATGTGCTTTTGTATAAAAACAATTCAACCCCTCAGTTTTAACTGATTCCCTACCTTCAGCTAAACAGTTGATATGCCTATTCCTGACATAATCTGTATTTAAGACTCTTGCAGTGTTTAGTTTACTTTACCAATACCCTGATGCTTTTATGCCCTCTGTTGCAGACATGGGGTCATTATCATTGTAATGGTAATTAATTATAATTACAAGAGATTTGTAATTAATGATAATGTAGCTAATGATAATGAAAGAAATTTCAAGTCAATAATGGTAACGATAATGAAAGGTCTGTAATGAATCATTACACATTACATTTTCATTATAGTGTAATTAATTTAAATTGATATATATATATATATATATTTTTTTTTTTTAAGTTCGGGAAGAACCAATTCGCCTCTATTTAAAAGGGCATATCTCAGTGGAAAAACAAAGAAAAAGTGAGAGGAAAGATAGAGGAAAAAGAAAGGGTGGAGGGGACAGTCGAAGTTGAAAAAGACCAAGGACTGCAGGGTCGAGCCCCATCATCCTTGGGTGCTAGGGCCGGGAGGGCGCACGTGAAACCTCCAGGAACAAGCACGTACAAATGAGCACTCAAGAGCACGAGCTTAGAACCCCCTTGCGGGGATATATATATATAATATAATATATAACCTTACAAAGGTTTTGCACGATGATTTCTCATTTCGTGAAGGTCAAGCTTGTTGCCCCTCCTCCCCTATATATACACTATATGATCAAAAGTATTCGGACACCACATGATTTTGGGAAAAATGGTTTTATTATGGCATTTAGTAACCAGTAGGTCCACCCTTTGCTTTTATTACAGCATCAACACGTCGAGGCATACTTTCCACCAGTTTTTGGTAAGTCTGTGCAGGAATGGCTCGCCATTCCTCTTGCAGAGCTGATGCAAGAGATGCAAGTGAAGCCAGGCGTGGTGTGCGGTTTCGTATCCGTCGCTCCAGTTCATCCCACATGTGCTTGATTGGGTTGAGATCGGGGCTCTGAGCAGGCCAGTCTAACAAATCCACCTTATTTTCACGAAACCAGTCCTGCACACGCCTTGCAGTATGGCAGGGAGCTCGATCCTGTTGAAACAAACAATGGCCATCTCCGTAGTATTGCCACAGTGTAGGGAGGGCCGAATTGTCCAGAACGTCGAGATAAACGTCAGCATTCATGGTAGTGGGTATAACAACCAACGGGCCGAGCCCTAGCCAGGAAAAACAACCCCATACCATGATGGACCCTCCACCGAACTTCACCGTTGGACGTACTCAGTCAGGAAGAAGCCATTCTCCAGGCTGTCGCCACACCCAAACACGCCCATCAGACTGGAAGAATGAATACCGCGACTCGTCGCTCCAAAGAACAGTTTTCCAGTCCTCCACGGTCCAGGAACGACAGGACACACACCAGGCCAAACGACGCGTGGCATTAACTTTTGTAATCAGTGGCTTGTGTACAGCTGCTCTACCATAATAACCGAGTCTGTGCATCTCTCTGCGGATAGTTACAGTACTAACGGAGGTACCGGATGCTCTTCCGACCTCCTCAGTGATGGAAGCGGCAGAGGACGTGCGGGACTTCTTGACATGTCGTACCAGACTTCTTCTATCACGTTCCGTCAGTTTGCGTGGTCGTCTGGAATGTTTTTTCACGTTAGTTGCACCGTTGTGCTTCCATCTCATGATAACATCCGCTACAGTCGACTTTGGTATATCCTGTTTGGCTGCAATGTTTCATATAGAAACGTTACTTAAATAACATCCAATGACGAGTCCACGTCCGCGCGGCATGGCTTCACAACAGTTACTGATAACTTAACAGAACACCTCAGCATTATAGTTTCGCCGTGCTTTTTCCCAGCATACCTTTCGGCGAAGGTGATATTTGCAGAAATGTGGATTTTCCGGGGTGTCCGAATACTTTTGATCATATAGTGTGTATATATATATATATATATATATATATATATATATATATATATATATATATATATATAACTTCTGATTCCTCCCAATCCCAGCCAGCACCAAAGTGGTGCAAGTTGTTCAATTTTATGGCTGCTCCAGCTCCCTCTACAGCTTCTCAGAACCCTATTGTTAGCCAGGTGGACAGCTACCTGACCAGCCCTGCATTGATGAGGACTGCAGTCCCCTGACATGGTGGAGGACAATGCACATCTGTATCCTGATGTATCTCTTTTTGCTGCCAAGCATCTTTGCATCCCTGCCTCCAGTGCACCAGTGGAGTACTTATTCAGTATTGTAATGATCATTACAATGATAATGAAGGGCTTGTAATGATGATGAAACAAAAATGCTGTAATGGTAATGTTAATGAAAAATTTCTAGTAGTGATAATGATAAACCTTGTAATGACCCCATGTCTGTTCTGTTGATCTAAAGTTATCTTTCAAATCCCCACAGAACTCACATTTTCCTACAAAAGCCTCCCATACAAAGCAGTATGGAAGATCATAACATTACTCTTCTGGTGAGTGGGCCTGGTGGTAAATCACTAGATTTGAACCCAGTTAAGAGCTTTTGGGGAATGGTTGGTCAGGTGGTGTGGGAGTGGTAACCACACAATGGAGTGTGTGGAATCATGTCTGCAGATAGTTTAGCCATTGAGCACTTGATCAATCCATTCCAGACCAGATTTGTAAGAGAGGTGCTCATAAATAGGGGCCATCACTGCAGTATTGAAAGTTGATGATAGATCATAAAATGGGGCCACACAGGATTGTTATATTTGACTTTATAAATCTATGCAAATTCAGTATGTTTATTTTAATATCTTTGTTAGATGGTGTTCAAGTGTTCACAAAACCAGAATCAGAGGGTGGTGCAAATCTCGGCAAAGGTTGTGTATACATTTCCCCAAAAAACTCAGATTTGGTGCTTTCTGATGTGTACTGCCCTGGAGAAAAACAAATATTCTAGATTTTTTATAGGAGAGTAATTTTTTTTGCATCAAATCTTTACGTATTTAGGATTATTTTCCTAAAAAATAATTTCACTGGGAAATAGGGTTACTTACAGTTTTATAAAACTTAAATATTAGTTGTGGTGAACGTAAACTATTTAGGCCCTTAATGAGATAGGTGACAAGTTGGATGCTTCATAAAACATGTGGTAAATGAGGGATACATATTATCTTGAGTTGAGAAAACACCAAAGGTTTTCAGGTCTGTTGTACTATCTTTTAATAATTATAATTAGGATAAGTGCCTAATTTTATTTTTGTAAATGTTTTTCTATACTGCATCTATACTTTAAATTTACTTTATTTATGAATGGAATCTTACAGAAATTTTTACCCTCTTTGAGAAACATTAAAATAAAATCTTAGCAAAAAAACTGGAATATCATAGCCAATAGTAGGCTGGGTCAAAATTTTATATGAAAGGTACAATATTGTGAGGGGTTTGATGGAATACAGGAACCCTCTCATAAATTATTTTCCCTGTTTGAAGCCTCCAACCCCCCTGGCAAAATTTTCACTTTTTGACCTATATTGAAGAATATTCCATTTATACGAGACTTACGGTACTTACATTCAGTTTTTTGTGACATAAATCTTTATTAACATAATATGTTATTTAATAATGTACGATTAGGAAAATTAATTAAGTACAACAGTATATTTAGAAGAAAAATTAGAGGCATAATAAATGTGCTAAAATTCAACTCTTTCATGTTCATTATCACATCAAAAGGGAAGAAATTTTCAATATCATTAGGAAATTTTATTTCATGTTTCTTACTCAATCCATTGGGCCTTCCATTCAAACTGGCAGTTTTTGCCTTGATTCTAATGAGTTTAAGATAAACTTTGATGATTGTCATATCCTATCTTTCCTGACATTGCCTTTGTTACTAGGTTCACTGCCTCTCCCACACTTTGACTGTGGCATGGAAAAGAAGCTATATCCAGTGGCTTACATCGAGCCTGTAGTAGATCATCATCGCTAAAATTGTTTAGCAGCAGTGGAGGAGTAATGATCTCTTTTTGCCAATCAATCATCTCCGTATAGTTAGTAGATTGGAATTGAGGGTTTGAGGCAACTCAAAGTTTCTGATACCTGAAATCCTGTTCTTGAAAGGATGATTTTCTGAATAGCTTGCTCCCTAATTTCTAGTATCCATCAGTTACCATTGATATGAGTATATTTTCTGGATGGGCAAAGTAGGCGTTATTCTTTAATATGGTTCTATGATTGATCTATATTGTTCAAACTAAATTTCGAAGCAATCACATTAAATGCCAAAGTTATATGCACCATCAGTTGCATTAGGGAGATTTTATTCAAACCACCCTGGAGCATAGAACTGCATAATAATCTTGACTATATCTTGAAGATTTTATCGGGATTGGCATTGAGATATATAATTAAAGGACCCTGTTGGCTAGGGTTACCCAGCGAGTATGGTGAAGGGTATCTGGGGATTGAATGGACAGATCTTGAGAATGTCTCCAGTTTACACTGCCAAAACACATATCATAGAGATTCTTTGATCACTGCTTAGCTCCTTCCCAACATTTTCTGGAATTTCTTTAATGTTTCCCTTTACGCGAGAATATTTGACTACCTCCAATTTTGTTAAATCTGTTTCCAGTTTATTCCAATTAAACCCACAAAAATATTTAGACCTGTTGTTTTACCATCAATGGCTTTGTAGATGTGCATAAAAGGCAGCTCATTCAAATGCAAGAGGCACACCAACCACTGCACTGGTCTGTTAAGATGAATTTTAACCAGTTTTATGGCTCCACCAATTTTTCCTGTACTTACAAGTCTTACATTACCATCACACAGTAAAGCTTTGATAGTATCTGTGCTGTTCGAGTCTGTAATAATAGTTATCAACTCTTCTGCTATGCAGCGAGCAGTTCCATTATCTGGTGTGACATGGTCTACACTGCATAGAGGCTTCCAGGTTCTTTCGCAATAACATAGTGTTCTTTTATCTTTCCACTTTTAGTTAATGTTATCTTTCCTTCCATCAAATCCAAGGCACTCCATCTTCAGATTTTCAGATTTAGACCTAAAAGTATTTGTTTCACCCATGTGATTTCTTTCTCTTTCTAATTTCCTTCTGTCAAACATGTTGGTGTGGTTAAGGATCCCCATCTCTTTTAAAGCTGCATTGACTATTGCAGCTACAGCTCTACAACTTACACGATAGTGATCTGTTGTTAATGCTAGGTTTTTATAGGAGTGCCTGTTCTGAATATTCTGTCAATTCTAAATCAGCCTCATTATCTATATCCCTGACTCTCTCAATCTACATCCATGTCGTCTTCTGTATTTTCTATAAATTTTGATGGTAAAACACTGGTGGCTTCAGTCATTTCTTCTTGTGCTTTTAGTTGATGATGGTTTTGTGCTTCTTGGGCTCTTGCTAAAGATCTCTTCCTTGTTGAACTAGCTATGCAATCAATTGGTCCTAACTGATTTTTTCTTTGTTTTTGACCCACAAAAGACCCCCATTCTGCCATTGGTATTTTATCATTACACCTGCAAGATTTCCTATCAGTTCCCTTATCATATCATTCACAAGAAGATATATCAAACATTTCATCATACTGAGCTACTTTTAAGGCAAAACTTTCATTTCTTCGATGTAATGGCACCTTGTTCAATTTTGAGTCTGCTTCTATTAGTCAACTGACCTTTGGTGTTAATCATAGGAAAAGAAAATTTCATCCAAATGTCTTCAATATCTTTTACAACAACCCTGTAACAATCATTAGCAGTTGCTGATCCTTTTGATTTAGCTTCTTCACGATGGCATACAAAAACGTAGTGTCTCACAACATCTGATGATACTAAAATAGGCAGTAAGGTTGTTAATGAGGATGATAGAAATAGGCTCCAAGACGATGTAAATAGGATTATGGAGTGGACAGATAAGTGGCAGATGCAATTTAACATAGACAAATGTAAAGTTTTGCATGTAGGTTCTCATAACAATAATTACACGTACACGATGGATGATAGGGAGTTGGTGAGCATTGATGAGGAAGTAGATTTAGGTGTACGCGTATCTAAGGATTTAAAGGTTAGGAACCAGTGTCTGCAGTCTTGCGCAAAAGCTAATAGGATGTTAGGCTTCATAGCGCGTAATTTCAAATTTAAATCAAAGGATATTATATTACCCCTTTACAAGTCCCTAGTCAGGCCTCATTTAGAATATGCTGTTCAGTTTTGGTGCCCGTACTTGCGTGAGGATATTGATAGGTTAGAAAGGGTTCAGCGTCGTGCCACGAAACTAATTCCGTCATTGTGCAACAAGCCTTATGAAGATAGGATTAAAGAGTTAGACCTGTATTCACTCAAAACGAAGATTAAGGGGGAAGTTTATTGAAGTTTTCAAAATCGTTAATAACATCCATAACGTAAATTTTGACATTGTTCACTTTCAATAATAGTAATACTCATAATAACGGATTTAAGTTGCATGGCAGACGTTTCATTACTAATATTGCTAAAAACTTCTTTACGTTTAAAGTAATTGATAAATGGAATAATCTTCCCATGCTCATCGTGAACTCTACCAGCGTTAATGTGTTTAAGAACTATCTTGACAGACATTTTAAAAATATTAACGTTGTTTAAAATATAAAAAAAAACAATTGGCAACAGGAGCTCTGGGGGTGGTGGTTGAGGATGAGTCTGTTGATGATAAATGCCAGCTTGTGACATACCAGTGTGTGATGCCAGCAAAAAAATAAAAAATAAATAAATAAATAGACTAACATGAACGTAGATGTAGCTCATAGCGTAAACTAACCCACTTTTTGTTTAACTTTACCTACTTTTTTTTTCTTATCCTCCTTACTTTGCATGTCTAACACTTTTCTTGCATGTGTTTAGTTTGCATGGTATGACAGTGAGTTAAGACTGTGTTTGCATGGTTTGTAAGCATTCTTATTTTACTTTTTTTCATCTTTCACCCCTCTCCTATTTTCTCCGACTATTTTTCTGACTTGTCAGCAGTGACTGGCGGATGATGATGGTGTCTTTTTTCTCTCTTTCTGAATGAATGTTAACCCACGAGTGATAGGTGTTCCTCCTTACTTAACCCTTATTCTCTTCTCTTAACCCCTACTCTTTCCTTTCTCTCAGGCTAACCTTAGAGTGGATCTTAGGGTCTTTGTTAGCCTTAGCTTCTGTAGATCTGCTTTTGAAGGAGTCATGGCTGCTGGGAATTCCATAGGATATCCAAAGGCTGCATTTCAGGACTAGCTTCGAGTAGTCAGTCTATATTCAGAAGTAAAATCAAATTATGTAATTTATAATAATTCAAATTATAATTAAAGCAAATGCAAATTATTTCTATTTATCTGAAACAAAAATATCAAGCATTAAACAAACAACTTATCATGTAGCATATGACAACATTAAACATATGCAAATATGAAGGTAAAAAAGGGAGGAGGGGCATGTGATAGGGGTAGTAGGGTAGCACATGCTTGATTTTTTAAGTGATAAAAAAAACCCACTTCAGATAGCATACTTTTTAAGAAATAAATTTTTCCATTTAAATATACACAAATATATGGGTAAAAAAGGGAGGAGGAGCATGTGATAGGAGTAGTAGGGTAGCACATGCTTGATTTTTTAATATTTTGTTAGTGATAAAAAAAACCTTGCATAGTATACTTTTTAAGAAATAAAAAAAAATTCCCATTTTTGACCCGGCCTACCCAATAGGTTTATCCTTTAATAGGAACTGAAAAAATTATTAAAAGTGTTGATCCTCTTGTCATCACAAATGTAGCCTATATCTTAATCTGATGTAAATTATTTTAGTCCACAGGAAAACATTATGTTTCTAATGAAAATACCATAACCTAATCCCAGTATCACTACTGTGTGACTGGGCCCCTATAATGGAACATAATTTGTAGAGAATGAAGATTCCTCCTGTTTTTGTTAATACAAGGATCATGCTACCTTTTCAAATGGACACTGAAACTAGAAGTATCCTCTCCCACAAAGATGAATATCCAGTTAAAGAAGAAAAAGAACTCAACCTCAAAAATGAAATTTTCATATCTGATGGAGTTCTGAATTGTAAAGAGGTGTGTATTCTCTATGTATGCTGTCATAGCTAAGTAGTATATGTAGCCCTGTGCTACTTTCCTACTTACAATTTAAAATAAATTAGCAGAACCCTGTGGTAAAAATACCATACTTAAACAATCAACAGGGGCAATTTTATTTTTTTAACATTATTTCCCAGAAAGAGCAAGCACACACACACACACACACACACAAACAAAAAAGACTAACACGAACTTAGATGTAGCTTGTAGCATAAACTAACCCACTTTTTATTATTCTTTCTACTTTTTTTTTCTTCTCTCTCTCTCTCCTTATTTGCATGTCTGTAGTTTGCATGGTATGATAGTGTTTGAGTTAAGAATGTGTTGCATGGTTTGTAATGCATTCTTATTTTACTTCTTTTCATCTTTCACCCCTTTCCAGCAGAGTGGGCTGCATCCTCTACCTTCCTATGGAGTGGAGGACTGGTCTGCAAGTTTCTGACTTGTCAGAAGTGGCCAGTGGGTGGTGATGGTGTCTTTCTTTCTCTCTCTGAATGAGTTTTAACCCACAAGTGATAGTTTTTGCTACTTACTTAACCCCTTACTTTTCTCTCGGGCTAACCTTAGAGTGGATCTTTGGGTCTTTGTTAGCCTTAGCTTCTGTAGATCTGAAACAAACATACATTATCCAATTTCAGCTATATATATATATAATAATATATATATATATATATATAATCCCCCTCCCCGCGGGCGGTCTTTCTGGGGTGGATCGCCCGCGGGCTCCTTCCTCCATGTGGCGAGGGGGGTCAGCCGCGGCTGGGGGCCCTGCCGGGTCCCCGCCCGGTTGCGAAGTGGACTTTTAGCATACCCTGCTATCCTACAGCCCCCTCTTTCCTGTCTTCCCCTCTTTACCCTCTTCCTTGCCCCCTCTGTTTTTTCTGCTTTCTCTGTTCACTTCGCGCGCCCGTGGGCTGCCGGGGCTGGTCGCTGGGGGTCTCGCCCCCATGGCCGGGGCCGGACTAAGTTGGCTGGTAGGGGGCCTTGGTCTTTGCTGCCGGCGGGGGAGAACTTTCGACGCTGCAAGGGCCCCTTTTGAAACGGGGGTACCTACATGGGACGAGGCACCCACCCCCGCCGGCGTGCGTTGGTCCCCTTGGGCCCCGGGTAATCGGTTCCCCGCGGCCCGGGCGCGAAACAACAATAAAAATTTTCTATGGAAACACTTACAAATTTAATGGACCTCGTTGACGACCCGGCTTGTGCATCTGACCTCCCTCTGACTACCTCTTTGGACCGTGGGTCTGGTAAGGGCAGTCGGCAGCCCTCGCCCACCCCGTCTGCTCTTCTTGCCGACACCTCCTCTCCCTCTCTTCCCCAGGCTCGTGGCGCCGCTGCCCGACCCCCGCCAGTAGCGGATGGACCTGCAGTGGACCCCCCGACCCCTGGATCCCCCCATATTCCACGTCCCGATAGGGACCCACCTGCTTTTTCGCCCTCAGGTGGGAGGCCCGCGGCCCCGGTCGCCTCCCACTCCGGTCGGGCGTCATCGCCCCCGGCCCCCTCGGCCCCTGGGGGACGTGGGACCCGACGTCGCCGTCCGCCTTTCTCGTCTTCTCGCCCCCTCGAAGTTCCGGTGGTGTTTGGCCAGACGGCTTCACTCGGCCTTAGGACGATGGACAAGTTCCTCGTCCTCCGCCCCTCCTCCTCCAAGCCCCTCCCCACTAACCACGAACGCCTCTTTCGAGCGATCCATGGGAAGACGGGGACGGCGCGTTTTGACCTTCGGCCTCAGAGGGATGGCTCCATTTTGATAAGGTCGCGTTCCTCTGCCGAAACCTCCTCTCTGCTCGCTATCCCCGATGTCCTGGGCTGCGGGATCACGGTGACTCCCCACCCCCGCCTCAATCAGTGCCAGGGCACAATTTACGCTGCTCGTCTTCTACCCATCCCGGTGGAAGACCTCCAGATTGACCTCGCCTCCCAGGGTGTTGTGAGGGTGTACCGCTTTCCCGACAGATCGCGGTCCCCAACCGCCCTTCTCCTCGCCTGCTCTCACTTTCGACTCATGGTGCCCCCCGTTTCGGTATTCTGGGGCTTTGGTGAGAGACGAGCGTGCGAATTCTCAGTACAACCATACGTGCCAGATCCTACGCGCTGTTTTCAGTGTATAGGTTTGGCCACGTGAGCAGCTCTGTCGAGCCGGCCCGTGTGTGTCCGCTGCGGCGGCCCTCCCCACCCCTTGCCCTGTACTGCTCCGCCTTCCTGCACCAACTGCCATGGACCACACCCTGCTTCATCCCGCTCTTGCCCGTCCTTCCTCTTTGAAAGGGAGGTTCGGGCCCTCTGTTCATCAGAGTTTCTCAGAGCTCGGGAGGCGCGGGAGCGGTTGCGTGGCTGCGAGGCCCGGCGTGGTGCCTCGTACGCCGAGGCTCTCCGTTCCCGGACCCCGTCCTCACCGGCGGTTCCCAACGCGCCTCCACCCACCGTGTCCGCTACTCCCAGTCCATCCTCTGCCGCCCAGCGGACTCCTACCGCGGCTCCCCGTACTACCAGCGCGTCCCCACGTGCTCCCTCCGCGAACGCCGATGCTTCGTCGGCAACCCCCCTGCCCCTTCTACGCCCTCTCCACCGGCGCCTTCGGCCACCCCCATTCCGGATCGTGACCCGCCGTCACCCATGCGGGCCGCACGACGGAGGGGTAGGGGCCGCAAGCGCCGCGCCAGTGGTGACCCCGAAAGGTTCGAAGCCATAAGCCTCGCATCACCTTCCTCTCCCAAACACAAACGCCCCCTTCGCCCTACCGCCCCGGTGTCCTCACCGTCCCCACTGCGCAACCGTTATGCACGCTCCCCCCTGGGGTCCCCGACGGCCCTCGTGGTGGGGGCTGAGATACACCCCTCTCCGGCCCGGTCGATGGACCCACTGGAGGGGGAACTCGCCCGCCTGGTCGGCGTGGGTGGGACGTGCACGCCCCCGCGTTTGACCTGCCCCATCTCTCTCCTCGACCTGCCAATGCCTCTGGGTGAGGTATTATTTTCCACTCCCCCTCGTTGTCCTGCCTCCCCCGCACCTCCGGTGAAGGAGGGGCATTCTGGATACCTCTCACATCCCCTTCTCTGCATCGCTCTCCCCCGGACGTCCGGGAGACTCCTCTTCTGGAGGACTTGCCGGCGTCTGGTTCCACATCGCCCCCTCGTCGGGTGACCCTCGCCTTCGCCCTCGTTCGGCGTCCCTCGCTGAACTCCGGGGCTTTCCGATTCCCTCTTTAATCTCGGGCCGCCCGATCGGCCCACCCACCCCATAACCATCCTTTACGCTGACCTTCCTACCCTCCCTATACCTCGCTCCTGCAGTGGAACATCCGCGGGCTCCTGGTAGGCCTCGAGAGTCTCTCCTCTCTCCTGGCCTCCAGGTGTCCGGCGTGTTTCTGCCTTCAGGAGACGATTCTGGGATCCCGTTCCCTCCCTCGAGTGTCCGGTTACTGCGGGCTCCCTTCCCCGCCTCTCGATGGGGCGGGGAGGGGGGGCGCCGCGGTCTTCGTGCACCGCTCCGTCCCTTTCCGCCCCCTCCCGCTCCGTACAGTCCTGCAAGCTGTGGCCGTGCCCCTTTCCTTGGGGCGCCAGCTCACGGTCTGCTCTCTTTACCTCTCCCTAACGTACGCCCTCCACCCGATTCTCTCCGTGACCTAATTCTCCAGCTTCCCCGCCCTTTTCTGATTCTCGGAGACTTCAACAGTCGGGACCCGGCCCTGGGGGGACGTTTGCTCCACCTTTCTCTCCGGGACCCTTCTCTCCCTTATGGACAAGCTCGAGTTCACCTTTCTGAACGATGGCTCCCCAACCTGCCTTCACTCGGCCCATGACAGTTTCACCTGTATCGACCTTTCCCTGGTTTCCCTCGAAATCGTGACGGAGTTCACCTGGGAGGTCCTGCCGGATTCTTCCGGCAGTGACCATTTCCCAGTGTGTCTTACCCCGACCCGTCTCCTCCCCCCCACCTCTGTCCGCCCGCGCTGGCTGTTCGCCCGAGCAGACGGCCTCATACGCGAGGGGCACGGCGATCTCGCCATCAATTCCTGCCTTTCCCTCCGTCAATGAGGCCCTCGCCTTCCTCGAGAGTAAGATTCTCTCGGCTGCCGCCAGTTGCATCCCCCGTACCTCTGGCCCAGGCCGCGAAGCGTCCCATGGTGGACCCCAGAGTGCTCCCGTGCAGTTCAGGAGCGGCGCCGTGCCGGCCGCCGCTTCTACCAGACCCGCCAGCTGGAGCACAAGATAGAATTTCAGCGCCTGAAGGCAGTGGCCCGTCGGGTCCTGAAACTGGCCCGGCGTACCTCCTGGCGGAGTTACGTGTCCGGGATCTCCTCCTCGACTGCCCCCTCGACTGTTTGGCGCAAGGTGCGTAGCTTTGAGGGGACCCGTGTCCCCCCTCGACCCCGGTGCTTCGGGTCGGGGACGACGAGTTCGTGTCCGATCCGGAGGCCGTCGCGAACGCACTCGCGGCGCACTTTGCAGCCATCTCCAGTTCCGATTCCCCCCACTCCCGCCGCGACCCACCGGAATTTCCACCTCATAGGGATGACCCCTATAATCACCTCTTCCACATGACAGAGCTTCGGGAGCCCTCCGCCCCCGACGCTCCTCCGCCCCCGGCCGATAATATCCCCTATGACTTGTTACGGCATCTCCATCCCTCTGCTCTAGCTTTCTACTGGACCTCTATAACCGGATTTGGTTGGAGGGTCATTTCCGGACCGATGGCGTGAGTCCATCGTCGTCCCCATCCCGAAGCCCGATAAAGACCCCTCACTCCCGTCGAACTATCGCCCCATTTCCCTAACATGCTGTGCCTGCAAGGTGATGGAGGCGATGGTCGCCTCGCGGCTGTCCTTTACCTTGGAGGCGAGTGACCAGTACCCTGCTACCCAGGCTGGTTTCCGGCGCTTCCGGTCTACCACCGACCCCCTCCTTCTCCTTAGCCATGACGTGCAGGAGGCTTTCTCCCGGCGTCAATTTGTACTCGCCATCTTTTCCGACCTCCAGAAGGCCTACGATACTACCCGGCGGAGCGCGGTCTTCGACTGCTTACGCTCCCTGGGTTTCGTAGGCTTTCTCCCTTCCTTTATTTATAACTTCTTGTCCGCCCGTTCTTTCCGCGTCCGCATCGGTTCTGCCCTCTCTGACCGCTTTCCGTTGGAGGAGGGTGTCCCTCAGGGTAGTGTCCTTAGCGTCTTGTGTTTCTCACTCGTGATGAACACAGTCGCTACGGTCCTGCCTACATCCGTTCGTAGCTCCCTCTATGCCGATGACCTGGCTATCTATTGCTCTGGCCGCCTCCCGTCTTTGGCTGAACGTCGGCTCCAGCTAGCCATCAACGCGGTGGTTCGCTGGGCGTCCTCGGTTGGCTATGCTTTCTCACCCTCTAAGTCTCCCAGTATGCTTTTCCGTCCTCGGCGCCTCCGTCTGTCGCATACCTTCGCCCTTACCCTTGCCGGCACTCCTCTTCCCCTCGTCCCATCCGTTAGATTCCTGGGTATGACCCTCGACGGATTTTTCGGTTGGGTTCCACACCTTAGGCGGTTGCGGCAAACATCTCGCCGCACCCTCTCCCTTTTGGGTCATCTGTCCCACACGACCTGGGGGGCGGACAGGCGTACTCTGCTGCGCCTGTACACCTCCCTGGTGCAATCCCGTGTCGACTACGGCTGTGTGGTCTACAGCTCCGCCTCCTCTCCGGCACTCCGTATGCTGGATCCTCTTCTCCACCGTGGCCTTCGCCTGGCGTCGGGTGCCTTCCGCTCGTCCCCTGTCGCTAGTCTTCAGGTGGACTGTGGACACCCCCCCCTGCCCCTTCGCCGGGGCCTTCTCATGGCGAAGTGTTACCTTCGCATCTGCCGCCTTCCGATGTCCCTACTCTTCTCCGCGATCTCCCAGGCGCTACCCCGGCCTGACATGTGGCATTTCGCTGCCTCTCTGGCCGAGATTTTCTCGTCCCTGGGGATCCCCCCACCCTCTATTCTGCCGTTCTCCTTCGATCTGTCGCCCCCCTGGCGGACCACCCCTATCTGCCGTTGCCAGGCACTCCGTGGCCTGCGTAAGGAGTCTCTTCCTGCCGTCCTCCGGTCTTCTTTTCTGGCCCATCTTCCCGTCCATTCGGACGACGTTCCCGTCAACACCGACGGCTCGCGCTCCCCTGCAGGTGTCGCGGCCGCCGTCTTCTCTCCGTCATTGTCACCTACCTCCCGGGGTATCCCCCTGCCGGTTCAGGCCTCCATCTTTTCCGCGGAGCTCTTTGCCCTTCTGGAAGCCCTCCGTCTGGTATCGGGTTGTTCGCGGTCCTCCTGTACCATTTTTTCGGACTCGCTGAGCGCCCTTCAGGCGCTCGAGCGCTATGATTCCCCGGACCCCCTCGTACGCCTTATTCAACAGGAGTACCATGTCCTGCACACCATTTACCGGATCCGGGTCACCTTCTGCTGGGTTCCCGCCCATGTTGGTGTTTCCGGTAATGAGGCGGCGGACCGCATAGCCCGGTCCGCCGCCTCGCTGCCTCCCCTCCCCCACCCGCTCCCCTTCTCAGACTATGTGCAGGTCTTTCGTTCCTTTTACGACCGCATGTGGCAACAGTCCTGGGACGATGCCACCGGAAATAAACTCTGGTCCATCCACCCCCATCTGTCATATTGGGTGTCCTCTTTCCACCGCTCCAGACACAAAGAGGTCGTCCTTGCGCGGCTTTGCATCGGCCATACGCGCCTCACGCATGGCTATCTTATGTTCCGGCAGGAGGCTCCTCGTTGCGCCTCCTGCCAGTCGCCCCTCACCGTCTCACATCCTTGTGGAATGCCCCACCCTGTCGTCAGTACGTCGTCGCGCCTTCCCGTTCCTTTCTGATTTTCCCCTCCCTGAACATTTACGCCTTATGCTCGCTGAGAGCCCTCTCTTCTCCCTTGACCGTCTTTTCCTCTTCCTCTCCCAATCTCGCATCCTATCTGAGCTTTAGGTGACTTCTCACTTGTAGTCCGCTGTTCTCCCTTTTCTAGTGCCTTTTCTCCGTCTCCGTTTCTCTTTCTCGTATTCCGCTTCACCATGATATCCACTACCATATAGCGGGAAGTGGCGGTAAACGCCCCAATACAAAAAAAATAAAAAATAAAAATATATATATATATACTGGTGTGTGTGTGTGTGTATATATGTATATATTATAATTTTCCCATAGGTTTTGATTAATTTTAAGCAACTTTTACCTAATAATTTTTTCTCAAGGAGCCATTTTTGTGTTTTAGGGTGGGACAGACAGACAGCATTAGCCTATTATATATATATATATATATATATATATATATATATATATATATATATATATATATGGTTTGTGTGTGTGTAGATATAGATAAAAATTCAAATTTTTGTCTAATTGAAAAAAAATTACAATTTTCCTATAGGTTTTGATTAATTTTAAACAACTTTTACTTTATTTTTTCTCTAAAAAGCTGTTTCTTGTTTTAGGGTAGGGTAGACAGACAGTATTCTTCTATTATACATATACAGGGTGTCCCATAAGTCTGGACCCATAGGGAAAATAGACATTATATTTTTAAAGTGAAACAAACACAATTCTAATGTCAGTTTTACATATTTCAGGAAAAAAAATACCCTGATGGCTCCGTATACCAATCAAGAGAAGGTGGAACTGGTATTGCTACATGTTTCCGGAAAAAAACAGAGGGAGGCATGGTCGTGAAATAACTGACATGCCTCCCTCTAGTTTTTTCCGGAAAAATGTAGCAATACCAGTTCTACTTTCTCTTGATTGGTATACTGAGCCATCAGGGTATTTTCTTTCCTGAAATATGTAAAACTGACATTAGAAATGGATTTGTTTCACTTTAAAAATATAATGTCTATTTTTCCCTATGGGTCCAGACTTACGGGACACCCTGTACAGTAAAGCCTGCATTATCCAGCAATCAACTATCCAGAAAACTTTAGAAACTGCCAAATTTCATAATAGGCCAATACAATTCACCAATCTAGAAACTGGGAAGCTTTCTGATACCATCCAGAAAAATCTAGAACATCCTTAACATTTTTAATAAAATAAGACTAAATTTTACTCCTTTCAGTTGTCCCATACATACTTAGCATAATGTTTATGCTGATTACAATATAGGTTACATTGGTGTACAGTGCAGTATAGCCAAATTTGAGTTTTACTATTATTGTCCATTGGTTTTTCCTAGGTTAATGGTACCCTCAGATAACGAAAATTTAGGCTACTGGAATGGCCTAATCCCTGAGCTTGCTGGATAACAAAGGTTTTACTGCATAGATTCTGGGCTTTCAAAATATTTAGGTTATACATAGTGAATACTCATGAAAGTCAGCATTATTTTGAAGCCTTTTTTTCTTTTTCATTTATAACTAGGTTCATACTTTTATTTTATTTATATATTTTTTTTTAACTGGGTCTACTTTCAAAACTTTCATTGCAGTGTGTGTGTGTGTATATATATATATATATATATATATGACTCTTTCAAGGGGCCACAAAAGTTGCAAATTTTGCAGCTTTGGCCAGAAGTATGAGGCACCCAAGAAAATGTGAGCCACAGGAGATCTAAAATGGACACAAATCAATATTACATTAAAAAAATATTTATATAATATTTAATGCAATTTCCATTGGCTTTAATTACAGCTTTTACTCATTTGGGCAGTATGTTGATAAGATAGGTAGCTACAGGTATCACTCATGATTTTGTTCCTTTCAACTTGTATCAATGTAGGTAATTCAGTTTTGATGTGTGTATTTGTTTTCAGACATTTTTCTTCAAAATTCCCCACAAATGTTAAGTTGGATTTAAATCAGGAGACTGAGGCAGCCAATTGATCAGTTTCATTCCCCTTATCTAAAGCCAATTTTTAGTTAAACCTGAAGTACAGCATGGAGTATAGTCTTGTTGAAAGAACATTTCAGGTTTTTTGAGTTTTTGAAAAAGGCATGGCACTTGATGTATCCAGAACATTTTCTAACATGCTTATATAGGTTTGGGAATTCATCCTCCCTTGCATAAAAAAAAGTTTTCCAACCCCTTCCAGAGACATGCACCCCGATACCATCATGTTTCCTCCAAATTTTATTGTGGGGATTATACATTCTTTATAAGCTTTGCCAACCCTCCTCCTTACATGGGTTGCCTCAGCAGTTCCAAAACCCCATAAAATTGGGTTAAAATAGTGATTGCCAGATATCAGTGAGTATGTGTCAGTTTTTAAAAATGAAGAATGAGGAATATTTAAGTTATTTAAGAGCTGATCCACATAACATACTTTCATTGGACCAAAGAATTTTTGGCCAATCTTCAAATGTTTAATGTTGGCACTTTTGCCCATTGCAGGTTTGTTTTTATTTTTGCAATTGACATCTGATAGCCATGACAGTGACTACTAACAGCTTTTAAGCCCTGTTTCAGCAACATTCTTCTCACAGATCTCTCAGAAATACAAATTCCAGTGGCCTCTTGAAAATTGGAACAAAGCTCTGAAGATGTTTTTACAATTTATGATGGACAACCATTTCAACATTCAATCCTGAAGTGTAGATGTTGGTACTCTTTTTCAACCACCATGTGACTGATCTGAATAACTTTTGACATCTTTGAATTGTTTCAGCTCATCTAGAACATTCTACTCTTTGAAACTGCAACCTAAGAGTACCCTTCAAGACATAGGCTATTCTAAGGAAATTTTAAAAATACACACCTGTGACAAAGTATAAAAAAAATGAGTCAGGCTTTCAAAATTAGTAGTATATTCAAAATTAGAACAATTTTTTTTTAGTACTGGTAACAGTTTTTTCAATATCTGATGCTTCTAAAAACATTGACCCATACCATCATTGAGTTTTGTGCTTTTGTTGGTTCTACATCTCTCCTTTCTTTGTCATTCAACCATAGCAACACCACACTTCTTGGATCAAAGTGTGACACAACTGGTATGTTATGCCTAACAAAGATAGTTCATGAGCACATCTGAAGACAGCTGTGAACAATCAGCTGTTTTGAGAACATTATAAGACTTAGTCTTTCCACATCTGCTGAATGCAGTTTTGCTGCAGTAATCTGACCAAGTGCAAAGATCAACACATCAAATTCATGATTTTCTAACTGCAGAAGTCTTTTCATCAGTTTGAAGTTCTAATACTTGAAACACCGGGTAATGCACAGGCCTCTCTGTACTGTAGTGCAAAGTTGCTAAGTCAAGATCCAGAATAATGAAAGCATGGTATTTATTCAATTGTAAGTCAGTCACTGAGGAATCTAAACTTCTCAAGGGGCTTAACAACTTTAAATGATCAGAATCAAAAGCATATCTTTCTTTTAGGAAGTTTATCAAGGATGCAATAATTTCAAATCATACAGCTTTGAAATCACGCGTTGTTATTGTTGTAACTAATTGATGGCTCACTCTGCTCTTTTTGTCAGTCAGCTGGATGCCAAAGAATGTCAAGTTGTCTTTGTCTAAATTTTCTTCAAAAAAACTTTCCCATCCACCAAGAAGCAATTGACTCTTCAATGCATCTAGATTGGGATAACAAAGTACAGAATGTCCTGGACAATCAAAATAAGTGCATTTATTGTCTTGTAGGGACTTTTGAAATCTTGAGTATAGAAACAAAATGTCTGCAACTATGCACATTGTACTCAACTTTTTCAGATCAGTAACATTCTTCAGATGACCCTGAGCAGAAGCATCTTCTGACTGCTCTAAATATGCTAGGATTGCTCTGTATAATGATAGAATACCGTTGAAAAGATTGTAAGAGAATTCTGTCCAATGAACTTCAAAATATTTTGGAATATGATTTACTGTTAAATTCTTTTCTTTTCCAACCTTTTCCAGTTCTTTGGTGCAAACTGCTGATGTATGAAAAGATGTTGAGAGACCACTGCCATCTTGTATCAACATATTCACTTACTTCACAGTTTTAGAGACTTTGCCAAAGGCCAGATCTCAGCGATGAACTCCACACCAAATTTTGATCAGTGGAAGGTTTGTTTCAGCCATTTTCCTTTCCTTATCTAACATTTTCCACAGGCTCACATGTTCTCCTGCGTTGAGACTTTCTCCATCTGTGACAACACATGTTACCTCATTGAAAAGATCTTTCCAAGGAATAGTAAGAGAGATTGCCTCTTTCACAGTTAATATATATCCTTCAGTATTCCGCTGAATAGATTCAGAAAATCCAAGGAAAAGGTCTTCCTCTTGCCCATCTGAATGAACTAGCTTGCACTTGACATACTTACTGTCAAGCTGGAATTGATCAACAGAGCCATCTATTGCAATTGATACAGCAATTGCTGATTTGATTTTTTCAAGTAAATTAGGTTTATCTGCTCATACAATAAAGTACAACAGATTAGTATGCTGCATTGGTGTTACACATTTGATTTCTTCCACTGGTGGATCAAATGGCTTCACTTCAGCAGCCATATTGAATTGAGAACTCATTATACTGGTCATACGAATTGATGGCCAAGATCAAGCTAAAACTGTATACCCCATTTGGAATTATTATAAACCTCGATCATAAGTCCACCAATTTTATTTGCTAAGTTTTCATTAGCTTTCAATATGCAAATACCCATTTTATGTTATTTAACATTACTCTCTTTCCTATTTGTCAACCATTCTTTAATCCAATTTAGCAGCTTAAAATCAATACCAAATTTGTTTAATTTGTACAACAAGCTAGCATGTGAAACTGTCAAAAGCCTTACTAAAAGACTTAATATTTTGATTGATGTTAAACCATTTTAATACAGTATTTAAATATCTCATTTAAAAATAGGTTAATTATAAAAAAATGATGATAGAAAAATATATATATATATACTGTATATATATATATCTGTAAAAACTTTTGAAATAAAGGCAAAATGGCAATATTTGGCACACTGCTATATAGTAAATCATTTTAATGGCATTCCCACCAATGTACAATATGCAACAAGCAAAATATCACACAGCAAAAACCCGTAAAGCCAGGCATGAATGAAAAAAGAAGTAATAAATTATATTGAAATATTAAAATCTTTTAAGTATATTTCATACCAAATTTTATAGTAAATATTTAGGAAAAATAAATGTACTTTGATATTCTATGTTATTTTATGAGTTACCTATTTATATTCTTATATTAGTGTATTCCAACTCAGTACCCTACCTGGCATCCTGGTGTCAGAATATAGTAGGTTTTGCAAGCATTATTGTAGAAGCCATACATGCACTGAGAACTGCTATAGTCAACATTGACTTATCTTTGTCACTGTCAGTTTCATACAATATACCAGTGATATCCTACTATAATTTCTAAAAATTGACTATAACCCTATGGCTTATAATAATTGTTGACTGGGTAGAAGTTATTCAGTAGGCTTTTGAAAAAATAGGCCTTGTGACCCTGACACGTGGAGGATAAGACTGAAATATATTTTATCATTCTAAAATAGAAAATAGGTTGGTTGAGTTGTCACTACGTAAATATCATTTTTGAAATGCAGCGAATCTGATGAGTTGAGTGTACAGTTGATAAAGTTTTCATATATATTTTAATGCATTATTTTAAATGTTACAGAAATGTCACGCATGTCCATTTAGGGTTAAATTTAATAATGCACATTTTGTGTATTAATACATGCTAAAATAGCTTATGCTTCAGGAGCCAGTAACACTATTGAGGTCTTTCACCTGTTAGTTCCTTGTTTTAACCATTTAGAATCAGTTTTACTAGTTTTAAGTCTTTAATATAATATATTACAGAATTGACACAATTATTGGTTTTTAATTGGCACCCTCATAACTTAATTTCATTCAATGTATTGCCAACCACCTAAATTCCTCTGCAACCACAAATGATTTGAAACTTTTAGCAAAATGGTGTTTCTAGCTTTCACCTAACATACAGATAAATTAAAATATAGTTTGGATAGCTCATTGTTAATTGCAAGAATCTAAAGGTGCCTCATACTTCTGGCCAAGGAATTGTGTGTGTGTGTGTGTGTGTGTGTGTGTGTGTATATATATGACAACTTTTAGGGAGGAGTAGGGTAGATTAGCTACAACACCAGAGCTTTTCACAGAAGGTAAAAGAAGCTTAAGTTTGTTACCATGACTACCATTTCAGTGGAAACCAAAAAGGAATATAACAGTTTGATGAAACAAGCATTATTTTTATATTCCATCAAATTGTCCAGTGTAGATTTTTTAATATGCTTCAAAGATATTTTTTATTTTTTTTATTTTTGTGGAATTGTTTTCACATTTTCTGTTAAAATGAACGTAACTAGAAATTGCATAGTGTAGTATATTTTCTCTTCTCAGGAGAATAGTGTCCAACCTTCACCCATGAAAAATACTCCCTTTAAATACCCAGACATGACATCTGAAATCAAGATTGAAGATGTAATTTCTGAGAGAGATCAATTCTTTAAAGAAAGTTCAGAACATGGAAAGGTTTGTCCAATCATTATTCGTGAAGAGGCCAATTATATACTGCTTTTTCACAGTCTCTTCATCATTGTAGTCAAACTTTTGTAGCAATAAAAAAATTAATTATGGATGTATAAATTTTAAAAATGTATGAAGGCACTGAATTACATCAAAGATTTAATATCCTGTGACGAGTTATAAAACTCAACAATATTACAGTACACTGTACTTCATTTTAGTAACCCTTCCTTCAAAAAATAATTCCAAATGTGGATAGGCTCCAATTTGAAGGAGCAGATTAATTAATTCACTTATTAGATTTAACAAAATAATTTAGAGGCAATTTTTTAGTGAAATAAATTAGTTTTGGCCAACAGTTTTTTGCGATGAGATAAATACTGTGTTAACAGAGCTCATTGACATATTTTGAGTATTAATAATGCAGTAATACTTGTCAAGTTTTGTGTAATTTCCTCACAAAGACTATTTTCATAAATTTATTGTCAGTCATTATTTCTTATTTTTTTATGCACATTACTTTTAATTAGTGATGGGACGATTAATCGGAATCGGAATCGAGAATCGGAAGAATCGAACATTTTTCAGGAATCGGAATCGGAATTGAGAGAATTGTACCATGATTTCCGATTCTTTAACTTTTAATTGAACCAGTTTTGCAATGTAAACTTTAAAATTTAAATGAAAGAGGATAACAAATTTTATTTTTTATTGTATTGTAGCTATACATTAAAACATGTATATCCATGATGTGTAATCAAGAAGATTAAAATGAATTGTTACAACTTACAGTTGATTTTTATTTTTAAGCCAATCTATTATAATTTATATTATCATACTCATAATGTAAATAGTTAATCTTACCAGAGTAAAATATGACAATTTCCAGAAAAACAAGTATAGAATTATATTTAAAAATATTGAGAATCGTAATCGAGACTTTTTAGTGGTATCGGAATCGGAATCGTTAAAAATTTTGGTATCGTCCCATCACTACTTTTAATATAACTGTCAAAGCACTAGCAAGTTTATGAAATTTAGTACATCAGTGGAACACAATTACTCAAAAGCAGGAAGTTTCATTTGATTTTGTCAGGCAAACTTGAATTATTCTGAGTGATGTAAAACTTTTGGCCATAGCTGCAAACGTTGATGTCACATATACTGAAATAGCAAAGAATGATTTTCATGGACTTTTTCCTTTTAAGTTACTCCCTTGCTACATATCAAGTCCTCATTTGAGAGTATCTTTAATTTCTTTTGAAATTTGTTTGGGTCTTAAAGGATCTGTTAGCCATCCTTTATACCTGATACTGATTGTTATTTTCAGGATTCTCTCGTAAACTGTTTCGAAAACTTCGAAGTGACCAAAGAACAGTGTGAATCTCAAAAGCAGTTTGCGTGCTCCATTTGTCACAAAGTATTTTACATAAAGCGGAATCTGAACCGACATTTGGTGATTCATTCAACAGACCTTTATCGGTGTTCCAAATGCAGTTATGTCACGAACAAAAAGGAGAGCATAAAAGTACATGAATCGAATCATTTAGAAACGAAACGATTCAATTGTTCTCTTTGTGAGTATGGAACGAATGCTAAGAGGTATTTGAGGCAACATGTCCTCACCATGAGCGGACTAAAAGGTTTAGTTGCGACCATTGCAGTTACCAAACTAATTTTAGAGGTAAGCTTCGAGACCACGAAACAACACATTTAGAAATCAAGTGTTTTAAGTGTTCCCACTGCAGTTATACAACGAATAGGAGAGACAGCCTCAGAAAGCACGAAGTGAGACACACGGAAGACAAGAGGTTCAAATGTGAAGTTTGTGGCTATGGAACAGATTTTAATTTTAGGATGACGAGACACATCCAAACTCACTCGAACAAAACTGTAGAGAACCCATCAGACTGACATTCTTTGATCATAATTTTCTGGGTTGTTTAACCTCCATAGTGGCAAAGGTCATGTGATAGTAGGGACTTAGTTTTGCATTGGATCCGAACCACCACAGCCACTGCATCATTTGAATGTAGATATTGGTCAGTCATCCAACTACTGAACAGGGCCAACATTGCTTAATGGGAAGAGGTGTTGTGACGTGGCCCCAGCATAGCTCTTGAGATACTTTAAAAAAAAGTTTGAGAGGAGTCTATACACAGTCCCATTCATTTTGTAAATACTAACTTTCTTTTATTATAGTCATCGTTATTATAGTCGAGAAATATAATAATACAGTACAGTAGTTTCTTGAACAGGACTGATGATGTTTTCTATGTACCATAAGATGGGGTAACTGGGCCCTACTAAGTTTAAGGTAAATTTTGTTATATAAAAGTATGAATTATTCCCTTAATTGTAGGTACCTAAAGTTTATGGAAAAAATAATAAAATTTACCTTAAAATTAGTAGGGCCCAGTTACCCCATCTTACGGTAATGGTAGTATATTGAAGTTGTAAATTTTAAAAAAATATTATTAAACTCTCAAAGAAAGCTATATAAAAAAGTTTTCCCCTGTGGTTAAAGGTTTTTGTTTTTTTATGCAGGAAGGAGGGGGCCAAGGGTGAAGCCCCACAAAAATGGTCCCCCTCCATAGAATGAGAAGAGAGCCAAAATGCAAATATTTTGCTTTTTATATTTTGAAAAGATTGTGTAGTGTGTAAAAGGCATATATGTGTACTGAGGAATAGAAGGAGAAGTGCATGTTTGAGAGCATGCTGGACTGCTCACAGGGTAGATGGGGCACAGGAAAAGATCGACTAAAGATGACAGTGACAGGAAAAATGAGAGTCCTAGCACTCCCAGTGTCCTGCCTAACACCCCCCCCCCCCCCCCCAGGAGTACTTCCCTGGTTGATTGATATCTAAAAAGATGAAAATCAGTCAAGCCATTGATTAAGTATGGAATATATTTTGTGTTGGTGATATTTCAAAACTGATTTTAATGAAGGAAAAATATTGAGTAGTGTTTAATGTAACTAATGTTTGAAACAATTGATGGCAAAGAAACATGATTGACCATTTTTGTATGAATTTGTGAATTAGAACAGGAAAGAAATGAATTTGGGTTGGAGTGGTGCTTATGAGGTTTTTTAATATCGCGGTAATTACAAGACAGAATTTTAAGTGTAGTGATAAGTTTTGTTCTCTTCAGTCATAAAAATGTGTTTGACTTTGGATTCGGAATTAGTTGTTAGCAACTAAATAAAAAAAAAAAAAAAAAATTCTATATTTGCAGTCGAGTAACCAAAACAGTGGCAGATATGGGAGAGATTCAAAACATTGACAGACTCCAGAAATTTGGCAGTTTTTAGTTAATGTATATACCCTTGGTAATTTATTTATATTTTTTTATTTAACAAAAAAAATTTATTGGATTGTTTTATTCTACCCAAGTGTGTTTTGGTTTATATATAAGCAGAGCTGGGCAATAAATACATTGAATGTATTTAAATACTAAATACTAAATACATGGGAGAAATGTATTTAAATACTAAATACTAAATACATTTTACGAATGTATTTAGATACTAAATACAAAATACATCAATTGTATTTAAATACATTTGTAAATACATTTTACATTCACCGGATTTGCTTGTTGAAGCCATGACACGCACACGATAAAGAAATCAACCGCTTTCGACTAAGATGGCACACAACTGATTGAACTGACACGTTGAAACATGAACCATGCTGTACTACACTGTCGACGCGTCGTACTGTGCTAGTACAGAACGTGTATTAAACCAGTAAAAGTATTTACATTTTTATATTTTGAGTATTTAAATACATTGTATTTAAATACTCATTAAAGTATTTAAATACTATATTTAAATACATGAAAAAATGTATTTATAAATACAGTTCTAAATACACAAATGTATTTAAATACAAATGTATTTAAATACTGCCCAGCTCTGTATATAAGTGTATAAACTGGGTCATGATTGGTCAAAAAGATTATATTACTTGAATGCATACAGGTTGTAGTCAACCTTTAATTTTTTTTTTTTAATTAAAAAATTACTTTCATGAATATTTTAGAGCATAAGTAGCTTTAAAGACTAAAATTTGTATTAATAATAATACCTCTTAATATACAAGGTGGTTCACTCGCTGATAGCCCCAGAGTATTGCTAATACAATACTCTGGGGGCTATACCCTGCAGTAAAAAGTAACAATTTAATATTGTAAGCATTGTTCCTAGATATACTTGTATACATACTAAATGCTTGCAGCAAAAGCCTCCCAAAACACAACCTAGAGGAGGACTGGGAGGGGCCAGGATCTTATTAAAACCTTCCCAGGTTCTCCTCAATGTGTACACTAAATTTGATGTAGTCCCCAGCCATTTAGGAGTGTATAAATGAACATAACACAAATCATCATACCATACATATACAATATATACAGTTTGTCAGCAGCAATCTTTGCCAATTCAGCGAAAACCTCACCTGGACTGCCCAATGCATGATGTACACAATCTCAACTTTATACTATATTTTTTTTAATGAATAGTTTTTTATTGTTTTAATTATACATATACACTGATATGTTATGCAACAATGTTTTTTTAAGAACTTTCTAATGAATGATGCTCTTGAATTGTAATTTTAACCAATCATTTGTATGCATTATATATACAGTATAATCTGTGACACTTTCAATTCAACTGACCAAACTGTGGTTGATTTAGGAGATTACATTAATAATTTGGGTGTGTCAAGCAATTATGCAGGGGATGTTTATGATAATACAGAAGCTCATTGGCCTATTCATTGATTTTTTTTTTATTTCAGTGTTCTTGTAAACCATGGGGAAGAAAAGGGATTTAACAGAAAATGAGGAAAAGATCATTTTGAAAAAATTGAGCGAAGGATTAACAACTTTGGAGATCTCAAAAGATTGGTAGAGACCACAGAACCATCAAAAAAGTTGTTGGAAACATTAACAAAGGAAGAAGACCATCTAAGAACAAGGGTTTTAGAAATGTAATGTCAAAAGATTGAGAAAAATTAAGCTGGTGGTCAGTAAAATCCCTTTGCTTGACAGCAAAACAATTTTTGAGAAAGCTGGAATTGTAAACTTATCAAGAAATACATACTGTCATATTCAAGGAAGTTGTGAAAAACACAAACTAAATCCTGACATCCTCTTACTAACCAGCACAAAATTAAACCAGATTAGGCTAAAACATACCTAAAAACAGATTTCTCTAGTTATCTTTACAGATGCATGTCACGTAACTTTGGATGGGCCAGATGGGTGGTCAAGGGGATGGATTCTCTTAGAGAGAAGTGGACCAACAAGACTCGGAAGACAGCAAGGAGGAGGAGGAATAGTGTTCTGGGCAGGTTTGTTGGAAGTATGTTGATAGGGCCCTTCAAGGTAGAAGATGGAGTGAAGCTGAATGATGGAAACTATACAAATTTCTTAAATGAAAATTTCTTTAGTTGGTATAAGGATCAGCTACAAAGTTTCAAGCAAAAATGTATATTCATGCATGACAATGCACCTTCTCACGCCTCTAGATTTACAACTGGACATTTAGCCTCAGAATGATTCAAAGGAAATAAATTAATGCAGTGGCCTCCACCTTCAGATCTTTTCCATTCCCCCAGCAACAATTTCTAGTGTAGTTTTACTTGCTGAATTCAATAATATATATATTTTATTTTGGAGAAAGTATTCGTGCTTTAATTAGTTATGGTTATAATTATTAATTTTTTTCTCTCTTTTGTAGATATTGTTATGGATGATAAATGGAATTTCGTAAACAAAGGAAATAACATTCTACCCAAGCCTTCTTTAGTTAACCTTATAAGGCTAACTAACGAAAATATCACGACCTGACCTGACCTGACCTGACCTAACCTAACCTAACCAATCGTCAAGGGTGTACAGTTGATTTAGCTAAACAAAGGAAGAAGAGACATTGGGGAACATCTAGAAATATGATAGATTCTTATTTATGTGAATTTCTGTGGAGAAGAAGACAAAAAGGAAAGGACATTTTTATTGAAATCTTAAATGTAATCTCTACTTTTAAATAAAATAAGTGGACTATAACACTCTTGTTATTAATTTCTCCAAAATAATATATATATTATTGAATTCAGCAAGTAAAACTACAGTAGAAAATAATATATAATTTCATTTTTTGTTGCTGGGGTAGAATGGAAAAAGCCCCAGCTTCTTCTGACCTAAACCCAATAGAAAACTTGTGGTCTATTGTCAAACAGAGGAATATATCTTAGAGGAAAGCAGTTTATAAGAAGGAGCTATGGGGAGCAATCAAAGGTTTATGTCAGATCTTAAATTCAACAAAAATATCTAATCTCACCAAATCTATGGATGAAAGTCAAAGTTATTCAGAAGAAAGGAGTATATATATGTATGTGAGCACATAATATAAATATTAAATTGCTGATTCATAGGTTTAAAATACATAATAATGGTTTTAGTATCTTGCAGAATTTTTTTCATTCTCCTTTGAAGTGACAATTTATCATGTTATACAAGTGTTGTGTAATTGCTTGACAACTGAATTATTAATTTTATCTAATTCAACAATGGTTGGGTCAATTGAATTGAAAATGTCAGATTATGTATATAATTCGTACAAATGATTGGTAAAAATTGCAATTCCATAGCATCACTCATTAAAAAGTTATCTTAAGAAGCCATTGTTGCATAATTTCTTGACATGTAGTGTATGCATAACAAACACACTGCGTAGGTAAGTTTTCAATTCTTTTTCCATTAGATCTGATACCACACACTAATCAAATTCAAACCTTTCAACAAGAAATTTTGTCCTAATTCTTTATATATAGTGATGCTCAAAAGTTTTCAGGCACTCTACCAAATGCCCCATTTCCATGATAAATTTGTTATAAAAGGATTTAGTAATAAAAGTCTTACTGATAAACAAGCAAATCTTGGTTTAATTCATGGATGTAGCAATTTTTATCGAGAGCAAATCAACGAAAATGCACAGGTTGAAACCAAAGTTAAAGTATGGTAACAGACAAGCAAATGTTTTCATACAAAATGTCGATATTTTGCGTGTCCACCCTTAACCTTGATAACCTCTTGTAGATGTATGGATAACACTCAAAGCTCCTTACACTTATCTCAATCAATTTTAGCTCATTCTTACTTACAAAATTCTTGTAATTTTATATATAAATACTACTAAATATATTTAAATTGACTGATGGATGCTGGCTTCCCATTATAAACCTGCTTTCTTCAAACCAAACCATGTGTTCAATCAAATTCAAGCCTGCAGACTGGCTTTTCCAAAGTTGATTTACTGGTATGTTTAGGATCATTGTCCTGTTGTACAATAAAATTACAGCTTACATATGGAATGAAGTACATTTTCTTCCAATATTTCTTGATATTTGGTGGAATTCATAGGACTGACTATCTCAACTAAATCACCAGGTCCAGCAGCACTCACTAAAACACCCCACACCATACTTCAGTGGATAATATGTTGTTTGGTTTCATTTCTACCAAAAAGCTCAATTTTCATTTTGTTGTTGAACAAAACTCATTTTCAATGAATGAGTCCTTTTCAAACCCAGCCTGATGAATTTTTAATATGTGGACAGAAAAAGTATAACTTCAAAAATTTTATTATAAAAATTATTTATTATAAATTCAATAATTTAAATTAATAATTTACTTAAGTATATGAGAATAACAGAAACATAAATACAATTTCACTTATGTAAAAACAAGAAAAATTAATTTACAAAGAAAAAATAAGTGCAGGTCTATTAAAAATCTTTCCTGACTTTTAATGCAGCAAAATCTTGTATAATCTCTCCTAAACTTAAATTGTTTGCTACATCACTTTCAAATGAAATAATAGCAAGTCCATCCAATCTTTCCTGCAACATTATAGACCAGATAATTTTTTATACTTTTTTGTAAATGAGTATTACATTTGCTTTTTTCATTCATCTGGTACCCTACTTCCACATAATTAATAAATCTAGCAAACAAAGTAGTTAGTACCTCAGATAAGCTATCCTCCCCTTCTCCAAGAATCCTAGCATATACATTATCAGGTCCAGTAGCTTTATTTGGTTTTATTGTATTAATCATTTTTACCCATCATCATTCTTACCTACATTAATCTTACAAAGAATGCCTGAATTTACAGAATCTAAACATTAAAATTAAAGTTATTCAAATTTTCTTCAATAAAAAATGAGCTAAAATAATTATTAAGTATCCTGACCATTTTCAAACATCTTACCATCATGTTCTATTGAGTCAATCCTATTCTGTTTTTATTACTATATTTATAAAAATAAACATTTCTTTGAATCCTTATGGCTATTTATAGCTACATTTATTTCACTATGCCTTTTGCTCTTCCTAATCAAACTAACTTATTTCTTAACTACCTTCATTATAAATGTTTGGTTTTTATTTTTATCATTAATAATATAAGACAGACCAGTTCCTTATATCAATTTAGGGTAAATATTAAGTTTTGATCATGAGAGAACTTAACTAACCTAATGTAATCTGGTATGCTCAATTTAATTATATTACTGCTAGCCATATAGGCGTGTTTACTGATTTATAATTATAAAACAATAAAAAGTAGTAGCTATTAAGTTTCATAGAAACTTGTTTTTTGAAACTTTACAAAAATCTGATTAGCCAAAACTGGTCATGTAGAAAATAACTAACCAATCTAAAATGGCCACCTAACCTAGTAATCTGGTCTCCATGAAAATTTATATATATATATATATATATATATATATATTATAACTAGAAACCTGGTATGGGAGGAGGAAGTAGGGATTATATTTCTTAATTTCTTTCAAATTCCAATAGTAGAAAATTTTAGAATAAAGCTAAATACCTAAACTTAAATATAATTTCTTTACTACTTCACAGCTCAGGTCTGAATTATATAATTTCCAGGTTCACTCTTAAAATTTTTTTTAGTCTACAATTTCCCTCTTTTCTACACCTAAATTTAAAGAATATGTATGAATATAGATTTATTTGCATTATTTAGCAATACCATATGGTTATATATCAAGTACTACAGTGAAAATTTGCGCTTCTGGATATATAAATATCTACATCCACTCTTCAAAATTTACCTATTCTGGGAATATTAGCATTATTTGGTGATTAATTTTTCTGTACCTGGCAATGGTGCATCAGATAATAATTAATAAATGGGAAAGAAGCTGTCAAAAAGGTTCTGGTAACTGTCAACAAGGATTAGAAAATAGTAATTTATAGCATATTTCATTCTTATACTGCTGAAACATATTTTTCTGAGATTAATGGTATCGGGGTTAGAACCCCCAAAATCCCCTAGTTATAGCAGTGTGTATACCTGTGGTTCTTTATGACTAATATTTTTTTATATAAGACATAACGGTGCTGGTTAAGTGTGCGGTCTACCTAGCTTTTAGTTAGCCTTATAAGGCTAACTAACAAAAATATCACGACTTAACCTAACCAATCATTAGGTCAACTGTACCCTTGATGATTGGTTAGGTTAAGTCGTGATAGTTTCATTAGTTAGCCTTATAAGGCTAACTAAAAGCTAGGTAGACCGCACACTTAACCAGCACCGACATAACATATGTCTCAGCTGTTAAAGGTTCCCAACATGTAGCACCAACTCTAATATGCTTTATTTTTTTCAATGCTTTACTGTACAAGGATATTTTTTATAACACTCACTCTTACTGGGGAAGAGTTATAGGTAACTGAAATTGTAATGGACAAAATTTTTGCTAAAATCCAGATGTCAGATGCAGTTGAGAGTCCATAAGCCCTAATTACTAACAATCTAATCTAGCCTAGCCTAATCTAACATACTACCAAGCTGTTATGAACTTTTTTTTTCCAAACTGAATCTGGCATATATGGAATTTCACCAAATTTTTAACTAAAATTAACTTAAAAATTTTTTTCCAAAGCAATTTAGTGGAAGACTGGATAGCAAAATTCGGTACTTGTGGGTTATCTGTCGCCACTTTTTAATTTAATTTTCCAACTTTTTCACAAATACAGATGTGTGTTATCATGTTGCCATTTTTACAAAAATATACTATTTTTTTCTTAAATTATTTTTATTTCTCAAAATAAACAATCATATTATTCGGGTGGCATGAACGCGGCGATGGCCTCCAGGATGCCATCGAATGGGTCGACACTAGCAGGTAGCTTGCTCCTCCACATGAACTCGGCCAGGTAGGTCTTAAGATGGTGTCGGGCCATTCCTCGGTGACGCTTGTTCCTCCACTTTGCTGATCCCCACAAGCGTTCGATATTTTGAGTGTGGACTCCGGTATCTGCATCAACAAAATTGTATCGATGATTAACCTTGAAATGTTGGAAGCCAGCCTCCTGGAGGTCGGTGGTCTTATATCCTCGCCAGCTGTCGGAGTAGATAATGGAACCTTCGGCGATGTTTTCCACAATGGCAGTCAAGAGAGTTGCAGCAGAGCTGTTGGAACTTGAATGATGAAGCAGTCGTTTGTTTCATGGCAAATTCCTCCGAACATCCATTGTTGTGGTAAAATGCATCCGGCATTGTTTTTACGCCTGTGAACAGGCTCTCATCGATCTCAACCACTATTCCTTTGCCACCGATCTTGGTTTGCTCTAGGTTGGCTAACTAACCTAACCTAACCTAACTAAAAAATAAATGACCCACAAGTAAAAAGTGGAAACAGATAACCAATAGGTATATTAAAAAGCAGCGACAGATAACCCACAAGTACCCAAAATTCCAGAATCCAGCTACTGTTCAGAGACAGAGTCCGTAACAGCTTAGTAATGTGTTAGGTTTAGCTAAGTTAAGCTAATTAGTTTTGGTTGGTTTGATTTGGTTAGGTTGTTAGTAATTATGTACTATCTGCAACCGTGTTTGGATTCAGGAATTTACCTATATTTTTTATGTAAAATAGTACAATACATATTGAGTACTTTTAAACAATACTGTACAGTAATTTACATTTAAAATATTATAAAGTTTGGAAAATTTTCCAAACTTCAAACTCCATCCCAATTTTGAAATTTCTAGAATGTTTAGTGAAAGTTTCTGAAGTTTAGAGGGGGTTGGTTGCCACCTCTGGGAATGTTTGTTACACGCAAGAGTGGCCGCCCCTAATCCATGGCCACCCGTGGCTTTTGCCCACGTCGCTTATGCCTTGGACCAGGCCTTGACTCTTTTTCATGGCTTCTAGGATAATTCAGTCGAGCTTCACGAAGATGTTTTTTTCTTGGAACTCTTCCATAAATGTTATTTTTGTTCAACATACGACGGACAGTAGATCGATGAACATGGACTCCAATCTTTTCCAGAGAATCTTTTAGGTCTTTAGAGCTTGAATTTGGATTAGATAATGCTTTAGTCGTAATATAGCGCACATTACGGTCTGAAAGTTTCTTTGGCCTTCCACTTCGAGTTAGGGTTTTGGTCGTATGAAAGCTTTTCCATTTCAGTACAATGCTACCAATGGTGGTATATGGAACACTATACTTTTGACTAATTTTCCTGTAGCTTTCTCCTTCCTTATGAGCAGCGACAATACGCTCCTTAAGGTCTTGAGATAACTCTTTACTTCGTACCATTGTTATTTATTACTTCACGTACTGAGCTAAACATTTGTTTATATTCTCACCGTAGCTCCTCTTCTCGTTCTTTTGTTTTTCTTCTCTTGCAGAGTAAGGTACAAATTTTTTTTGAAAAGTAAGTCAATCTTCATATAAATGGTTTAGTAGTGAATCTGAAAAAATGTTATATCTGTATGAATACTTTTGCTCAGCCTATTTTGTAAATGAAGCATTTCAGAGATGAAATCATACAATTTTTTAATAAATTAAGGTGCAAACGATTTTTGAAGATTTCTTTATTCTGCCAAACTTCTGAGTTATCAACCTACTTATTTTTCTTCAAACAACAAACAAACTTTTCCAAGTTATGAAAATTTTTAAGTAGCACTGTATTTTCAATTTCAAGCTTCTCGGTATCGCAAATTATTTCTAAGCCCCCAAAAGACCTTTTTAAATTAAATTTGAAGTTTAATTCACAGTTCAAGTTTTTGTATTTTGTGAATTTCTGTTCTGTTCTGTCCATAGTGCACATTTCTAATGCTAAATACATACATACAGGGCCGGGGACAATGAATATTTTCGGGCCGGTGTCACTAGAAAAACTTCTTTACCTGATACATACTACATGAATGATGTGATCAGCTGACTGGGATCGATCAACAGAAAACGAAACAAAACGAAGATGTGATTACAGAAAATGTATACTTTGTTCACATAAATGGGATACTAAACTAGGTTTTGTAGAAGCGGAATCTAGAAATTTTTTTTCTTCCTCACGGTCGACCAATTATTTCAACGATAGATTATAGCGTTTACATAGTTTCTGGGGCCGGGGGCAAATGCCCCCTTTGCCCCCATTATAATCCGCTACTGCATACATACATACTATACATACTGCAATATATTTGTTCAGTAAATTATTTTATTTCTCATATGTTACTTCAGTTTTTTCCAACTGTAAAAACTTGCTTATTGAAATAATTCTTTGAATGTAGTGTAAATTGAGAAAATTTCCAGTTTTTAGAGTTAAGATCGAAAATAATCCCGAAAAATAGAATTTTACGTCAATTTTTTAGAAAGAGGGGATTTTCTGCAGTCACTGGAGTTGATTCTGAGCTTCTCCAGAATTCTTTTTATTTTCATCCCTGCTGGACCGCTCAGAACAACCCGGACCGCCACTGACCGACTGTATATATCAGTTGCCCCTAAAATATGTCCTTATTTCTAAATAAATTTCCCGAGCTAATAAAAAGGACTAGACCCCAAAAGAAAGCAACAAGTACGTAAAACACAGTAGTTTATTAACCTTAATTAAACAACGTGTTTAGTGTAATTGACAGTTTTTCCTAACACAGAATTCAACCTTATACAAATGTTTAAAAATTTTTGGAAATAGCTCTGCTGGGATGGTGTTGATTATCTCTCAGACTTTGGTCATTAGGTCTTCAAGCAGAGGTGTAGCGTGGTCATTTTCAATACGTATGCAGTACAAGATATAACATTATAACTGTGTGCGCGTGTGTATATGTGATGCAAACCTACAAGGAAAAAGAAAAATTATTCCAAGTCCTTTCGTGTATTCAGAAGTACACCTCGTCAGGGAATGAAGGGAGAAGGCGAGTTGACAAAAATATATACATATTTACAGCGGGACAGAAAAATAAAAAGATTAGCACATGATTAACAAGAGTTAGAGGCAAAAGGTATTTTAAGAGGATATTGTCAATTTATACATTCCCGCACTGTTATTGAAATTATTTTTAAAATAGATAAATGCACATTGTACAGGGTGTCCCATAAGTCCGGCATCATAGGAAAAATAATAAAAAAAGGCAAAACAAAAGCTTTTATTTACAGAACGTGCTCAATATGTCCACCATTGTTTTCAATACACAAATTCAGACGTGATACCCAGTCAGCAAGCACACGGTGAATGATGTCAGGAGTAATGGTGTTACAATTGTTACATGCCCCAATAATGCGCTGCCGCAAATGTTCAACACACCTAATTTTCTCTGCGTATACCAGCGCTTTCAAGTGGCCCCAGATATAAAAATCTAGTGGCGTGAGATCCGGGCTTCTAGCTGGCCATTCCACAGGCCCTCGACGTCCTATCCAATGACCAGGGAATTGTTGGTACAGGTATTCCCTTACTTGGGTGCTGTAATGTGCAGGAGCGCCGTCTTGCTGGAACCATGTTGGGAAATTTCCTTCTTCGTTCAAGACACTGGGAAATGCTTTTTCCTATGAGCATACGTAGGTTGTTGTTGTTGTTGTTTAGCCGATCAGCCCACCCTGATCGAGCAAGCCGGGCACGCAGGTAACCGATCGCCCTCTCCGGAGTGGACCAGAGGTTCAGCGCACTCGTGATGTTGTGTTGTGTTCGTTGTTGTGCTAGAGCGGTACAGTCCGTCATAATGTGTTCAATTGTTTGTGGTGTGTCTTGGCACAGGTGGCAGGTGTCGTCTATGGAGTTGTCTAGTCTGTGTTTATATGTCCATAAGTTGGGGTGATGTCCACATCGGAATCGTGCTAAGTTAACTCGATCCGATCTGCTCAGGCTGATCTCTGACCTGTTAATGGGCGGCGGCTTCGCACCTAGGACCGCATTCGGACCGAGTCGTGTCAGTGCTTTGTGGGTTAGGTGTGTGTGTGTATGTGTTTTCTGTACTGTGTGATGTCTGTGGGGCGTGGTATGGAATGGAGTATTTGGTTATAATGTCTCTCTGGTGTTACCTTAATGGTGCGAGGTGTTGGTGCATGATTGTACATGTAGTGGCAAGGGTGTTGTGGGTTAGTTGTCGCTGCTGCCATGAATTGTGTTCCCCTCATGTCTAAATGTTCCCTAACTTTTAGTATTTTTGTTTCTGTGTGCAGGTGTTCTATTGGTGTTGTTTGAGTGCATCCTGTAATGATACGAAGTGCGTTGTTTTGTATTGTTTGTAAGGTGTTTAAGTGTGTGTTTGAGATAATGGGTGCCCAGCATAGGGTGGCTAGCATAGTCCATAACTGAGCGAATATATTGTTTGTAGATGAGTGATGTTGTTTCCTGCTGGTGTCCAAAGTTTGTGCCTGTTAGTACCCTAAGCGTGTTAAGTCTTGACGTACATTTGTTTTTAATGTCCTGAATGTGGTTTGCAAAAGATAATGATGTGTTGTATGTGACACCTAGTATTTTGGTTCTGTGAGTGTGTGGAATGTTGATGTTGTTTAGTCTAAGTTGTGGAATTACCTGGTGTTCTTTTGTGTTGCTTGTAAGCAAGGTGATGGTTGATTTTGTGGGCGCTACTTTGAGTCTATTGTGTGTGAGCCAGTCTTGTATACTGTTTATGTATGTTTGTAGGTTATTTGTAGCGGTGTCGATGTTGTTGTGGGTGGATGTTAGAGTGATATCATCTGCATATGATGATAAGGTAAGCTTGTTATCTATGGGTGTTGGAATGTCATGCATGTATAAGTTGAAGAGTGTTGGTGAGAGAACAGAGCCTTGAGGGACCCCGTTCGGAAAAAGCTTGTTTTTGGATGACTTGCCATTAAATGTGACATGTGAGTATCTTCCTGAGAGATAGTTGCTCAGCCACCTTTTGGTGTTATTGTGCATGTTTGTGTTGAGTATTTTGTTTATGAGAGGGAAGCGTGGGATAGCATCAAATGTTTACTAATGTCTATTGTTGCTAATAGTGTACGTTGAGCTGGTCTTCTAGAGTTGATGCCATCCATGATGTGCTGCGTCAGGTTAGTGAGTAATGTCGTGGTTGAGTGGTGAGGTCTGAATCCATGTTGAGTAGGCGATAGTGGTATGTGTGGGTTGGTGATTTGTAAGATTAGTCTTTGTTACTTTGGAAGGTGTGCATAGTAAAGTAATGGGTCTATAGGAAGCTGGTTCTGTTGGATTTTTGTTTGGTTTGAGTAGTGTAATAATTTTACCTTGTTTCCATATGTCAGGAATAATACAGTGTTGGTATGAATATGTGCTGATATTTGTGAGAGCTAGTATTCCTTGTGGGCCCAAGTGTTTAAGGTGTATGTTAGATATGTTGTCTGGTCCAGTAGCCTTCGAATTTTTAATGTTTTTGATGATCTTGGTGGTCTGGTCTGTATTGAAGGGTGTAATGGTCGTGTCGAGTCTGTAGGTTTTTCTTGTGTCTGGCTGTTTGTTTGTCTGCGTGTTTCTGGTTGTTGTCTCTGTTTAAGTGACTTATCTTTGCGTAGTGATTAACTAGAATGTTAGCTTGTTGTGTGTATGTTGGGATATTATTTTGGCTGCGACAGATAGCCGCGTGTGAGGTGTGAATGCCGCTGTTAGAGTGGGTAATGCTGTTTATAGTCTTGTATAGCCTGTATGTATCTGTGGAGTGGTTTAGTGTTGTTATGAATTCCCTGAATGTTTCTGTTTGTTTTTCTTTGAGTTTGTTGTTTATTTCTGTGTTGAGCTGTTGTATCTGCTGCTTTATGGCTTCTGTGTGTGGTGTTTGTGTGTTATGTTTGAGGTTGTTACGTTGCCTTATGAGGTGGGCTATTTCGCTAGTGTAATTTGGGTTGTATTTCCTAATGTTGCCCTTGGGTATGTATTTGTTTGCATTATTGATAATCTGATTAAATGTCTTGAGTGTTGTATCGATGTTTATGATGGGTGTGCTGTTTAATGTGGTGAATTGTTCCTCAGTCTGTATTTTGAACTGTTCCCAATCAGCTTTCTTGTAATTTCTGTAAGTGTGCCTAAGGCTGTTGGGGCAGAGTGTAGAATGTGTTGTAATGATGATGGGCAGGTGGTCTGATGACAGTTGTTTTTCTGTTCTCCATTGTGTATGTGTTGCTAGTGAGGGGGAACAGAACGTTATGTCTGGGGAGGAGTTTGAGTATCCTGCTTGATGTGGTATGTGTGTATGTTCTTCTGTATTGTTAAGAATGAAGAGGCTGTTTAGTTGTGTGGCTATGTTGGCGCCTCTGGTGTTGTTTTGGTTGTGCAGGTACCAACTAGTGTCTTTGGCGTTGAAGTAGGTAGGTAGGTGCCTCCAGTGACATGTTCATCGAAAAAGAGGGGCCTATGATGCGATCCTTCCAAATGCCACACCATACCATCACCCGAGATGCGCCTTGTTCCTTTGAAGAGGTATACCAGTGAGGGTTGTTTTGAGACCAGTAGCGGGTGTTCTGTCGATTTACCTCACCATTTCCATGAAAAACAGCCTCGTCACTGAACAGAATGGTGGACGGGAAATTGGCATCCCGAGCATAGATAGTATGGCCTATAGAAAGAAAAATATGAATTATGGTTTGTAGAAATAGAAAAATATGAATTTCTCCTATGATGCCGGACTTATGGGACACCCTGTAGAATATTCCTTTCGATTATATGTGTTTTTTTTAACGAGCGCTTTAGAACTATCTCACTTGATACTATGATTACATCTATACACATGGTTAAACAATGCATTATAATTATTTACTGTTCTACAGTAAAGTAATTGGTATCAATGTAGTCTTTAAGTATAATAATACTGTTAAATCACGCCTAATAAAGAATAGCCCAGATAATGCGGTTGGTTGTGTGTATTCGATTGGATCTACAGAAGCTAAGGCTAACAAAGACCCTAAGATCCACTCTAAGGCTAGCCCGAGAGAAAGGAGAGAGTAGGGGGTTAAGAGAAGAGAGGAGGATAAGGGGTTAAGTAAGGAGCAACACCTATCATTCGTGGGTTAACATTCATTCAGAAAAAGAGGGAAAAAGTCTCACCATCATCATCCGCCGGCCACTGCCGACAAGTCAGAAAAATAGTCGGAGAATATAGGAGAGGGGTGAAAGATGAAAAGAAGTAAAATAAGAACGCTTACAAACCATGCAAACACAGTCTTAACTCACTGTCATACCATGCAAACTACAAACATGCAAGAAAAGAGTTAGAGACATGCAAAGTAAGGAGGATAAGAAAAAAAAAAAAAGTAGGTAAAGTTAAACAAAAAGTGGGTTAGTTTACGCTATGAGCTACATCTACATTCGTGTTAGTCTAATTTTTTTTTTTTTTTTTTTTTTTTTTATTGCTGGCATCACACGCTGGCATGTCACAAGCTGGCATTCATCGTCAACAGACTCATCCTCGAGCACCACCACCAGAGCTCCTGTTGTTAACTTTCTTTTTTAATTTTAAACAACGTTAATATTTTTAAAATGTCTGTCAAGACGGTTCTTAAACACATTAACGCTGGTAGAATGAACGACTGACGCGGGAAGATTATTCCATTTATCAATTACTTTAAACGTAAAGAAGTTTTTAGCGATATTAGTAATGAAACGTCTGCCACGCAACTTGAATCCGTTATTGCGAGTATTACTATTATCGAAAGTGAACAATTTGTCAAAATTTACGTTATCGATGTTATTAACGATTTTGAAAACTTCAATAAGCTCCCCCCTTAATCTCCTAGTTTCGAGTGAATACAAGTCTAACACTTTAATCCTATCTTCATAAGGCTTATTGCGCAATGCCGGAATAAGTTTCGTGGCACGACGCTGAACCCTTTCTAACCTATCAATATCCTCACGCAAGTACGGGCACCAAAATTGAACGGCATATTCCAAATGAGGCCTGACTAGGGACTTGTAAAGGGGCAATATAATATCCTTCGATTTAAATTCGAAATTACGCGCTATGAAGCCTAACATCCTATTAGCTTTTGCGCAAGACTCCAGGCACTGGTTCCTAACCTTTAAATCTTTAGTTACGCGTACGCCTAAATCTACTTCCTCGTCAACGCTCGCTAAATCCCTATCATCCATCGTGTACACGTAATTATTGTTGCGAGAACCTATATGCAAAACTTTACATTTATCTACGTTAAATTGCATCTGCCACTTATCCGTCCACTCCATAATCCTATCTACATCGTCTTGGATCCTATTTCTATCGTCCTCGTTAACAACCTTACCGCCTATTTTAGTATCGTCCGCGAATTTTGACACGTTACTAATCAATCCTACATCTATGTCGTTAATGTAAATTACGAATAACAATGGGCCTAACACTGAACCCTGTGGGACACCACTACCTACCTCTAACCCACCCCGATTCACTACCATTAACTACGACCCTCTGCCTCCTAGCACGAAGCCATTCTTCTAACCAGTTAGCTACCTGACCGCGGATACCGTGCGCTTTAACCTTCGCAATTAGTCTCCTATGCGGAACTGTATCGAACGCCTTTTTAAAATCTAAATAAATAACGTCAGCTGCCCTATGCCTATCGTATTCGCGCACTATTTCGTTATAAAATTCTAACAAATTTGTTAAACAACCTATGGCGTCGAAACCCGTGCTGACTACTATTAATCAACCCCTACTTTCTAAGTGATCGATAATACGATCCCTAACTACGGATTCCAAAAGTTTACCGACAATTGACGTTAAGCTAATGGGCCTATAATTGCTAGCTACCGCGCGGTCGCCTTTTTTAAAATAGGCGTGACGTTAGCTAATTTGAAGTCTTCAGGAATAATCCCCGTTTCGAGTGACTGATTAAAAATCTTCGCTAAGGGGCCTACGATAACGTCTTTCAAATCTTTCAAATGTCTAGGATAAAAAGCGTCAGGGCCTGGAGCCTTGCTAACTTTAGCCTATCGATATAATGCGCAATCTCAGCCTCGTAAACAGTTATTTCATCTAAAATAGTCTCGCTACTAAATGGAACGATATCGTCAACGTCGGGGACATTATTTACGTCCTCTACGGTAAAACTGTCGCAAAAAAGTTATTGAAAATACCCGCCATCGCCTGAGCGTCAGAAGCCAAAGCGCCATTTACATCCAATAGAGGGCCTATGTTATCCTTTACCGGCTTACGATTATTTACGTATTCAAAAAACTTTTTTGATTATGTTTACTATCCGCAGCTATAACTATCTCTAAATTACGCTTGGCATTCCTAACTAATCTTTTAACCTGACGTCTAAGCTCGATATATCTATTAAAGTTAGCTACCTGGCCATTGCGCTTGTTAAGTCTATACGCTCTATTACGCTCGTTTATGAACTCGCCTACTTCCCTAGTCCACCACTTCGGCCTACCACGATTTCTAACGCGCTTGGGCCTACGAGGAATAAACTCCCTTTCAATATTCCTAAAACTTTCTTTAAACGCCACCCAACGCAAATTCGTATCATTACCCATAAATAAGTTATCCCAGTCCACTACTCTCATCCTATCAGCAAAACTATCAAAATTAGCCCTACGAAAATCAGGGACTTCTATTACGTTACTATCCTGTGTGTTTTTCTATCAATAACTTAAACCTAAGAATTTGATGATCGCTACATCCTAAACTCTCGCCTACTTCTAAACTTTCGACTATATTCTCGCCGTTCGTCATCACCAAATCTAAGATATTATCACCGCGCGTTGGTTCGGTAACTATCTGTCGTAAAAAGTTATCGTCCATAAACTCAACCAGTCTCAAACCCTCTTCGTTACCCGTAAAATTCTCGTAATTAACATTAGGACAGTTAAAGTCTCCGACAATTATACTATTCCGATTGTCAATAAAATTACCAAGAAGTGAGTAAAATCTAGTATCTATATCGAGGGTTGAACGGGAGGTCTATAAACAACGACAAAATTAAAACTAATACTACGCGCCCTAACTTCAACACAGATCGCATTAATTGCTGCCGGAAAATCTAACTTAACCTCGATAGCCCTAAGGGAATTACGAATGTACAGCAAAACGCCGCCTCCAAATCTATGTAACCTATCATTAGTAAAGATTTTAAAACCCGGTATATCAAGTATACAATGTAACTCGGTATATATAGGCCAAACAGGTAAAACGTTAGATATTAGGATAAAACAGCATAAATATGAGTAAAACAGCATAAATATGAGTAAAACAGCATAAATATGAGTAAAACAGCATAAATATGAGTAAAACAGCATAAATATGAGTAAAACAGCATAAATATGAGTAAAACAGCAAATAATTATAATGCATTGTTTAACCATTGTAGAGATGTAATCATAGTATCAAGTTGGATAGTTCTAAAGCGCTCGTTAAAAAGATATAATTGAAAGGAATATTCTCTAGAATGTGCATTTCTCCATTTTAAAAATAATTTCAATAACAGTGTGGGAATGTATAAAATTGACAATATCCTGTTAAAATACCTTTCGACTCTAATTAACTCTTGCTAATCATGTGCTAATCTTTTTATTTTTCTGTCCCGCTGTACATATGTATATATTTTTGTCCTTCTCCCTTCATTCCCTGACGAGGTGTACTTCTGAATACACGAAAGGCCTTAGAATCATTTTTCTTTTTCCTTGTGAGTTTGCATCATTCATTCATTTCACGTGTTTAATTGTGAAATTCACTCCATATATATATATATATATATATTATATATCTACACTTTGTTGCCGCTGATTGGGAAACCCTTAGGTAGTACTTATTCTCTCGGGCATGGAACGTACATTCCATATTCTATTCCTACTACTAATAAAAAAAAAGCCTTGGTTTAACTTTACTTGTTCTAATGATATCCGCACAAAGACGAGACTTTCAGAAGGTATCGTTGCTCTCCAACTCCTGACTCTCATTCAGCTTATATTTCTGCCCGAAATCGTGCAATCTGTTTTTCACCCTTCAAAAATTCCTTCATTTGACAAAATGTGAAAACCTATCCAATTGTAATTCTTCTCGTTCTTTCTGGCACCCCCCAAGAACCTCTTCAACAACTTTACTACTTCTTTTCCTCCTCTTTCCATCCCGACAGCTCAGTTGCCGTCTCTTCTCCTGATAAAGCTGAACTCTTTGCTCAAATTTTCACCTACAACTCAACCTTGGACGATTCCGGTGCCGTTCCTCCATCTCCTCCCTCTGACTTAATTATGTCAGGAAATAGAATCTCTTCCAAAGAATTTTTTCTGCACTATCTGGGCTCAACTATCCTGTTAGTGTCTCTCCTGTTGTTCTCAAGAACTGTGCTGACACCATGCCTTAGTAAACTCTCGTCTTTGTCTTTGTCCTGGTACTTTTCCTTCCTGTTGGAAGTTCGCTTTCATTCAACTTGTCCCAAAGAGGAGAAACTGCTCTCAGCCCTCCAAATTTCGTCCAATTACTTTAATTTCTTGTCTTTCTAGTGTTTTTTAATTTATCCTTAATAGGGAGATTCTTAAATACCTCTCTTCTTTCAAATCGTCAGTATGGGTTTAACAAGGAGCGCTCTACTGGTGATCTTGCGTATTTCCGACTCAGTCATCCTAGTTTCGGGATTTCGGTGAAACTTTTGCTACTGCACAATACATATCAAAAGCTTTTGAAAAAGTCTAGCACAAATCTTTAATTTTGAAACTGCCCTCCTTCAGCTTTTAGCCTTCTATCTGTACCGTTATCGGATTTCCTTTCTGGCCGATCTATAGCTGTGGTTATAGATGATCACTGTTTTTCTCCTGAGGTCATTAATAGTGATGTTCCTCATTCTGTCCTGTCACCCACTCTTTTCCTTTCATTTATCAATGATCTATTAAGTCACACTTCCTGTCCTATCCACTCCTGTGCCGATGATTCCACTCTTCACTTCTCCACCCGCTTTAAAAAGCGTCCTTCTCAACAGTCACTCCATGCTTCGCGTGGTCGGCTATGGGGCCACCTAATCTCTGCTCTTTCTACTATCTCTGATTGTAGAAGAGAAAACCTTGTGGCTTTCAATGCCTCAAAAACTCAGTTCCTCCATCTGTCTACTCGTCACAATCTTCCACACGACTATCCCCTTACCTTTAACAGTACACAACTCGCTCCTTCCTCCTCTCTTAATATTCTTGACGTTTCCTTTTCTCGTGATCTTTCCTGGAAAGATCGCATATACTCTTTCTAAAACAGCTTCCAAGAGGTTAGTTGTCTTACTTCACCCTCACTCAGTTGTTGTCTTTATACAGGGGGGTCTTGTCCGCCCCTGTATGAAGTACGCTTCTCATGTGTGGGGTGGCTCAACCCACACAACTCTTCTTTACCGGGTGGAATCAAAGGCTTTTCGTTTCATCAATCCCTCTCTCTTCGCTGCAATGTTGCCTCACTTTCTCTTCACTATCTCTATTGTAACGAACACTGCTTTTCTGAACTCTAAATGCATGACTCTTCCTTTGAGGAGAGCACGCAGCGCCAGAATTTAGACACATTATCACTCCTTTTCTATCCAACTCTCTAACGCAAGGGTTAATAGGTATTTTCTATTTTTTATCTACTAAACGGTTAACAATCTTCCTTAATCTATCTTTCCCCATGTCTATGACCTCCAATCTTTCAAACGCAAAGTGTCCATGCATCTTGAAAACCTTGGACCTTGATTTTGGTTTTCTTCTTCCTCTATTGGAGGGAGTGTTTACGCGACCATTCGCCCTTGGCCCCTTCTTACTGAATAATATTTAAATACGCGTATATTAAATTTTTTAAAGAATTTGAGAAATTTAAAAAAATCATTTCAAATTTCCAAAGTAAAATAAATATCATTTATACGAGTTTCATTTTAATGTCAAATTTAACTAAAATAATATATGCTCTTAAAATACGCATATTTACTTATTTATGTATACTGTAACTATAAAATAAATAATAAATAGGTATTTCTTATTTATTTATTATAATAATAATTGAATGAGCCTGGCGAAAATTGGCATCTGGTGGCTGGTACTTGAAAGGAACAGAGGGAAACATTGTGCTGTCTTAAGACAGCATACAATAAGGCTCATTTTGGAGTGCTTATGTCAATGTATGTACGCCTTTCTGCAACGTTCTGCATGCAGCCAGAAATCTGCATTCGTTCGAGCTCAAAATGCAAACTTTTTAGCAATTTTCACCCGTATTAGAGAAATTCATATGGATTGAATGTATATTTGGTGGTTAGCAGTGTTATAAGTAAGACGCAGATAATTTATTAATCTTACTTGGATAATTAATAATAAATTAAAGAAAATTAATACTTTTTAAAAAATATAGTGAAAATATTTATAATACATATATTGGTGCGTGTCTGTAACATACAGAGCGTTATTTTTTTAAGTAAAGAAAGGCATGCACTGCATGCCTTGCATTCATGGAGAATACGCCACTCTTAAAGTGTTTTAGGCTTGGTAGAATAAATACCGTCTTTTATGTAACTCACAAAATAAGTCAAGGGGTATGAGATCATGTGAGTATGGGGGCCATTCCACTAGCTCATGAAAGTTGATTAGTCGCCCGGAAAAATGCTTCCTGAAAAGGTTGCGAGTTTCACAAGCAGTGTGTGGAGGTGCTCCATCCTCCTGAAACCACTTAAAGACTATAGCTTAGTAAGGCCTTCTGTGGCATTACTAGGCTATACTAGGACATACAGGGTAACATCAGAGATAGATGGGGAACAGATGATTAGAGGCTAAAATCCGATTCGAGAAAGTTGTAGGGTGGTCTGCAAGATGCACTTTACATGGCGAAGCATGAGATGAAGTTCTATCATTCCGCAATAGCTAATCATTACCATTCAAGAGGACCGCAGGGGAAAGGGGGCAATTAATTAATACAGAGCCCCTGCAGCTGACCCTGGAGAAAAGTACCGACACCAAGGAATAGAAAGTTATCAATGTTTTCCTTCCGTGATTGGAACACTATCAGAAGTAAGGAGAACCGCTCATACTAGTGATTCCCAAAGCAGGGCATGCAACAATGAAAACTATAATAAAAAAAGGTAAAAAAATATGTGACGCCCAAGGGTGTCATTGTACAAATTTTAGTCAAATAAGCTTGTATGCCTTAAACATAGGCTGACCATACGTACCGTTTTGAACGGGACAGTACTACGTCTACCTAAATTTTTGTATGGGCTCTGTCACTGAAGAATAATTGTAAGCTCAATATGTTTATGTACTTACTTTTTCATGAATACAGAATATTACATAACCCCGTCCCTTTTTTGCCATCCCAATGTCCCGTTTTTGTCTCAAGGAAATATGGTCAGCCTACTTAAACACGCCTATCAACATTATTTGGTATCATTAAAATGCTTCTTATAAAAAAAAGCATCGCCATCACGCAACATAACACTTTTTCGGTCGACTGTGAATGGATTAACTGCATCTAAAAATTCCAACATGATATTTTAAAAAACTTGTGTGCAGCAACCACAAACTCGCCTTTACCTTGCCACCTTTACCACGGATAGAGCGAGTCTGCCCGCCATCAGCACCTGCCTCTTTTCCTGCTGCCAGCCAGGTAGCGACTCATTTTTGGTCATGGGTGTTAGATGTACGTTCGCCTGGGGATTATAAAAGACCTCGCATCCGAGATTCATACAGTCCCTAAGGCAGCACAAATTTACTTGTATCAATCAGTCATACTCGTACAACCTCAGGCTTGCTCTACACAAACTAGACTAAAAATAACAAGTATCCGCAATCGCAAACCGTCCGTATGCAGGCCTATATTATTAAAAAAAAAAAAAAAAAAAAATTATATATATATATATAGGGTGAACCAAATGTAGGTGGACAGTAAATGATAACGTTTATTTTGAGAATACATATTTAATTTTTTTTATACTATAATACAAAATAAAATTTAAATAAATTTAGTTATAATATTTAATATAATATAACACAAACACCATAGTTATAATGAACACCATAGTTATGATATAATATAACACAAACCGTATTCAACCTACTGTCCACCTACTTTTGGTTCACCGTATATATATATATATATATATATATATATATATATATATATATATATATATAAGAAAAACCCATTAAAAAAAGATACGCACGTTATGTCCCGTGCAAATCGTCTTTCACCCCTAATCCTCTTCGAGTGTACACTGTACACGGATGTCATAACATACATATGACAAACACGCACATGAAGGTATGTAAAATTACTTTTGCTCGTTGTTAAGATGATTGAATATAGACTGAATGAACGTTATTTACGATCAGAATACATAACAAGGATTCAAACAGTAAATCAATACTGTTTATACTCCCATATTAGCCTTTACAGTTCATTTGGAAAATGCGGGCCAAAGAGAGAGAGAGAGAGAGAGAGAGAGAGAAAAAAAAAGAAACCTCCAGTCGGTCTTGAGTCTCTGTGTGGATGAGGTTGGATCCATGCATCGTGTTCACTAAAATGCATGGTGTTAGAGGGAAGTGTCGCTTTACATTAAAGTATGTAAAACTTTTTATTATTATTTACTTGATTGGAAGCTACCGACTTTCTAGAGTTCTCCTCTGTGTTATTATTATTTAAAAGTAAAATCTATGTTCTCCATAGCGACGAGAATTAAATTCCTCATTACAGCCATACACTCGGAGCGAAGTGATGCGGTGTTAGTGTGCATCAATCACCCCATAGGATAATTTTTCAGGAGGGGGCGTATAGTAAATTAAAGTATAATGTAGGTGTCATTATTTATGTAAAACGTGTTTCATCCTAAATATGGGAGAAAAATAAGATAAGCTGCGATTTGGAGGAAACAAAAACAAGTGAAAGTTTTTTTTACTTAAAAATTTTAAAGTTATTTCAACCTTTCAAGTGTTCTATGCGATGATTCATCATTTCACGGAGGTCAGGCTCGTTACCCCTCCTCTTGAGTTGATCTAGTGAAGTAGAGGGTTGGTTTCTTGTGCTCTCCATTTCACAGCCAGGTACTCCCGGCTTATCTGGAATTGTTCTGAGTCAAGCGTCTAGTCTTTTTTCCTTCAGGATTGAGAATGTTCCCTGTCTAGCCTTTAGTTTGGGACAGGGGCGGATCCAGAGCACAGTTTTGGTGGGGGTCACCTTCCAGAACCTGAAATTATAATACATTGGCAGGCAACTGGTGTGACAGAATCGCCAACGATTATCACATATTTGTTCTGCCCATAAAGAATGCAGGAAGGCATCTGTTTTTGGTAAAAAAAAATCAGTTCCTTAAGATGACAGTAAGCTCCAATGAGGTATTTTGTATTGTCTCTTCTTTGTTTCCGATCTCCTTCTTTCTGTACCTTTAAGGTCTAGAGGCCTCATGGTTTGGGGGGGGACGATCGCCCGCCCTTAAATCCACCCCTGGTTTGGGAACAACACATTCTTCCTTTCCTACTTTCCACTCTTCTTTGAGTAGTTATCATTGTTATTGCTTTAATTTACTTTTTCCCATTTTTTCTCGGTTTATTTTCAGTTCTCAACTTCACAAGGTTTTTCTCTTTTGTTATACAAGACTTGGAATTGGTATAATACTTGATATAGCTTAACTTCGCAAAGCATGCGAGTGACACGCGATACGCAATTCATAAGAAAAGACTAGAGTTAAAACTGAACCAAAAGATTTAATTAAGTTAAAATAAACGTTCATATCAAAAGCGAAAATTAAAAAAATGAATAAGTAAAAGTTTAATTTAACAAAAATTAGATTTTTTTTATATTAAAGTTAAAAGCATCATTTGCTTCATGTTAACATGAAAATTGCTTTTATTGAAGGCCAAATTGTTCACTAAATCTACTATTTAATTTTAAGACTCACGCAACGAGGACTATGCAGAAAGCAAAGGGTACAGTGGTGTAGTTGTAATTTCTTCAGTGGGGTAACGCAACAACAATTTTTCTTATATAGCGTTTTTATAAAATTCTACAGCGTTTTTACATTTTATGTACATTCCCAAAAACACGTTGAAATTGAAGGGGTTAGGAAAGAAATATAGTTAGAAAACAAAAACGTTCAGTAGAAACGGTAAAAAATATAAAGTGAAATAAAACCAGTAGGGTAACGCTAAAAGTAAAATAAAACCAGTAGGGTAACGCTAAAAGTAAAATAAAACCAGTAGGGTAACGCTAAAAGTAAAATAAAACCAGTAGGGTAACGCTAAAGTAAAATAAAACCAGTAGGGTAACGCTAAAAGTAAATAAAACCAGTAGGGTAACGCTAAAAGTAAAATAAAACCAGTAGGGTAACGCCGTTACCTTGCGTTACCCCGGACTACACCATTGAAAGGGTACTATTACCCCTTTAATTAGGGGTGTAGCCATTCCCCAAATACTGCTGCTCCCTTCCCCAACGCTTAATGGGATGCATAAGCAAATATTAAATGTCTTAAGTTATGGGTACTCTTATTATAAGGTTTTCATATGGTGAACAGGCTTTAAAATGAGTCGGTAATTTTTTCCAAGATTTTGGATCAATATTTTCTTCGATTCACCTTCAGTTTGTTTATGATTCGACAGAAACACTTCCGTGTGTGCACACACACACATTTAATGTAAAGAACGACGCTTGTGTAAAAGAGCGTTCTGCACAAGATGAGGAGGGAGAACGAGCAAATAAAAAATGAGGTACCTTCCAGGAAACGAACCCGGGATCATCCAATTGCCGGTCGGATATGTACCTCATTTTTTATTTGTTCGTTCTCCCTCATCATCTTGTGCGGAACGCTCTTCTACACAAGCGTCGTTCGTTACATTAACTATACTGTGTTGTTTGCAGTTTAATGATGAGTGAGTGTGTGTGTGTGTGTATATATATATATATATATATATATATATACGGCAAAAGTATTTTGTGTAAAGTCCAACTGGAAATATATATATATATAAAATTTTGGGAGCTATTGAAGAATAGGGACCCCAGCCTTCTTTAGTTAGGCTTATAAGGCTAACTAACGAAAATATCACGACCTAACCTAACCAATCGTTAGGTTAACTGTACGCCCTTGACGATTGGTTAGGTTAGGTTATGATATTTTCGTTAGTTGGCCTTATAAAGCTAACTAAAGAAGGCTGGGGTCCCTATTCTTCAATAGCTCCAAATTTTGTTTACCTATAGAAACAATTGGAAATTTTTTTTCCAGAATAATGTTTGATTCCAAATTATGACGCGAGTTAGGTTAGATTAAATCTAATCAGTTTACATTAAATTAAGTTACGCAAAATTTCTCGTAAAAAGCCTAATTATGAATTATGGGAATAAAGCAGAATTCGAGGTCATTTTAACTTAATGTATACTGGAATTTAACAAAAGTGGAATGTTGTCGAACGGAACAGTATAGAAATGAATTTAATCCTATTTCAACTTCATTTTTTGTAATCCGCGTAATGTGGATTTTTTCTTCATTCGAACCAAAGCAAATTAACTTTGTGAATCGTGCATAGATGATTATTTTCAGGTAATACTTAAACTTAAGTCTGAAACTATGATCAGAATCAGCAAAAAATTCAAAGGTTGCGTTCAGCAAATGTTCAGTTTCGTGCAACGTTATGGTAATTAGCAGCGACACGGAAACTGGCCATTACGCAACCTTCGTACTGCATTCATATTTGAATCTTAATCAGTAATTTCCTTAAGAAATAAAAAAAATTACAGCAACAACGCATTTATTTTGAATAATTTTGGAAAAGGTGAAACAGAATCAGAAGAAAGATTGGAAATATCAAGATTGTTCTCTCCAATGCTAAATCATTCGAGTCTCATCGGCAATATTACATTTAGGAATTTTTGGCATTCAGTTTTAAAAATTATGTTCCTGTAGTTATCAGTGTATCTATTCCTATGGTAAGATTACGTCTCACAAAGAACGTTTCACTTACACACACACACACACACACGTTTAATATATATATTAGGACAGAGGGCCATGAAAACGAGGATGGAAAATACCCTCAGAATACGAGGCCCAAAGCTTTTCAATGCCCTACCGAGAGAAGTAAGGAATCTCCAGCACACCGACCTGAATAACTTCAAGAACCAGCTCGACAGATTCCTGTGCAAAATCCCTGACTAGCCATGCGTGGCTGGCTACGAGGGTAGGAGGAGATCAGACAGCAATTCCCTCCTTCACCAAATCCCGCAGATGAAGCGGGATGTTGCAGAGGGGTCGACCGCAGGTCGATCCTGAACCGTCGTTCGAACTCTCACAAAGTATGTATATATAAATTTTTTGGATCTTTTCCTTTATAGCATCCCCCATTATTTTTTCCCGGTTAGGTCAACTGTACGCCCTTGACAATTGGTTAGGTTAAGTCGTGACATTTTCGTTAAAATATTCGTTAGTTTTAACGAAAATACCACGACTTAATCTAACCAGTTGTCAAGGGCATACAGGTGACCTAATCGGAAAAGAAGAAATTGGGGGCTACAAAGGAAAAGATCCATTTTCTTTATGCAGAACTGAGGGGCCAGGGGCGAACGCCCGCAGAAACACCGCCCCACTATACAAAGAAGACACAAAATGGAAATATTATTCTTAAGAATGTGTCGTGTGCAAGTGTATGTGTAGTGAGGAATAGAAGAAGTGCGTGTTTGAGAGCATGCTGAACTACTCTTAGGGTAGATAAGATACGGGAAAAGATCAGCTAAGGAGGACAGTGACAGGAGAAACGGGAGTTCCAGCACTCCGTGTTTCCTGACTAACGTCTACCCCGTCGGAGTACTTCCCTGGTCGATTTGTGTTTACAATCTCTTCGTTTTATAATATATATATATATATATATATATACAGGGTGTCCCAAAATAAAATGAATAGAGCAAAAAGAAAATTAAATAACCTTTTGGGTAATTGAGATAATGAAGTGGTTTCTACATGAATACAAGGGTTAGACGTATAAGTTTTAGTTGGTTGTGAATATTGAGTCACTTTTTTTTTATTTTCACAATAAACCCCATTTTCCAGAATAATGACAAGGCTACATTTCACATATCGGGCATGTTAATCGGTACAATTGTAGGATTTGGAGAGAGGAAAATCCTCGTGAGCTGTATGAACGTATGGTGTGGCCTGTCAAGTTCCCGCATTTGTGGACCCTATTTTTTTGATGAACGCACTGTCACCGGCATTTCGTACCTTTAACACGTTATGAGAGTTCTTTATTCCACAATTGCAGGAAAATCCTGGTCTGCTACAGAGAGCTTTCTTTCAACAGAATGGAGCAGTTTATTGGAGCACCCCCTCACTTTGCTCGCAATGTTAAAGTGTTTTTAAATGAAACTTTCCCTGGACGATAGATTAGTCGGGGAAGACCTATGAAATGGCGGCCCGTTCACCCGACATTATTTTGAATTTTTATCTATGGGATTTTCTGAAAAGTAAAGTCTACACTAGCAAACCAAGAGACATTGAAGAACTTAAGCATCGTATTGTTGATGCAGTGACATCCATCCCTACAGACATGCTGGAAAAAACTTTTCGAAAATTTGAACCCCGCTTACGATTGATCATAGTGAAGGATGGACTACATGTAGAAGTTTATCAATAACACTGGTCAACAAAGATTTTTCATCAGAGTAAAATTTGTGGTGGCTGGATAGCATTTTTCACGCTGATTCCAAAACTGCATTCAGATTTTTTCTAGCACGTATAGTTTTCAGGATGAAGGCATATATATAACTACACAGATTTAACCATTTTAAATAGGCAAAATACTAATATTTCAACATTTGATTGTGTTTATTTTATTGTGTTTTTTTAGTTTATTCATCTTATTTATTTCAATTATCTTAATTATACATCTTTTGTATTTCAGGTGTGAGCTTTTACGTCTAGCAGCATTGTGATTCAGGCAACAACGCCGTGCTTTGTGTGTCAAAAGATCAGTCCAGTCCAAGAACTTGTTGTGTCAAGTTGGTGTACTGTACATTTTTTTTGAATTTATAGTTTGCTCAGGTCAGTCAACATGCCTCGACAATGTAAGAATGACCCCGACAAGTTCTGTTTCGTATGCGGCCAGTTGACAACTAAAACACAGCGACGAAGTATTACAACCGACATTAAGAAAATATACAAGCTATACTTTGGTTGCCATCTAGGTGACCAAGATAAACCATGGGCGCCATATCAAATCTGTTCTGGCTGTTCAAATGGATTACGTGATTGGCTTAACAAAAAGAAAGCTTCAATGCCATTTGCCATACCCATGATATGGAGGGAGCCGAGAGATCATCATGAAGACTGTTATTTTTGTAGTGTGAACTTAATGGGGTTTTCTGCCAAGAACAAACACCAGATTGTATATCCAAACTTGGATTCAGCACGTAGACCAGTAAAACATGATGAAACATTGCCCATTCCAATTCCCCCAAGTGATAGGCTAGATTCTATCATAGATGACATGGAAAGTGATGAAGGTGCAACTGGCGTTTCCGGACCATCTACAGAACCAGAGTACACTTTTGAAGGTAGACATTTAGAGCCAAAAAAGTTAACCCAAGGACAGTTGAATGATCTTGTTAGAGACTTATCGCTGTCTAAAGAGAAATCAGAGCTTCTCGCTTCAAGACTAAAGGAGAACAATTTACTTGAGAACAATGTTCGTATTAGTTACTACCGAAAGCGGAATTTTGAATTAACAGCATTCTTTTCAGTAGACGGTCCTCTCTGTTATTGCCATGACATCAGTGGACTATTTACAGCCATATCTCAGACGTATGTGGCATCTGAGTGGCGCCTCTTTATTGATTCGTCGCAGAGAAGCCTGAAAGCAGTTCTTTTGCATAATGGTAATATAATGCCATCCATCCCCATTGCCCATTCCGTCCATCTAAAAGAGACATATGACAATATGGATATACTACTTAAGGCAATCAAATACGACAGTCATCAATGGAATGTTTGTGGAGATCTAAAAGTTATAGGAATGCTTATGGGTATGCAGTCAGGATTCACAAAATTTTGTTGTTTCCTTTGCCTGTGGGACAGTCGCGCCACTATAGAACATTACACCAAAAGTGACTGGCCACTTAGGTATACATATGTCCCAGGGATAAGCAATGTCCAGTCTGTCCCTTTAGTGGATCCCCAAAAGATCTATCTGCCACCTCTTCACATTAAACTTGGTTTAATGAAGAATTTTGTTAAAGCAATGGGTAAAGTCAATTCTGAAGGGTTCCAATACCTCTCAAGGAAATTTCCGAAGGTTACTGCAGCAAAATTGAAGGAAGGAATTTTTGTTGGGCCACAAATAAGGGAGGTTTTGAATGACACTGAATTTGAAAAAGTCCTAAGTCCGCTGGAATTGAAGGCTTGGCTGGCATTCAAATGGATATGTGAAAACTTTCTTGGAAGCAACAAGTCACCTGCGTATAAGGATGGAGTCAAGAACCTCCTTGATGCCTTCAAAGAAATGGAGTGTCGAATGTCGTTAAAAATTCACTTCCTGCATTCCCACTTAGATTTCTTTCCTGAAAACCTTGGTGCAGTGAGTGACGAGCAAGGAGAGCGCTTCCATCAAGATATTCAGATGATGGAGAAGCGCTACCAAGGATATTGGAATGAAAGCATGATGGCGGACCATTGTTGGATGCTGTATCGTGACAATCCAGGCCAAATTTACAAAAGGAAATCACACTCACAGCGCTTTTAATAAAATAATGTATATATTCTTTATTTATAAGTACATTGAATAAGGTATATGATGTATTTGTTGTTTAGCATTCCTAAGTGTGATCTATACATCCATAAATTTTCTTATAGCAATATCAAAAACTTAAAAATATCAAAACCAGTGTATCTATATAACTATACGTGCTGGAAAAAAAATAAAACCAGATTCGGAATCAGCGCGAAAAATACATTAAGAACAGTGTGATCATGTTTGTGATGAGAAAAAAAAGTTTCATTTTGTTGGCCAGTGTAATTTGAGAAAAACTAAACAATACCATAATGAATTAAAGTAAACCAAAACTTATACGTCTAATAATTGTATTCATGTGAAAACTATTTCATTATCTCAATTAGCGATAAAATTATTAGACTTTCTTTTTGGGGCATATATATATATATATTATATATATATATATATATATATATATATAATATATATATATGTGTGTGTGTGTGTGTGTGTGTGTGTGTGAAATACACCTTTAAGTCCAAAACCTGAATTAATATACGCGAAAATATCTAAAAAAAATTTATCGCGTGTCGAAGCAATATTTCAATTCCAAGCCATCTTTCGCACGTAATAAATATTACAGACGCGATCAAAACCTCGAGAATTGTACGCCATTTTTACGACTTTGTGGCATAAAAAAATCTTAACATTGGGCAGCTTACATGTTTATCGAAATTAGTCAAAAGGGCGCGTGATTTATGTATAGATGAAAGTCTTAAATTTTATCGAAAATATTTGGTGTTGGCAAAATGTTAATCTCAAAACTTATTTCCATTCTATATTGATTACAGGATTATGAAGATACCTGTATATATACAGGGTGTCCCATAAGTCCGGCATCATAGGAGAAATTCATATTTTTCTATTTCTACAAACCATAATTCATATTTTTCTCTTTCTACAGGCCATAATGTCTGTGAGCGAGGAAGAACGAATCCAGATAATTCTACTCATAGGAAATCGGAGTCAAAGAGGCCGTTGCTGAATTTAACAGACTGTATCCAGACCGCGAGCCAATAATGCAAAATTGTGTTAGCAGACTTGTTGCAAAGTTTAAGGAAACAGGATCCATAGAAGATAAACCACGCAGTGGACCTTCAAGGAGGTCCACTGAAGATGATACAGCGACTGCTATCCTGGCTCATTTTAACAGAAATCCCAATAAGTCTCTTCGGCGATTATCCGCCGAGACAGGAGGAGTGTCGAAAAGTAGCATCCATCGCATTCTTCAGGCTCACAAATGGCATCCATATAAACTTCAGATACTACAGAAATTAAGCGAAGATGACCCCGACCGGCGGATGGAATTTTGTGAATGGGCTACGGAACAATATGCTCGGGATGCCAATTTCCCGTCCACCATTCTGTTCAGTGACGATGCTGTTTTTTATGGAAATGGTGAGGTAAATCGACAGAACACCCGCTACTGGTCTCAAAACAACCCTCACCGGTATACCTCTTCAAAGGAACAAGGTGCATCTCGGGTGATGGTATGGTGTGGCATTTGGAAGGATCGCATCATAGGCCCCCTCTTTTTCGATGAACATGTCACTGGAGGCACCTACCTACGTATGCTCGAGGAAGAAGCATTTCCCAGTGTCTTGAACGAAGAAGAAAATTTCCCAACATGGTTCCAGCAAGACGGCGCTCCTGCACGTCATTGGATAGGACGTCGAGGGCCTATGGAATGGCCAGCTAGAAGCCCGGATCTCACGCCACTAGATTTTTATCTCTGGGGCCACTTGAAAGCGCTGGTATACGCAGAGAAAATTAGGAGTGTTGAACATTTGCGGCAGCACATTATTGGGGCATGTAACACCATTACTCCTGACATCATTCACCGTGTGCTTGCTGACTGGGTATCACGTCTGAATTTATGTATTGAAAACAATGGTGGACATATTGAGCACGTTCTGTAAATAAAAGCTTTTGTTTTGCCTTTTTCTTATTATTTTTCCTATGATGCCGGACTTATGGGACACCCTGTATATATATATATATATATATATATATAGTGGGACGAAATGGGGGGAATATTTTGCACCCTCATACAGTAACGCTGGAACACTATTTTACCCGGGGAGGTGCTGAATATTTTGAGTACTTACTGCTAGTGTGAAGCGCGATCTTGTGTGCGGCCGGCCCCTGACTGTAATATTACCCCTATAAGCGAAGTGAAGACACCGAGGTCGCCGGTTCTAACCCCGACAAAAAATGTAATTATGGGGTTAACCCCCTTCGCAACATCTAAGGTCATATGACTGAGGGGACCTACAGCTTTACGTGGAATAGGAACCACTGGTGGCTATATACCCCGATGATGCTGGTAATAATAAATACTGGAGTTAGAGCGAATGAATCGCATTAGTTGGCCTGAGCGCTGTGCCAGTTTCTAGCACTCCTTAATGATTAATGTTGATATTAGACTTGCTTCTGGAAGATTTTGAAATCGTCTAAATACGTGGTTTTAGCAAGAAGCTGTAACATTCCATACATTCGTCACAAAAGTGAATTTCAGTGTCTCCCTAATCATACCCCGACCCCCAACCACCGAACTTGTTGCGTTGTCTTTAGACTTCTTTCTTTGGGGGTTTTGTCAAATAAAAAAAAAGTGTTCAAGACGAAGCTTAACGTCAGTTTCTGATTTGAAACACAGACAAAAATGGTGGAAAATGTTTTCCAAAGAAGATAAATTCTGGTTAGAATTTGAAGTTAGTAATGAATTGTTTCTCTAATGGTTTTGTGGATAGATTACCCAAATCATATTATTCCATTTATTTTTAATTTATCTTTATCTTTTAATGTATAGGGCCTAACCGTTTATAAGCGTGTCTTATATCTGCAATAAAACTATACACAGTATATAATATTTCGTCCGCAGATATTTGATATCTGTGCCAAATTTATAACTTGAAAGGGTGATACCTAAATATCTAAATATTTCTATCAGTGAAGTTAAGTTACATCAGTAAGTCGATTATCAGACTAAAATTTGCAATTTATTGCTAACATCGTTATTGGATTAAAAATTTGCAGCTTTAGGAATCCATAATAAGTGACAAATTCTGGAATTTTACTTGGTATTGGGATGGTTTTGACCCACTGCCCGAGAGTTAAAAAAATCAGTGGTCGCTTGAGAATGTTCTATGATTGTCGTCTGTAAAATCCTTTAAAAACAAACGTAGTGAACAAATACGATATTCACTTGGGTAAAGTTGCCAATGTTCGCGCATCGGTCCTAATGTTGCGCATTTAACTTAAAAAAAAACTCCCCCCAAAATACTTCTTTATTACAAGTAATGTTTCGCATAAATTTTATTTCCTTTACTGTAACAGTATTTTTTGGAGTTTTTTTGGTAAATCTCTAGGAGCGCTCCATTTTTCAATATTAAACATACACTCATAAAACATATACCATTTGAAAGCTCACATTTTTCTGAGTCTAAAAATGTAGTAATCCAAAAGTATCAATAGCAAATAAAAAGTAACTAGGTTTAAATATAAAACCCTATACCGATCAATTTGTGATGCGTGATCTTTACGGGGGCTCTGCCCCGTATCCCCGAAACCTAAATTATACAAATGATAATGTAATAACATATTCATGTTAGGTTAGCGTAACAATTACCAAAAATACCATCTTACAACACGACTGAAGATTTATAACTTAGCCAACCTTTATAATGTAGTTAATGACGTCACGCGTCAAACAATTAATTAAATCGTTACTTTTTATTTGCTACTCATACTTTTGGATTACTACATTTTTAGACTCGGGAAAAATGTGAGCTTTCAAATGGTGTGTGTTTTATGAGTATGTTTAATATTGAAAAATGGAGCGCTCCTAGAGATTATCCGAGTTTTTTTTTAGGTCAAATGCACGACATTAGGACCGATGCGCGACCGGATCATGTCAAGAATAGCGAACCCAACACCTGCAGGGTTCGCTATTCTTGACAAGGGAATTTTTGGGTTCGCTATTCTTGACATGGTAAAATTGGGTTCGCTATTCTTGACATGGAAAGTCCTCAAGGACGTTTTCATAACTCCAGACGGTAGGTTTATGTTTCCCAATTTTAAGTAATTAGTTAAGGACGTATTAAATGCTTTTATATTAGTCTTTTTTTATTTAACCAAACTAGCACGACTTACCTAACCAATCGTCAATGCCGTACAGTATAAAGAATCCTCTTCTCTTAATATATAAAAATAAATAAATAAAAATAAATTCAGTTTTTTATTTATTTTTTTAGGTTAATTGTACGTGACGATTGGTTAGGTTAAGTCGTGCTAGTTTGCTATTCTTGACAAGGGAACTTTGGGTTCGCTATTCTTGACAAGGGAACTTTGGGTTCGCTATTCTTGACAAGGGAACTTTGGGGTTCGCTATTCTTGACAAGGGAACTTTGGGTTCGCTATTCTTGACAAGGGAACTTTTGGGTTCGCTATTCTTGACAAGGGAACTTTGGGTTCGCTATTCTTGACAAGGGAACTTTGGGTTCGCTATTCTTGACAAGGGAACTTTGGGTTCGCTATTCTTGACAAGGGAACTTTGGGTTCGCTATTCTTGACAAGGGAACTTTTGGGTTCGCTATTCTTGACAAGGGAACTTTGGGTTCGCTATTCTTGACAAGGGAACTTTGGGGTTCGCTATTCTTGACAAGGGAACTTTGGGGTTCGCTATTCTCGACAAGGGAACTTTGGGTTCGCTATTCTCGACAAGGGAACTTTTGGGTTCGCTATTCTCGACAAGGGAACTTTGGGTTCGCTATTCTTGACAAGGGAACTTTGGGTTCGCTATTCTCGACAAGGGAACTTTTGGGTTCGCTATTCTCGACAAGGGAACTTTTGGGTTCGCTATTCTCGACAAGGGAACTTTTGGGTTCGCTATTCTCGACAAGGGAACTTTTGGGTTCGCTATTCTCGACAAGGGAACTTTGGGTTCGCTATTCTCGACAAGGGAACTTTGGGTTCGCTATTCTCGACAAGGGAACTTTGGGTTCGCTATTCTCGACAAGGGAACTTTGGGTTCGCTATTCTCGACAAGGGAACTTTTGGGGTTCGCTATTCTCGACAAGGGAACTTTTGGGTTCGCTATTCTCGACAAGGGAACTTTTGGGTTCGCTATTCTCGACAAGGGAACTTTTGGGTTCGCTATTCTCGACAAGGGAACTTTGGGTTCGCTATTCTCGACAAGGGAACTTTGGGTTCGCTATTCTTGACAAGGGAACTTTGGGTTCGCTATTCTGACAAGGGAACTTTGGGTTCGCTATTCTCGACAAGGGAACTTTGGGTTCGTTATTCTCGACAAGGGAACTTTGGGTTCGCTATTCTCGACAAGGGAACTTTGGGGTTCGCTATTCTTGACAAGGGAACTTTGGGTTCGCTATTCTTGACAAGGGAACTTTGGGTTCGCTATTCTTGACAAGGGAACTTTGGGTTCGCTATTCTTGACAAGGGAACTTTGGGTTCGCTATTCTTGACAAGGGAACTTTGGGTTCGCTATTCTTGACAAGGGAACTTTGGGTTCGCTATTCTTGACAAGGGAACTTTTGGGTTCGCTATTCTTGACAAGGAACTTTTGGGTTCGCTATTCTTGACAAGGGAACTTTTGGGTTCGCTATTCTTGACAAGGGAACTTTTGGGTTCGCTATTCTTGACAAGGGAACTTTGGGTTCGCTATTCTTGACAAGGGAACTTTTGGGTTCGCTATTCTTGACAAGGGAACTTTTGGGTTCGCTATTCTTGACAAGGGAACTTTGGGTTCGCTATTCTTGACAAGGGAACTTTTGGGTTCGCTATTCTTGACAAGGGAACTTTTGGGTTCGCTATTCTTGACAAGGGAACTTTTGGGTTCGCTATTCTTGACAAGGGAACTTTTGGGTTCGCTATTCTTGACAAGGGAACTTTTGGGTTCGCTATTCTTGACAAGGGAACTTTTGGGTTCGCTATTCTTGACAAGGGAACTTTTGGGTTCGCTATTCTTGACAAGGGAACTTTTGGGTTCGCTATTCTTGACAAGGGAACTTTTGGGTTCGCTATTCTTGACAAGGGAACTTTTGGGTTCGTTCGCTATTCTTGACAAGGGAATTTTGGGTTCGCTATTCTTGACAAGGGAACTTTTGGGTTCGCTATTCTTGACAAGGGAACTTTTGGGTTCGCTATTCTTGACAAGGGAACTTTGGGTTCGCTATTCTTGACAAGGGAACTTTTGGGGTTCGCTATCTTGACAAGGGAACTTTTGGGTTCGCTATTCTTGACAAGGAACTTTTGGGTTCGCTATTCTTGACAAGGGAACTTTTGGGTCGCTATTCTTGACAAGGGAACTTTTGGTTCGCTATTCTTGACAAGGGAACTTTTGGGTTCGCTATTCTTGACAAGGGAACTTTTGGGTTCGCTATTCTTGACAAGGGAACTTTGGGTTCGCTATTCTTGACAAGGGAACTTTTGGGTTCGCTATTCTTGACAAGGGAACTTTTGGGTTCGCTATTCTTGACAAGGGAACTTTTGGGTTCGCTATTCTTGACAAGGGAACTTTTGGGTTCGCTATTCTTGACAAGGGAACTTTTGGGTTCGCTATTCTTGACAAGGGAACTTTTGGGTTCGCTATTCTTGACAAGGGAACTTTTGGGTTCGCTATTCTTGACAAGGGAACTTTTGGGTTCGCTATTCTTGACAAGGGAACTTTTGGGTTCGCTATTCTTGACAAGGGAACTTTTGGGTTCGCTATTCATGACAAGGGAACTTTTGGGTTCGCTATTCTTGACAAGGGAACTTTTGGGTTCGCTATTCTTGACAAGGGAACTTTTGGGTTCGCTATTCTTGACAAGGGAACTTTTGGGTTCGCTATTCTTGACAAGGGAACTTTTGGGTTCGCTATTCTTGACAAGGGAACTTTTGGGTTCGCTATTCTTGACAAGGGAACTTTTGGGTTCGCTATTCTTGACAAGGGAACTTTTGGGTTCGCTATTCTTGACAAGGGAACTTTTGGTTCGCTATTCTTGACAAGGGAACTTTTGGGTTCGCTATCTTGACAAGGGAACTTTTGGGTTCGCTATTCTTGACAAGGGAACTTTTGGGTTCGCTATTCTTGACAAGGGAATTTTTGGGTTCGCTATTCTTGAAAGGGAACTTTTGGGTTCGCTATTCTTGACAAGGGAACTTTTGGGTTCGCTATTCTTGACAAGGGAACTTTGGGTTCGCTATTCTTGACAAGGGAACTTTTGGGTTCGCTATTCTTGACAAGGGAACTTTTGGGTTCGCTATTCTTGACAAGGGAACTTTTGGGTTCGCTATTCTTGACAAGGGAACTTTTGGGTTCGCTTTCTTGACAAGGGAACTTTTGGGTTCGCTATTCTTGACAAGGGAACTTTTGGGTTCGCTATTCTTGACAAGGGAACTTTTGGGTTCGCTATTCTTGACAAGGGAACTTTTGGGTTCGCTATTCTTGACAAGGGAACTTTTGGGTTCGCTATTCTTGACAAGGGAACTTTTGGGTTCGCTATTCTTGACAAGGGAACTTTTGGGTTCGCTATTCTTGACAAGGAACTTTTGGGTTCGCTATTCTTGACAAGGGAACTTTTGGGTTCGCTATTCTTGACAAGGGAACTTTTGGGTTCGCTATTCTTGACAAGGGAACTTTTGGGTTCGCTATTCTTGACAAGGGAACTTTTGGGTTCGCTATTCTGACAAGGGAACTTTTGGGTTCGCTATTCTTGACAAGGGAACTTTTGGGTTCGCTATTCTTGACAAGGGAACTTTTGGGTTCGCTATTCTTGACAAGGGAACTTTTGGGTTCGCTATTCTTGACAAGGGAACTTTTGGGTTCGCTATTCTTGACAAGGGAACTTTTGGGTTCGCTATTCTTGACAAGGGAACTTTTGGGTTCGCTATTCTTGACAAGGGAACTTTTGGGTTCGCTATTCTTGACAAGGGAACTTTGGGTTCGCTATTCTTGACAAGGGAACTTTTGGGTTCGCTATTCTTGACAAGGGAACTTTTGGGTTCGCTATTCTTGACAAGGGAACTTTTGGGTTCGCTATTTTGACAAGGGAACTTTTGGGTTCGCTATTCTTGACAAGGGAACTTTTGGGTTCGCTTCTTGACAAGGGAACTTTTGGCTTCGATATTCTTGACAAGGGAACTTTTGGGTTCGCTATTCTTGACAAGGGAACTTTTGGGTTCGCTATTCTTGACAAGGGAACTTTTGGGTTCGCTATTCTTGACAAGGGAACTTTTGGGTTCGCTATTCTTGACAAGGGAACTTTTGGGTTCGCTATTCTTGACAAGGGAACTTTTGGGTTCGCTATTCTTGACAAGGGAATTTTGGGTTCGCTATTCTTGACAAGGGAATTTTTGGGTTCGCTATTCTTGGACAAGGGAATTTTTGCGTTCGCTATTCTTGACAAGGGAATTTTGCGTTCGCTATTCTTGACAAGGGAATTTTGGGTTCGCTATTCTTGACAAGGGAATTTTGGGTTCGCTATTCTTGACAAGGGAATTTTTGCGTTCGCTATTCTTGACAAGGGAATTTTTTGCGTTCGCTATTCTTGACAAGGGAATTTTTGGGTTCGCTATTTTGACAAGGGAATTTTTGGGTTCGCTATTCTTGACAAGGGAATTTTTGGGTTCGCTATTCTTGACAAGGGAATTTTTGGGTTCGCTATCTTGACAAGGGAATTTTTGCGTTCGCTATTCTTGACAAGGGAATTTTTGCGTTCGCTATTCTTGACAAGGGAATTTTTGGGTTCGCTATTCTTGACAAGGGAATTTTGCGTTCGCTATTCTTGACAAGGGAATTTTTGGGTTCGCTATTCTTGACAAGGGGAATTTTTGGGTTCGCTATCTTGACATGATCCGCGCGACCTTTGGCAACTTTACTCTATAATTCTGCCGAGTTAAGTATGCCAAGTTAAGGGTCGTTTTAGGTCGTTAAGTTATTTCCTACGTGACCAACTTTCAGCCAATCACGATCCTTCTAACAAATTTTGACCGTCAACAAAAACTGGTGTCCCCGAAACTTAATATTTACCAAAACAAATATATACACATACACAAATATGAATAAAATAAAAATGCAAAAAAAAAAAAATGGCCGGAACTCCAAAACATAAAACCTTGTACAAAAAACGATTAATTCCTAAGTTGGAGACATCCTCTTAATACGACACCCAAGGCACATACATATAAAATATTTATCATTGGATAGGCAATAGTTTATTTATAGAGTCGGGGAAATTTTATATTTTTGTGTATTTTATAAATAAAAAAATGGTACTTGGAGATATCTCCTCCCCCCACCAATTTTGACAGAATATTTTCGTTAAAACTAACGAAAATATCACGACTTAACCTAACCAATTATCAAGGACGTACAGTTGATCTAGTAGTAAATAGTAATACTATTCAGAAACAAACAATGTTATAATAATAATAGATCAATTGTACGCTCTGATAATTGGTTAGGTTAAGTGGTGATATTTTCGTTAGTTTAACGAAAATATTCTGTCAAAATTGGTGTGGGGGGGGGGGGGGGGGGGGAAGTATAACTACAAGTACAAAAAAAATATATTTTACGATATATTTTTGACACCCATCTTTTATATCAAGAGCAAATCTAAGCTTTTAGGTTTACGTTTCCAACTTGGTTCTATTATTATTATTAAGTATGCTATTATTATTAATGCCTGGATTAGATCGAATAATGCCCGAGTTAGGTTAGGGATTTTTTTTCACCTCAGTAGTATAGCCGCAAAAGGGGAGAGTGCAGGAATGTTGCAGGTTATTATGTAATGTTGCAAAGGGGGGGGGGTTGTTGCAAAGGGGGATGTTGCAGAGGGGAAAGGGGGGTGGGGGAAAGGGGGGTGGGGGGGAAACTTGGAGGCGGCGTATCCCACCAAGAGAAAGAAGGAGGAGAGGAAAGGAGAGAGGTGTTCACCTGGCAGGAGCCAAGTGCACACTGAGACTTCAGCCGGTCTGGCGTTGTTTTATAGACTCCTAATCAGCCAGTTGGCTGAGTTGCCAGATACCGCCATGTATTCCATTGTATACATTATTATCCTAATCAGCCAGTTGGCCTGAGTTGTCAGATACCTCTTTTTATTATTGCAGACATTATTATTATATACGCCTAATCAGCCGAGTTGGCGTTGTTTATAGGCTCCTAATCAGCCAGTTGGCTGAGTTGCCAGATACCATTGTATACATTATTATCCTAATTAGCCAGTTGGCTGGTTTCAGATACCTCTTTTTATTATTGTATACATTATTATTATTATATACGCCTAATCAGCCAGTTGGCTGAGTTGCCAGATAGAGCCATGTATTCCATTGTATACACTATTATAGACTCCTAATCAGCCAGTGGCTGGTTGTCAGATACCTCTTTTTATTATTGCATACATTATTTATTATATACGCCTAATCAGCCAGTTGGCTGAGTTGCCAGATAGCGCCATGTATTCCATTGTATACACTATTATAGACTCCTAATCAGCCAGTTGGCTTAGAAGGCTTAAATATTGCCAGATACCTTTGTATACAGAATACCGGTAGTAGAAGGCATAACAATAAACAACATTGCATCTCTTTTTATTATAAATATATAGAAAATAAATATACATTTGAGGAATATGCGTATAACAGAAATATATACACAATTATGGATTATATATATATATATATATATATATATATATATATATATATATAAATAAAATATACATTTCATATACATTTGAGGAATATGCGTATAACAAATATATACACATAATTATATATAAAATAAAATATACATTTCATCAATATGTACATAACAGAAATATACACACACACAAAATATGGTGATATAAAAAAAATATACATTTCATATACACTTCAATATGTACATAACAGTACAGGAGAAATATCAAGCAAATATATATATATATATATATATATATATATATATATATATATAAACACAAATCAATAGAAATATGTACATAATCAAAATATATATATACAATTCACTTTTTTTTCAAAATACTAAAATCGGTCTTAATCGAGTTTACAATTACATCATTATTGCTCTGCATTACGCAGTCTATGCGGCTTAATAATATTTCACCGCTTAAAGTATAGGGAAACCTGTATTCGATATGAATGGCTTTCATATCGTTCAGTACTATTTTTGTTCCCACTTTACAACCGGTTGGTAAGTCATCTTTAAACATGTCTAGAATACAATCAAAAGCACGCACAAAGAGTTCATCGTTAGCTACATTATTAAACACAAGTTTATAAGAACGCTTTTCCAATCGAGGGTTTATTTCTACCGACTCGCTTTTCAATCGTGAACTCTTCACTCAACATAACGGCAATTGAAATAATCTTCTAAATCGTTACGGCAACTGCGCGTTATATAAAGAAATAGTTCTTCAGGGTGAACGGTGTAGGTGAGCTCAGCCTTGTACCGATCAATTGCTTTGTACCAAAGTTCATGGTATTTCAAAGAGTCTAAACTTTTTAAATAAACATCCAGCACTAGACCATTCTCACCAGTCCTACACTCGGTAAACCCATCGAGCAGAGCAGTGTATGCGTATTCAAGTACTGTATCAAAATAAAACATATCCGTAACACGCGCGTCTAATATAGGTTTCAGTTTACGGAATCCGACGATTTCAAACATTCTGTCGAGGATGAAACGGTTTCGCGTAGGAATAAGAGCGTTATTATCAGAAGCATTCTTCCACAAGCCTTATATCAATGCACGGCCGATCGTTATTTATACACAACGTACATACAACGGCGTATGAGGGCGCGTCACTAATCTGCTCTCTTCTTGTACCTACGTTAGCAGGTATTTTATAACGATCTTCACACCACTTATCAACTATCACGAAGATTCTATTCATCTCCTCGATACTTAAATAAACCCGTTTGTTTGTCGGTCTACATTCCGTTTCCAGTACATAGCTAATGGTACCGGAATTACGCCTGAACACGCGCAACGATTTCGTCACGGACACATCGTACGAGGCGTTGAGAATGCTGCTCAAAGGAAGTTCCATCGTATTCGAGGAGCGCACGTCTACTCGGCTCAAGCTCTGAGATAACTATGAGCCGTGTGAGGCACAGGCAGGAACGGTTCGACGGGCGGCTGACTCGATGATACGTGAATGGGCATGTTCGTACGACTCGAATTGTTGCACATATTTGTTTTTCCGTTTCGTCACTACCAGCCTACGCACTTTGGATAAGAACTAGGCGCTAATCATCTCCACACTCCGGCGCACTATTTGAGAGGAACATATGCTCATATTTTTCCTTTCTACCCATCAAACGATGCTCGTCTCTAAAATCTGTTAAAAACTCACGCATGGCACTAGCCACAACCTCACTATGAACCTCATCATGATATACGTTAATATAGTGATAAAAACACCTAAGATTGTCCATGATCACGAGATTCACATTTTCAGACGTAGGGTATGAGTAATCGACATGGTGTAGCATGACGTAATACCGCTTGTCACACCACCCATCCACAAGGCTCATTATCCATACCTGCTGCTTCTCTTCTGCACGCGTTGTTTCTTTTACTTCACGGTGTATGTGAGACTTTATAAAGTTTAGCCCTGCAGTATACTTCAGCACATCGTCTGTGCAACGAAAGCCTTCAACAGTCTCACCAGAACATCCGTAGAGTATTTGTACATCTTGGAACTTCGCACAATCCAATGTGGTTTTAAAAGAGGCATAGGAGGGGGGAATAGGAAGTTTTTCGGTATCCACCACATCCTCACACTTTACTGAATACCATTTCATAAACGTTGTGCAAGCGATATTAAAGGTAGCCATTTCAATATACGTCTGATCTGAATACACGTCTGATCTCTCGGGCTTACTGCGGTCGACTGACCACGCAGGGACTCCCAGATAGTAGCATGACTCACGCAGTGGGCGGAGCTTAGAACTTTCACCTACACACACACACACACACACACACACACACACACACACAAAGGAGAAAGTGAAACGCTATTTGATTTATTGAGATATTCATATATTTACAAATACGATTCGAGATATTCAAGTTATATACATATATATTTACAAATAGATACGATTATATACAAGACGTGTGAGTTAGAAGCATCATTGGTATCCAAAGGGTACGGTATCATAGGTGCCAGGTAACTGGTAACGTTTCCTATAGGTGTTACGGCACACCATCGTACCCCTAAGTTCCTTCACGCCTCCCAGCTTCTGCGCCCGAAAATTGTGGGTGCCTACAATTAGTTGGTGAGGTTCCAAACATACTAGATCCTTCAACGACTCAAAGTTAACAACCTCCCGATTCGCATGGTTGAGCGTAATACCCTTTGCCTTCACGATATATTTCATTTCATCCCCTACCCTGACCCGTACCCCATAAGTCTTAGGTCCTGTTGAGATAAAAGAGTCGGCGTATGCGTCGTCCCCATACTCATCCTTGATCTCATCAGTGAGTTCGCCGAGGAACTCCCCAATAGCGGGCATGTAATCACCCTCCCTCTCTGTGAATATCACGCTATCTGTATCGGCATACAATACTCTCCGCCCAAGAGAATGCAATAGACCCCAAAGTTTTATACGGGCGTAGGCTGTTGTGAAGCTCGCCACAGGTATGTTTGTAACCCTTGAGGTATCTGTGGCAAATTCAGTGTTGTTGTACTTTATTACGTAAGTATTACCTACATTCACGATCTCCATGACCTCTTTATCGGGGGCATTGGCATAATCCCAGACATCGCTATAACTTTGTGCCAAATGAATGTTCCCTCTGCCGGTATTCTGAGCAAATTTTCCCCATAGACTGTTTAGACACAACTTTGCACTAAAGCGCTTGCCAGGATTCTTTACAATTTGGACACGATCAAGTTGTATACCTTCGCGGTCGCGGTAACGTTGAATATAGGCGACTTTTCATCTTCGGTATCAACTCCTCGCGGATACCCTGATGCTTCAACCTTATCCTTCAAAAAGGCGTTTATATATGGTGTGAAAAGGTTGGGGAGCTTCTGAAACCTCCACACCTCGTGTATCTTCAGTATTCTATAACCATGGCGTACGGCTAGGGCCAGCTCAGGACTTGTATATACGCCTCTGATCTTACGCTGGTGGGGTATATGGTTACATTCGCCGTTATCCTCTTCCGCGCACTTCACGCACAGGGGAAACATGAGCTTGTCGTCGATAACGACAGGTAAGATCGGCATCCATAAATTGCGTGGGGGGAGTACGTCTACGAAAGAGAGCCCAAAGTAATGATCATTCAAATTTTTGAAAATTCATTGATGGAGGGTATGCTAGGTCCCACCAGTTTCTCAGGAGCGCCCACGGGGTACGGATTGCTCTTCATCACGTATGGGTATAAAGAACAGAAATCGTAGTAATGGAGCTTCACGCCCTCCGTAGGTGGGAAGTATAGTCTGAAAGGATTTGTACGTCCTCCAAACAAGCTATCACCACATTTGAGAGGATCCAGCACCATTGAACGCTTGATCGTTTTTATTTCCTCACGGTATACATCGTCTGTCTCCATCCGTGCATCATATTCATGCTCCCACAAGACTTTGTGAGTGAACTGTGACCCTATAAGTTGATCGCGGGTGCGGGTCGATGCAAGACAGTCGGCAGGAGATCTACCGTGGATATCTCCGACGATACCGCACTCAGGGCGGGGGCATCCATGCCACCAGCATCCATTAAAGGAATACACAGTCTTCACACCAGTGACACGGTTTTCACTTAACCCATCAACCCAAAAAACACGTCCATTAATCTTAATGGGTACTTCACCCGTGTTGCGGGCGTGCTTTATGTATACACCTGTTTGTTGCTGCAGGTGTATGAGCCAGTAAATAGCCTTGTGTCCGTAACTGCGGGGGTTGTTTCGGTGAATAATGGCTAAGGTGTCTTTAGGCATGAAGTTATTCTTGAACACCGTAAAACATAATGATGCGATGGTGGTTGCGACTTGCAGTGGATCGCATTTGAAACGGGCTATGTACATACTTCTAAAGGCCTGGAAACATACTCTAAGCACGCGCACATCATTCACGCAATAACGCTCACATTCATCAGCTATATATAAGGGTTACTTTCATTAAAACTGTCGTAGTATCGATCAAAGTCTCTTCATCCATGCAGTCAAAATAATGTTTGGGGGGTGGTGGGCCTACGTAGTTTAAAGTCTCGCTGGTGAGGAAAGTGTATGGGAAGTATCCTTTGGAAACTTCAGCTGCTACTCCATCACCTTGGGTAGCTTTGCTAATTTACAAGGTGTGAATAATAAAGTATCTTTAAATTGTACATTGCCTCTTATCTGCATCTGTATTAATTTGTTGCCTCTTTCAATGGATCACCTGTAAATATCTCAGAGGATTCGTGTTCAAGCAACTCCTTATAAAGGAACTGCGTGTCAAACTTGCCCGTTATGGGCGAGAATATACACAGTCATTTTTTTGAACTTGTCGGCTAACTTGACAATATAGGACACAAATAGTTTCACAGGACTATCGCTGACATTCGTTTTAAAAACGTTTGTCCGTTTACCGCATTTGGGGCACTCGTCACATTCGATACCCATACACTCATCACAGATGGTCTGGCTCACAAGTAAATGTGGAATTACCTCTTTGGTTTCAGCGTTCGTATATGTTTCTATATCGTAGTACACAGTTATAAAAGGGTTATTTTAGGCTTAGCATCTTTCAATAACACACATGCTTTACTCCATCCGCCTTATATTCCTCCTGGCATGTAGGACAGTGAATTACGTCGCACTTGTGCTTAAATTTTCCCCAATTATCCATTGTGTGAAACATACCACATTCACAGATTCTCATTTTCCTGCACGTACCAATTGATTATGGAGATCAAAGCAGCTATTATTGAAAAATGTGCGTCTACACACATCACAGTCTCTCTTCTCAAACTACACGGCTTCACATTTGGTGCTTTTACACTGCTCACATACCATGTGACATTCTTTACAATGTCTCACTATATCAGCCGCAAACTCGAGGCACCCTTACACAAATCATGATGTCTCCCATATTTTCGACTTTTGTCATAACTCGCGTAAAGCCCCTTATATTACGGATGGGGAGATACGTTGTCCCTGACAATCCTAAAATAAGTAGGGGTCTTGTACGATCTCTCACACAGCTTTTAAAA
>JAJOZX010007939.1:0-200207 GCA_023014485.1 Bathynomus jamesi
GTGGGGCAATGTACATTGTACTATCCGAATGTTTGGCTCCTCTTGTGGGATTAATTGGCTCTTGTGGGATTAATTGGCTCCTCTTGACGGATTACTTGCTTCACTTAATGAGGCAACAGTGGATGTTGTATAGATAACAAGGATAAATAACTTAGTTTATGCCGATGATATGGTCGTAAGTCCCTCTGTTAAAGGTCTGGATCGGCTACTAAAAGTCTGCGAAGTGTATTCGCAGAAATGATATTCTTTATAATGTTACAAAAACTAAGGTTATGTGCAGTTTCATCCTAAAAGCTGTAATCAGCAGCTGACATTCGGTTTAAAATGAAAGGTGAAGTAATTGAGGAAGTACAAGAGTTTAAGTATTTGGGTTAACTATTACCATCAACTTGAGTGATGACTCAGATATAAGAAAACAATCTCGAAGCCTGTGTGCTAAAGCGAATATGACCATAAGGAATTTTGGATTCTGTACAAGTGAAGCTAGAGAGACTCTCTTTCGTACTTTCTGCAGTAATATATACGGACAGCAACTGTGGATAAATTCTAAAAAAAAAGTTCTGGCAGAACCCTAAATTTGCTGTACAACAGGTCTTTTAGACTTACATAAATTACCCCCCACCCAAGATGCTCAGCTTCGCAAATGTTTGCTACCCGCAATGTCCTGAGCTTCCATGAGGTAACAAGACATGCTCAATACAGTCTAATGCAAAATAAAAAACTCAACCAACCCGATTATCCAAGTTATCCACGAGTCCTGCCGTTTATCCTCTAAGCTATGGAATTCTTGGTACGAAAACGTCTGTCTGTAGCTCCACTTAACTTCGATATTACTGTATTATTTCTAATCAACTGTATATATTTCTATCCTCAGTATGTGAACTGCCATTGTATTAATAATATTTGTCATACGGACTATAATCTGCCAATAAACCTTTTCATTTTCATATATATATATATATATATATGAAAATGAAAATGAAAAGGTTTATTGGCAGATTATAGTCCGTATGACAAATATTATTAATACAATGACAGTTCACATACTGAGGATAGAAATATATACAGTTGATTAGAAATAATACAGTAATATCGAAGTTAAGTGGAGCTACAGACAGACGTTTTCGTACCAAGAATTCCATAGCTTAGAGGATAAACGGCAGGACTCGTGGATAACTTGGATAATCGGGTTGGTTGAGTTTTTAATTTTGCATTAGACTGTATTGAGCATGTCTTGTTACTTCAGGGAAGCTCAGGATAGATAGATAGATAGATAGATAGATAGATAGATAGATATATTATTTATATATATATATATATATATATATATATATATATATATATATATATATATATTTATTTTTGTATTGGGGCGTTTACCGCCATTTCCCGCTATACGCTAGCGGATATCATGGCGAAGCAGAATATGAGAAAGAGAAACGGAGACGGGGGAAAGGCACTAGAAGTGGGAGGACCGCGGACGACGGGTGAGAAGTCACCTAAAGCTCAGAGAGAGGCGAGATTGGGAGAGGAAAAGGAAAAGACGGTCAAGCGAGAAGAGAGGGCTCTCAGCGAGCATAAGACATAAACGATCGGGGAGGGGGAAATCAGAGAATATAATATATATATATATATATATATATATAATATATTTTTTTTTTTTTTTTTTTTAGTTCAGGAAGAACCGATTCGCCTCTATTTAAAGGGCATATCTCAGCGGAAAAAACAAAGAAAAAGTGAGAGGAAAGACAGAGGAAAAAGAAAGGGTGGAGGGGACAGTCGAAGTGGAAAAAGACCAAGGATGACAAGGACTGCAGGGTCGAGCCCCATCATCCTTGGGTGCTAGGGCCGGGAGGGCGCACGTGAAACCTCCAGGAACAAGCACGTACAAACGAGCACAAAGAGCACTCAAGAGCACGAGCTTAGAACCCCCTTGCGGGGATATATATATATATATATATATATATATATATATATATATATATATTTTTTTTCCCAAACTGCCCTCCTTCTGTTTCTATCCTTCTATCTATGCCTTCATCTCTGATTTCCTTTCTGGCCGATCTACAACTGCGGTTGTAGATGGACTTGTTCTCCTAAAGACATTAATAGTGGTGTTCCTCAGGGATCTGTCCTCTCACCTACTCTTTTCCTTTTCCACCCTTCACCTCTCCGCCCACTTCTCAACACGTCCCTCACAGCAGTCACTCCATGATTCACGTAGGACGGTTATAGTGCACCTGACCTCTGATCTTTCTACTATTTCTGACTGGGGCAAAGAAAACCTTTTGTGGCTTTCAAATCTTAAAAAAAACTGTTCCTTCATCTGTCTACTCGTCACAATCTTCCTCACAACTACCCTTAACTTCAACAATACAATCTTTCCTCCTCTCTTAACATTGTTGGCGTTTCCTTTTCTCGTGATCTTTCCTGGAAAGATCACATATACTCTCTTTCCAAAACAGCTTCTAAGTGGTTAGGTGTGCTGTGTCGGCTCCGCAGTTTCTTCACCCCCACTCATTTACTCTCTATCCAGGTGCCTTGTCCGCTCCTGTATGGAGTGGGAGTACGCTTCTCGAGTGTGGGGTAGCTCAACCCACACATCTCTACTTGACCAAATGGAATCAAAGTTTTTTTGTCTCATCAATTCCACGCCTCTTACCGACTGTCTTCAATCCTCCTCTCTTCGCTGCAATGTTGCCTTACTCTCCCTTTATTAATCTCTATTACAGTATAACGGACACTGCTTTTCTGAACACTCAAACTGCATGTCTCCTCCTTTAAGGAGAGCACACAGTACCATACTTTCTACACTTTCTCATTCCTTTTCTGTCCAACTTTCTAATGCAAGGGTTAACCGGTATTTTCAATCTTTCAACTACTCAAATGGTCAACTCTGGAATACTTCCTCAATTCACCTTTCCCCGTCTATGAACTCCAATCTTTCAAACGCAAAGTGTCCAGGCATCTCGAAAACCTTAGACCTTAACTTTGGCTTTCTTCCTCTATGGAAGGCGTTTTCGCGGGCGTTCGACCTTGGCCCCGCCTTCCTATTTATATACTGGTAAAACATTTATGTAAACATTTATGTAAATTTTCGACCGTGACCATATTTTACCCAGTCGGTCGGACAGGTTGTATATTTTATATTTTCAAATTTTTAATAACTTTCGCTTGTTTTAGAGAAAGCAGCATCTTTGCCGTATACAATGACTATTTTTCGAATTTTACCCCCGTTAGGATTTTAATGAAAAAACCCTTAAGTAGGTCATCTTTTATGCTTCCTCAGTCTTCACCAACTCTATGATTTGTTTATTTGTTAGCGTGTGTATATATATATATAGCGGCGTACTTAGCATTTTGCCGCCCTTAGGCAGGGAAATTGTCATCACACTGGCTTATAGTTGTGTCATTTAATATCGCTAGTTTGCTATTGGAGGCTGCTGTTCTTTATTTTAAAACTTATTTGTGAATCCATTCAATTTGTTAATACTTATGTTATTTTCTATTTTTTGTTTTCTTTGCCCTATTTATCTTAAAATACGACAAAATTTGCTGCCCCTCAAAATTTGCCGCCCTGGGCAGGTACCTACTCTGCCTATACATAAATCCGCCTGTATAAATATATATACTGTATATAACTTACTTCAGTTTCAGAGGCTTCGATGAAAAGACCCTGAGGGTGAAGGATGATTCCTGCCCGGGCTCAAAAGTTGTGGGGAGGAGGACGTATCCACCTTGCTCTAACTGAACTCTTTCACAAACCTAAAGCCGAAATTTACGATGATTTGCATTTGTCACCAGAAATTATGGAACTTTTGAACTAAGGTAATACAGCCCTAATCCAATTGCATTGTTGAGTGTATTATAAAACCGGGCCTTAAATGAATCAATCAGGAATATAATTTAAAATAATGCATCTATATGCGAATAGCGAATGTCATAATCAAATAAATTTGATTCTTTCTTCTCTTAGTTTTCAATGAGTGAAAAGAAAATGCGCCATGCACTCTACCATAAATCTTCGCTCTCACTGCACCTACCTGTCTACTGTTCGTATACTGAGAATTGACGAGGGATTTGTGTTTCTTATAAAAAGACTTCCCAATTGAATCCACGCCGTTCTTTGTTACTGGATATGCAGTAAACCCAACCACCTTTTAACAACAAAATGCGAATGTTAAATAAAAGGATAACGTACCAGTTCGAAATGTTTGGAATAATATTTTGTTGAAATAACACTTGTAAACCAAAAGAAAAATCACTGAACACAATAAGAAAAGTTTGAACCCCAAAATAAGATCCATTATTAGGTCATAATAAACAAATAAATAATAATACAGTTTATATATATATATATTAATATATATAGGGTGGCGCAAAAGTCGCGCATCATAGGAATTTTCAATTTTGATTATATTTTTTTTCTTTTAGGTAGGGGATGGCTGCGAAATTAATAATGGACGAGAGGGTTAGCTTGGTTTTAATGTATGGAATACCAGGTACAACAAATCGATGAATCAGTACAGAACTTAAACTAAGGTGATCATAAATACTTTTCACTGAAGACCAAGAACTGTTTTGCCTTTTTGATAATGTTAACAGGAAATCTCTGTATTTACTCTTGCTCCTTTCTAGGAATTTTTAACCAACATTCAATCGACACTTATTTGATTTGATGTTTTAATCAATGCATAAATTGAGATCATGACGGAAAAAAAGTTTAGTAGTAAGTTTAACCTTTGGTTCCATGACCGAGTGTTGGTTGAGGGAAATGACCACTTCTTCCATCTCGCTCAGAATGAGATGCAGCTGCGGGTTGATGTGGAACGTATCTGAGGGTAGGAATGGAGTTAAAGCGAGAGAAATTCATGAACAACAGAAAATACTTCATGAAATATGACTGAGTTGATCACCGACTCGATTATTGACAAGTGACGAAAGTGGACCAAGGCAATGAAACTTCAAAACCACTTTGATAACGCACCTGCGTTGTTTCGGCACCCTCCAGCGGTGACCCCCTTCTGCCATGCTCCCTGAAAAATTCTAGAATTCCAGGGAGTTTTGTGTCGCAGTGAGGGTTCGTCTCTGGCGGTCTCTGCGTCCAAGTGCACGAGTTCAAGATGAGTGAAGGTCCGAATGAAATCGCTGTAGGACATCCTGCAAATTTATTTCAATTCTAGAATCAATCTTGGAATGACAAAATCAGTGTCACTCATAACGATGTCTTAAATATGGTACCTCAGTTTCCAGTCCAGCCTCCCAATATGCATTTTAAACTCATAATATTCATACATAATAACGCAATAACCAATAAAAATCAGGAACTTACCAGAACTCCCCGTCTATTAAGTACTTAAGATTGAGTCTATCTTTTTCACTTGGAGGTACTTCTTCCCATTCAGGAGCAGACCTTCCCCCCCAAGCCCCAACATAATCCAAGGATGAACCCAGAGGAGACCGCAGTCGAACCAGAGTCACTTCTTCCCCGGAAAATGTCTCAATCTGGGACAGTTAATGAAATAGTTGCGCGTTTCATGGTGTCATTATAACAACTTGCAAAATTCAGATACCAAATAATTTTTGTTTTTGTGCCTTAATACATCTTAGTACATAGTTACTCTTAAAACCTATCATCATGAGAATTAAGCATTTTGACTTCTGTTTGAAGCGTCTCAAACTCAATGCCAAAGAACAAAATTCATCATTTAAAATTCGAATAAACCAATGACTTTTTTTTTTAACTTAGTCATAGCCACTCAAAAAGCGAAGTTTCCACGCCATCAATTCGATACCCCAATATGACTGAAATAAGAACATGCGAGCAACTGGGGCTCGACCCCGCGTCGGATAGTATGTTTCACTCCATTTACATCTCTCACCTTTTCGATATTGTAAATGCGATAATTGACGCCTACGACGATACCCGACGCCAGCCTTTCGCCGTACATTTTTCCATTGCCGTTGGTTCCTGCCGTCGATGTCAGCGACGAACTGCTGGGGCTGCTGACGACGGCAGTGACAATGGACGACAAATCGAGGAGTTTGTTAAGAAGTCGTCCGCAGGTGGTCGGGTCACTGCGAAGACTCACGGATTCCGCGATGCCACCAGTGAAGTCCGAAAGCGCGTCTAACGTAGAACCGTATTTGAGTGCTTCGTACGAGCCGTGAAGTCTGCGGATGGGTTGGGAAATTGGGTTGGCTAATCGGAGGGCTTAGAAAAGTCAGGAAATAATGTACGTTTTTTGTTTTAAATTTGCGTTACTTTATTAGCAGTAATTATTAGGCCGGGTCGAAAAGGGGTCAAGGTCAAGATTTTGCTTAGGTACATATTGTGAGGTTAATCACTTTGTGATAGTAGTATCCACACCAAAAATGAAGGCTGTGGGACCTTCGCTACCCCCCGTACCGATACTCCCTTTTTTCCATATGAATTTGTATGGGAAATAGGCCAAAAATCGAAAATCGTAAAAATCGACCCTAAATATTAATTTTTTTTGCTTTCGGATGGCCAAAATCGGGTTCCCCGGCACGAATTACATCAGAATAGATCATTCACCAACTTTTTTTTGAGATGGGGGGGGGGGGGGGGGGGGTCTTAAATCCGGTGCTGACTCTTAGCAGCGGATATAAGACCTAATATTACATTATTTTTGTTTTTTTCTTTCCAGATTCCTATTTAGGTACCTAGAATGTTAAAAGTTTGTATTAAAATACATTATTTAATTTTAAAATATCGGTAATAAATAAAATATAGTTAAAATCTTATTAAATTAAATTATGGCTACTAGAAAAAGAAGCCACAATGCAGACTTTTGCAGCAGAAATTTTGAGCTACCAAGATCTGTAAATTTTCTAGCAAATGATTATATTGATTTGATTAATTGGAATGAGCAGATAATCACTCCTCCACCTTTGCTAAGTAATTTTACCAATGAGCAATTGCTTCAGATTAGAACTAAACCTCTAGAAATACTAGATTTTCCATGTCACAGCCAAAGCGTTGAACAGGGTGTGAACTTAGTAACTAAATCTAGCCAGGAAAGAATTGGTTATATTAATCGGCATAAATTTATTTTAAATATTTTAGAGTCTAGAAAAGAACTGCCTACTTTTGAGTGGAAAGGTCGATGGAAGGAATAAAAAAAAACATTAGTTTTAGGTCAAAAATTGTATTGAATTTCTGTCTCTTAATTTCTAAATTTCTACCAATAATAGCTAAAAATTTATGTATTAAATTTTTTTTTCATTAAAAAAAAAATAACTTTTATAAGCGAACTTTTGTAATAATAAAAAAATTTCGAAGTAAATCGCAAATTATCTCGAATTTTACGAACTTTCTGAAAAAACTGAAACCGGTAGGGGGGGTAGGGGTCCTCAGAATTCAAAAATATTTTACCAGGGTGTTACTACGATTGATTGAACCACCTCACACTATGTACGTAAGAAATCAAGAATTTCGACCCGGCCTAGTAATTATTACTGGGCGCCCGGTAGTCACATCAGTGGTTACGGTGGCACACTGAGCGGTGATGCTTTGGTTCGCTCCTGCCAGCTCACTCCCGGGTCGGATTGAGTCTGCCGCTTAATCCGTCATTGCTCGGGATAAAGGTGACCCATGGGACACACTCACCCCAACATCGTGGGGGTGAGCTTCCTGGGTGTTACCTTTTTTATCAATTATTATTATTATTATTTCTGAAAAGGGTTATAAAAAAATATAAAGGTAGGGAGGAGAATTAAAGAAAACGCAATCCTTTAAGCATACAGTGAAGTATGCAGTCGATTAAATAAGTCCTCTTCTGAAGTTCTATGTTTCTTACCAATAAATATGATAAGGAACAGTTTTAACCAATTGTACATGGCCAAATGAAACTAGTTTTCAAATATAAATTTTTTTAAATTTTCTCCCATTATATATAAAATAAAACCCGGCATGAAAAGGCTGCCAAAATCTAGCGGTTAAAGAATTTCTCTTAAAATATAAATTATTTAATTACTTCTTACCTTGAAATTCCTTCACTTTTCCTTTGTAAAAATCCCCATTTTATATATATATATATATTTTTTTTTTTTTTTTTTTTTTAGGAAGAACCGATTCGCCTCTATTTAAAGGACATATCTCAGCGGAAAAACAAAGAAAAAGTGAGAGGAAAGACAGAGGAAAAAGAAAGGGTGGAGGGGACAGTCGAAGTGAAAAAGACCAAGGATGACAAGGACTGCAGGGTCGAGCCCCATCATCCTTGGGTGCTAGGGCCGGGAGGGCGCACGTGAAACCTCCAGGAACAAGCACGTACAAACGAGCACAAAGAGCACTCAAGAGCACGAGCTTAGAACCCCCTTGCGGGGATATATATATAATATATATATATATATATATATATATATATAGGAATGAACTCAGAATGGTCCCCTGAGTTTTTTTATGATACACACAGACAGTGCATGGAACAAGGAACTCTTCTGGATAATTAAATCCACTATAGTCCGAATAAGTAATGGTAAATGACAATACCAGTTTTTCTTTTTCATGATGCTAGCCCGACGTGGGCAACGAACGGGTCACTCGCAAAGAGGTCCCATAAATATAGCTTCCCTCACCAGCTATCTGCAAAGCAGACAGGATCCAGCTTTGGGACATGGATCTAGGGTTTAAAGCACCTAGCCATGCTACATTTAGAACCTCAATATAAGCAAAAGACTCGCTGCCTTCACGTCAGATTGACCCGTTGCCCACGTCGGGCTAGCATCATGAAAAAGAAAAACTATGGTATTTGTCATTTACCATTACTTATTCGGACTATAGTGGATTTAATTATCCCAGAAGAGTTCCTTATTCCATGCACTGTCTGTGTGTATCATATATATATATATACACACACACACGAGAATTTACCGAACTTGATTGAAACAGCTTTAGAAATGTAATATAGTAAATCTGTAATTACCATAATTTAGTTTTCTTGCTTTAATTTTGGGCGAATTTCGAGTCACGCACAATATTTGTAAATTATAAATTTCTATAATAATTTAGATCACATAAGTACGTATAACAGCGTCCATAAATCAAAAATAAATAATATGATCTCGCTTCATCGAAAAAAAAATTTAAAAACCTTTTTAATACAAATTCCATTCATTCAGCTAATCTTATTAAGAAATAGTTACGAGTTATTAATAAAGCCTCCCTTTCAGGAAACAGTTAGCGCACCCTCGATCTCACCCCCCTTCCTCCCTGGAACAAGATATAAGCCGAAAATATTTCCTTTTGCTAAGTGGAGAAAGGAGAAATCTGTGTTGAAATTTCGCCACCTATCATAAATTTTAGTTGGGGGGGGGGGGGGGGGGGGGGTCACGCACGCTAAAGACCTTCCCTTTGTTATTATTATTATTATTAGTAGTAGCAGTAGATTCTACACACTTTTCTGAGAAGCAGAAAAGAAAGTCAATAAATTTACGATACAGAGTCATTAAAATTTTAAGATTGGCATTGAAAGCCAGTGGGTCAAAATTTATGAAGTGGCTTTAAATCTTAGTCCCTTGTTGTAAGTCTAATGAAAATGTTAATCTATGACTGGTGTGAAATTTTATAAACAAAATATTTCGTATAAAATTATTTAAACGTTATAATGCGACCGTGGTAAGGTTTGGTATCAATTTAATTTGAGATAAGGGGATCTGGATAAAGAAAAATGTAAAGCAAATATCCACTGGTTGTTTACTCTGAAAATGACCCCTTAAAATTCAGCTTTTGAATCAATAAATAATAAAATTAATCGATTAACTGACGGAAACGAAGAAATAAGTAATCATTCATTGTTTATTCAAATACAGTAATTATATAATAGAACCTTTTCAAAGTATGAAAAAATTACACATTTGTGAATTGGAAGTAATTTTTCATACTGTAATTGCAAATTCACTAAAAAACAATATTCGTGGTGATAATGTTCACATTATAGACAGGTTATAATTATCGAAAATCCCTTGACCTAACCGCAGACAACTTAGCCTAAGCCACAGGAGCGTGTTCGTAATTTTGACGCGTCCATAAACTGAGAAAGTGCCCTTATTTTGGGGTTTCACATTTCTCACCGCTGTTCAAATTACATTCGTTAAATTCTATTTAAAAGGTTTCAATTCTGCTTCTAAAATTGTTAAAAAGTTTTTAAATGTTTTTATCATTTAAGGAAGAACCGCCTTCGGGAGATATGCGGCCAAGGGAAGTTTCAACGTTCTGTAGTGGGAATTAAACTGCATCCAGACTCAAACATTTTTAGCCACTCCTCATGCAAACGTATGAAACTATAACGCTTTGATGGGTTTTTACTGACCATGAAACTAACAAAGAATGAACAAAACCAATGAAGTACAAACTTTACGGTTACTCACTTTGCGTACGCTTTCTCCAGAAGTGAGGGCCAAAACTGCGACAAAGACTGACAGTGAAGGAAGACAAGTTTTCCCTGAACGGTCGGAAGCCGGTCGTCAATCGTCACCTCTTTCCATTCACCACACCACCACACACGAAACCTTCGCCACAAAGAAACCATTAACTACGACTACCATTAATTCGTCTCCTTAACAAAGTATACGGTAATTATGCGACCTTTTTCTTTCTGGATTGGCATACACCATTACAAGCGAGGACTACCAAGTGCCAAATTAGAATTTACGATAATTTTTCTTTAAAAATAACCGAAATTGCTCAGAATAAAAGAAGGTCCTTTATTAATAAACTCATATGGTACAGTACTTACTCCGTTTTCTAATTAAACTTTCAGTCGTTGCTATAATGTACAAAAAATGGCATAAATCAATTGTAAATAACACTAAAATAAAGTAGTTTAAGGGATTATACGTATTAAGAAATTAAAACTAAAATAGTGATGCAGACTGCCGTGTAATATAGTTTCCAGTCCACGAAACGGCGAATCATCTTTCAAAATTTATTTAACTTTGAACCAGTGTCTCAATAATTTTCAATCGTCCTTCATTCTAACCTGAAAGCTCCCGTGTAGGTGTTTCGAACCTTGGTCTGCTGGAACCACTCGGTAGAAGAGGCCTTTTGTGAGATGCAGAGAACCGATGCATGAAACGAGCCATCGGTCTCCTATAAAACAATTTGTAATAATATTAATAATAATTTATACCGTACCTAAAAGCAACAACAACATACGGACCGTGAACTGGACTCGGCCCAGACCCACCTTTATACCGCCCTTAATTGATATTAACAACAACAAAGTCATTACTTCAAAATAACTAAAGTGGACAATGCAGTCATCCACTAGTCTGATACATGCGAGTTTCTTAAAGTTTTCATCCTGAACCATGAGCAAATAGCCGCCGCCGCCGCCACCAAATTGTAATTAATATATTTGCATGCTTCCTTACATTTTCTGATCAGTTTATGTCAACTCGCACTGACCCCTCAACACTATCCGAATCACTCCTCCGGCACTTGAAGGCGAGTAAAATTTTTATTAACCCCCACCCCACCTCAAAATAGTTTGGAGACCCCTGCCGTACATAAGAGTATCAATGAAAATTGAAGTGTCATCCAAACAAATGCAGAATGGTGGTAATAAAAATTAAAAGTAATAAATAAATAAAAACTTTTGGTAAAGGGAGTTTTCACAGGTTTCAGAAAGGAAAAAAATTCGTGAGGCAGGCTTCTGACTGTACCATTTCAAAGAGGGATCAGGTTTAGACTAAACATGAGGCAAGACAGCCCAAACTGCATTCTTCAAACCATTATTGGGGAGGGAGGAACATTTAAAGTTTTTAGAATCGACCACTATGAGCTCATACGATATTTAGTGATATTTTTTATCAAAGGATTTTTGTTACGAAGTATTAAACTGGTTATAGATTTTTTTTTTTTTTTTTTTGTATTGGGGCGTTTACCGCCATTTCCCGCTATACGTTAGCGGATATCATGGCGAAGCAGAATATGAGAAAGAGAAACGGAGACGGGGGAAAGGCACTAGAAGTGGGAGGACCGCGGACGACGGGTGAGAAGTCACCTAAAGCTCAGAGAGGATGCGAGATTGGGAGAGGAAGAGGAAAAGACGGTCAAGCGAGAAGAGAGGGCTCTCAGCGAGCATAAGACGTAAACGATCGGGGAGGGGGAAATCAGAGAGGAACGGGAAGGCGCGACGACGTACTGACGACAGGGTGGGGCATTCCACAAGGATGTGAGAGACGGTGAGGGGCGACTGGCAGGAGGCGCAACGAGGAGCCTCCTGCCGGGACATAAGATAGCCGTGCGTGAGGCGCGTATGGCCGATGCGAAGCCGCGCAAGGACCTCTTTGTGTCGGGAGCGGTGGAAAGAGGACGCCCAATATGACAGGCGGGGGCGGATGGACCAGAGTTTATTTCCGGTGGCATCGTCCCAGGACTGCTGCCATATGCGGTCGTAGAAGACCGACGAAGACCTGCACATAGTCAGAGAAGGGGAGCGGGCGGGGGAGGGGAGGCATCGAGGCGGCGGACCGGGCTGTGCGGTCAGCCGCCTCATTACCGGAAACACCAACATGGGCAGGAACCCAGCAGAAGGTGACCCGGATCCGGTGAACGGTGTGCAGGACATGGTACTCCTGTTGAATAAGGCGTACGAGGGGGTCCGGGGAATCATAGCGCTCGAGCGCTTGAAGGGCGCTCAGCGAGTCCGAAAAGATGGTACAGGAAGACCGCGAAAAACCCGATACCAGACGGAGGGCTTCCAGAAGGGCAAAGAGCTCCGCGGAAAAGATGGAGGCCTGAACCGGCAGGGGATACCCCGGGAGGTAGGTGACAGCGACGGAGAGAAGACGGCGGCCGCGACACCTGCAGGGGAGCGCGAGCCGTCGGTGTAGACGGGAACATCGTCCGAGTGTACGGGAAGATGGGCCAGAAAAGAAGACCGGAGGACGGTAGGAGGAGACTCCTTACGCAGGCCACGGAGCGTCTGGCAGCGGCAGATAGGGGTGGTCAGCCAGGGGGGCGACAGGTCGAAGGAGAACGGCAGAATAGAGGGTGGGGGGATCCTCAGGGACGAAAAGATCTTGGCCAGGGAGGCAGCGAAATGCCACGTGTCAGGCCGGGGGGTAGCGCCTGGGAGATCGCGGAGAAGAGTAGGGACCTCGGGAGGCGGCAGATGCGAAGGTAACACTTCGCCATGAGAAGGCCCCGGCAAAGGGGCAGGGGGGGTGTCCGCAGTCCACCTGAAGACTAGCGACAGGGGACGAGCGGAAGGCACCCGACGCCAGGCGAAGGCCACGGTGGAGAAGAGGATCCAGCATACGGAGTGCCGGAGAGGAGGCGGAGCTGTAGACCACACAGCCGTAGTCGATGCGGGATTGCACCAGGGAGGTGTACAGGCGCAGCAGAGTACGCCTGTCCGCCCCCCAGGTCGTGTGGGACAGGTGACTCAAAAGGGAGAGGGTGCGGCGAGATGATTGCCGCAACCGCCTAAGGTGTGGAACCCAACCGAAAAATCCGTCGAGGGTCATACCCAGGAATCTAACGGATGGGACGAGGGGAAGAGGAGTGCCGGCAAGGGTAAGGGCGAAGGTATGCGACAGACGGAGGCGCCGAGGGCGGAAAAGCATACTGGAAGACTTAGAGGGTGAGAAAGCATAGCCAACCGAGGACGCCCAGCGAACCACCGCGTTGATGGCTAGCTGGAGTCGACGTTCAGCCAAAGACGGGAGACGGCCAGAGCAATAGATAGCCAAGTCATCGGCATAGAGGGAGCAACAAACGGAAGTAGCAGGACCGTGGCGACTGTGTTCATCACCAGTGAGAATCACAGGACGCTAAGGACACTACCCTGAGGGACACCCTCCTCCAACGGAAAGCGGTCAGAGAGGGTAGAACCAATGCGGACGCGAAAAGAACGGGCGGACAAGAAGTTATAAATAAAGGAGGGGAGAAAGCCTACGAAACCCAGGGAGCGTAAGCAGTCAAAGACCGCGCTCCGCCGGGTAGTATCGTAGACCTTCTGGAGGTCGAAAAAGACGGCGAGAACAAAGTGACGCCGGGAGAAAGCCTCCTGCACGTCGTGGCTAAGGAGGAGGAGGGGGTCGGTGGTAGACCGGAAGCGCCGGAAACCAGCCTGGGTAGCAGGGTATTGGTCACTCGCCTCCAGGGTAAGGGATAGCCGCAAGGCGACCATCGCCTCCAAACCTTGCAGGCGCAACATGTCAGGGAAATGGGCGATAGTTCGACGGGAGTGAGGGGTCTTTATCGGGCTTCGGGATGGGGACGACGATGGACTCACGCCACCGGTCCGGGAATGAACCCTCCAACCAAATCCGGTTATAGAGGTCCAGTAAAAAGCTAAGAGCCGAGGGGTGGAGGTGCCAACAAGTCATAGGGGATATTATCGGGGCCGGGGGCGGAGGGCCTCCCGAAGCTCTGTCATGCGGAAGAGGTGATTATAGGGGTCATCCCTATGAGGTGGAAAGTCCGGTGGGTCGCGGCGGGAGTGGGGGGAATCGGAACTGGAGATGGCTGCGAAGTGCGCCGCGAGTGCGTTCGCGACGGCCTCCGGATCGGATACGAACTCGTCGTCCCCGACCCGAAGCACCGGGGGTCGAGGGGGGACCCGGGTCCCCTCAAAACTACGCACCTTGCGCCAAACAGTCGAGGGGGCAGTCGAGGAGGAGATCCCGGACACGTAACTCCGCCAGGATGTACGCCGGGCTAGTTTCAGGACCCGACGGGCCACTGCCTTCAGGCGCTGAAAACGCTATCTTGTGCTCCGGCTGGCGGGTCCGGTAGAAGCGACGGCCGGCCCGGCGCCGCCTCCCGAACGGCCTGGGAGCACTCTGGGGTCCACCATGGGACGCTGCGCGGCCTGGGGGAGCCAGAGGTACGGGGGATGCAACCGGCGGCAGCCGAGAGGATCTTACTCTCGAGGAAGGCGAGGGCCTCACTAACGGAGGGAAAGGCTGGAATTGATGGCGAGATCGCCGTGCACCTCGCGTATGAGGCCCAGTCTGCTCGGGCGAACAGCCAGCGCGGGCGGACAGTGGTGGGGGGAGGAGACGGGTCGGGGTAAGACACACTGGGAAATGGTCACTGCCGGAAGAATCCGGCAGGACCTCCCAGGTGAACTCCGTCACGATATCGAGGGAAACCAGGGAAAAGGTTCGATACAGGTGAAACTGTCATGGGCCGAGTGGAAGCAGGTTGGGGAGCCATCGTTCAGAAAGGTGAACTCGAGCTCGTCCATAAGGGAGAGAAGGGTCCCGGAGAGAAAGGTGGAGCAAACGTCCCCCAGGCCGGGTCCCGACTGTTGAAGTCCCCGAGAAGCAGAAAAGGGCGGGGAAGCTGAAGAATTAGGTCACGAGAGAGAATCGGGTGGAGGCGTACGTTAGGGGAGAGGTAAAGAGAGCAGACCGTGAGCTAGCGCCCCAAAGAAAGGCGCACGGCCACAGCTTGCAGGACAGTACGGAGCGGGAGGGGGCGGAAAGGGACGGAGCGGTGTACGAAGACCGCGGAGCCCCCCCTGCCCGCCCCATCGAGAGGCGGGGAAGGGAGCCCGCAGTAGCCGGACACTCGAGGGAGGGAACGGGATCCAGAATCGTCTTCCTGAAGGCAGAAACACGCCGGACACCTGGAGGCCAGGAGAGAGAGAGGGATACTCTCGAGGCCTACCAGGAGCCCGCGGATGTTCCACTGCAGGAGCGAGGTATAGGGAGGGGTAGCGAAAGTCTGCGAAAAGGATGGTTATGGTGGTGGGTGGGCCGATCGGGCGGCCCGAGATTAACAAGGGGATTGGAAAGCCCCGGGGTCCAACGGGGGACGCCGAACGAGGGGCGGAAGGCGAGGGTCACCCCGACGAGGGGGCGATGTGGAACCAGACGCCGGCAAGTCCTCCAGAAGAGGAGTCACCCGGACATCCGGGGGAGAGCGATGCATAGAAGGGGATGCGAGGGGTATCCAGAAGGCCCCTCCCTTCCCCGGAGGTGCAGGGGAGGCAGGACTACGAGGGGGAGTGGAAAAATGATACCTCACCCCGGCAGGTACAGTAGGTCGAGGAGAGAGATGGGGCGGGTCAAGCGCGGGGGCGTGCACGTCCCACCCACGCCGACCAGGCGGGCGAGTTCCCCCTCCAGGGGTCCATCGATCTGGGCCGGAGAGGGATGTATCTCAGCCCCACCACGAGGGCCGTCGAGGACCCAGGGGGGGCGGGTTCATAAACGGTTGCGCAGTGGGGACGGTGAGGACACCGGGGCGGTAGAGCGAAGGGGGCGTTTGTGTTTGGGAGAGGAAGGTGATGCGAGGCCTATGGCCTCGAACCTTCGGGGTCGCTAATGGGCGGCGCTTGCGGCCCTTACCCTCCGTAGTGCGGCCCGCATGGGTGACGGCGGGTCACGTCCGCGAATGGGGGTGGCCGAAGGCGCCGGTGGAGAGGGCGTAGAAGGGGCAGGGGGGGTTGCCGACGAAGCATCGGCGTCGCGGAGGGAGCACGTGGGGACGCGCTGGAGTACGGGGAGTCGCGCGTTAGGAGTCCGCTGGGCGGCAGAGGATGGACTGGGAAGTAGCGGACAACGGTGGGTGGAGGCGCGTTGGGAACCGCCGGTGGAGGACGGGGTCTGGGCCGGCGGCGGCCGGGAACGGGAGCCTCGGCGTACGATGGTACCACGCCAGCCTCGCAGCCACGCAACCGGTCCCGCGCTCCGAGGCTGAGAAACTCTGATGAACAGAGGGCCCGAACCTCCCTCTCAAAGAGGAAGGACGGGCAAGAGCGGGATGAAGCAGGGTGTGAGTCCATGGACAGTTGGTGCAGGAACGGCGGAGCAGTACAGGGCAAGGGGTGGGAGGGCCGCCGCAGCGGACAACAACGGGGCGGCTGACGGCAGGAGCTGCTCACGTGGCCAAACCTATTGCACTGAAAACCGCGCGTAGGATCTGGCACGTATGGTCGTACCGAGAATTCGCACGCTCGTCTCTCACCAAAGCCCCAGAATACCGAAACGGGGGGCACCAGTGAGTCGAAAGTGAGGAGCAGGCGAGGAGAAGGGGCGGTTGGGGATCGCGATCTGTCGGGAAAGCGGTACACTCTCACAACACCCTGGGAGGCGAGGTCAATCTGGAGGTCTTCCACCGGGATAGGTAGAAGACGAGCAGCGTAGATTGTGCCCTGGCACTGATTGAGGCGGGGGTGGGGGGACACCGTGATCCCGCAGCCCAGGACATTGGGGATAGCGAGCAGAGAGGAGGTTTCGACAGAGAAACGCGACCTTATCAGAATGGAGCCATCCCCTCTGAGGCCGAAGGTCAAAACGAGCCGTCCCCGTCACCCCATGGATCGCTCGAAAGAGGCGTTCATGGTTAGTGGGGAGGGGCTTGGAGGAGGAGGGGCGGAGGAAGGAACTTGTCCACCGTCCTAAGGCCGAGCAAAGCCGTCGGGCCAAACACCACCGGTACTTCGAGGGGACGGGGAGACGAGAAAGGCGGACGGCGACGTCGGGTCCCACGTCCCCCAGGGGCGAGGGGGCCGGGGGCGATGAGGCCCGACCGGAGTGGGAGGCGACCGGGGCCGCGGGCTTCCCACCTGAGGGCGAAAAAGCAGGTGGGTCCCTATCGGGACGTGGAATATGGGGGGATCCAGGGGTCGGGGGTCCACTGCAGGTCCATCCGCCACTGGCGGGGGTCGGGCAGCGGCGCCACGAGCCTGGGGAAGAGGGAGAGGAGGTGTCGGCAAGAAGAGCAGACGGGGTGGGCGAGGGCTGCCGACTGCCCTTACCAGACCCAAGGTCCAAAGAGGTAGTCAGAGGGAGGTCAGATGCACAAGCCGGGTCGTCAACGAGGTCCATTAGATTTGTAAATGTTTCCATAAAAAAAAAAATAATTATTTTTGTTTCGCGCCCGGGGCCGCGGGGAACCGATTACCCGGGCCCAAGGGGACCAAGCGCATGCCGGCGGGGGATGGGTGCCTCGTCCCATGTAGGTACCCCCGTTTCAAAAGGGGCCCTTGCAGCGTCGAAAGTTCTCCCCCGCCGGCAGCAAAGACCAAGGCCCCCCAGGGTCCCAGGCCCGGGCACCCTACCAGCCAACTTAGTCCGGCCCCGGCCATGGGAGCGAGACCCCCAGCGACCAGCCCCGGCAGCCCACGGGGCGCGCGAAGTGAACAGAGAAAGCAGGAAAAACAGGGGGGCAAGAAGAGGGGAAAGAGGGGAAGACAGGAAAGAGGGGGCTGTAGGATAGCAGGGTATGCTAAAAGTCTACTTCGCAACCGGGCGGGGGACCAGGCATGGCCCCCAGCCGCGGCTGACCCCCCTCGCCACATGGAGGCAGGAGCCCGCGGGCGATCCACCCCAGAAAGACCGCCCGCGGGGAGGGGGGGTTATAGATGTACGACATTTTTTGTTGTTGCTGTTAAATGAATGATTTAGCCTGTCCTAAAAAATGCAGGGTCAAGAGGACTTACGGCTCAACGTGTAATTCAAATCACGGGTCACTACATCATCATGTAGACGAAGACGACGGTTACAAATTCAACTACTGACCTAATTTTGCTTAATTTTTCTGATCTAAGGGAAGCAGTGTTGTGACATAACCACGACGTAGCCCATACGGTGGGAGTATTGTACTTACAAGCATTTATGTCGTGTATGATATGCAGGGCCCGGGAGAAGGGGTGCACGAGGTGTCAAAGCACCAGGGCCCAGGCTGAAGAGAGATGTGGTGGTGGATCGGGGGTAAAGGGGTTAGGAGTAAAAAATAGCACCAGCCGCGATTCCTCTCCCGGTCCTTGATGATATGTACAATATGTATAGCAACTTTGGGCTGAATATTAACCTTCGCAAATATAAAGTCAGATTTACGAGTCAAGCTTTGTGTAACCAGATTAGAGTTCCCATACGTCCTGTTTTTCTCGGGGCTGTCCTTTTTCTTGGGCGTGTTCTCGATGTCCCGACATGCGTAACACCCAAACGACCCGATTTTTTAAAATACCAAAGACTCAGTGGCGGAGCGCCGGGTGGGGGGGTGCTGGGGGCAAGTGCCTCAGGGTCCGAGACGTTGAGGTCCCTTTCCTTCAAAATAAAAGCGAGTCTACAAAACGCCACAGAGTATTCATTCAATTTCATTGGCTGATGGAATGAATCAGTCATATTAAAGCCAATTAATGAATGCTCACTGGCCACTGCTCATATTACTTTTATGGACTCGTATCTTTCACAGAGGAATTTAGTCCTAGACTGTTCATGTTTCATATGATTCATTTAACAACAACAACAACAAAAAATGTCGTACATCTATAACCAGTTTAATACTTCGTAACAAAAATCCTTTGATAAAAAATATCACTAAATATCGTATGAGCTCATCGTGGTCGATTCTAAAAACTTTAAATGTTCCTTCCTCCCCAATAATGGTTTCAGAACATGTGGGATGCACTTTCAGGATGGATTCAGGACCTGAAAACAATGAAAAAAGTTTATATAAACATATGCCCGAATTCGCTTTGGTTCCGAGTTACAGCCCGTTTTGTGTTCCAGCAATTCTTTCCGCAAACTGTTTACAAACACTGCTTGCCGATAATGTTTGTGAGTGCGTACGAGACTTATTTTATGTATGGCCTTGCCGATTGTAATGTTTCGTACACTCTATGCCATGTTCCATTATCGTTGAGTGTAGCGCCATTAGTCAGTCAGAGGTGCATCGCGGTGTTTCACTGTTCGTATTCGTAACTTCTTTCCGTGAGTAAGTGCAGTAAAGTGAAAAAAAAACCTTAAAAGTTTTTGTGCTATTCAGTTATAGTGTGCATTTGAATTGAGAATGGAGGCTTATTCAAACAGAAATGGCAGACATGCATCTCGTGTATGGACTTGCCGAGTGTAATGCGGCCGCAGCAAGGTATGTGGAAAGGTTTCCGAATCGCCGTCTGCATGCCAGATAAGAAGACCTTTCAGAGAATAGACGAGCGTCTTGGTGATACAGGATCATTCAACAAGCGAGTTTCAGATGGTGGTAGACCAATCAGCGCCAGAACTGTTGAGTTGGAGGAGCGGGTCCTGAATCGCGTGGAGGAACATCCTGGTGTCAGCACCCGAAGAATAGCAGTAGCAGAGGGTGTAAGATACACAACTGTGTGGAGAATTTTACGGGAAAACAGCTTTACCCATATCATATTCAGAGAGTACAAGGCCTTACTGAAGCTGATTTCCCACCACGAGAGGCTTTTTGTACTTGGTTCCTTCAACAGTGTGCTCGCGATCCTCTTTTTCTATCCTCCGTGTTGTTTTCTGATGAGGCTGCCTTCACAAGAAATGGCGTGATCAATTTTCACAATACTCATCACTGAGCCGAAGAGAATCCGTATGCCATCATCCAGTCAAGGCACCAACAACAATTTAGTATCAATGTATGGGCAGGACTTATTGCCGACAATTTAATCGGTCCTTTTTGTTTTGCCTGGAAGATTAACAGGAGAATCCTATTCCAATTTTTTAAGGAGTGATTTAAGCGATTTACTAGATGAAGTTCCTCTTGGTGTCCGACGTCGTATGTGGTTTATCTATGACGGCGCTCCGCCTCATTTTAGTCGAGTAGCCACAGACTATTTGGATGACCATTTCTCTGATAAATGGAGAGGCCGTGGAGGACCCATTGCGTGGCCTGCTAGCTCCCCGGACCTGAATCCACTCGACTTTTACCTATGGAGTCATCTGAAATCCATCGTTTACGTGACACCCATTGACAACGTTGAAATGCTTCGCCAACGTGTAGAACAAGGATGCCAAAAAATCCGAGCAATACCTGGAATGTTTGAACGCGTCAGGCAGTCTATGACGAGGGGTGTTCGGGCGTGTATTCAAGCGCAAGGCGGTCATTTTGAGCACTTCCTTTAAAGTTAAGGCGGATACTTGTTGGAACACACAACGGGCTGTAACTCTGAAACAAAGCGATTTGGGCATATGTTTATATAAACTTTTTTCATTGTTTTTAGGTCCTGAATCCATCCTGAAAGTGCGTCCCACATGTTTTGAAACACCCTGTGTATATACTATATGATTGTCATTAAGTATATATATCTATAAAAAAATCTTTGCGCGGTTTTGAGCGGAGTAACAAATCTCTCTTTCGCTCAGTCGTCTGTTATGATTGGCTGACTCGCGTAAAGTGGGTGGAGCTAATGTCTCTCGTTCAGTCGCCTGTTAGGGCAATTAAAGATCACGAAGTGATCACAAGCCCTACCCGTAGGGGTTGGGAGCCGAAGGCGTGGCTTGTATGGTATACATTTTTCATACACTTTATTATGGTCTCAAGCGTAACGTTGTTTTCGAACACTTTTTCCGTTTTTATGATTGATTCAACTTACTAAGAGCGGATAGAACAACGAAACGTAAAGGTGGCTGTGCTATTTATGTACACGAGAGGCATATAACAGAGACGGTAATAAGTAAATCAAACAGCTTCCTGGAAACCCTAGCAGTGAAAATAGAGAAACTAAACGTGGTAATGAACACTACTGATAGTCATCTACAGACCTCCAAACTTTCCAAATGAAAATTTTTCGGATGCCATTGATGATATCAGAACCCTAACAAAGTCTGTAAACTCTCCATCCCCTAATATAATACTCTCTGAGGGGCTGTAGAGTCAGTACACAAAACCTCCGACTCCGACTCCTCTATTTTTTAAATGTCCGACTCCTTTCCATCTTTAGTGATTGTAAAGTGTTCAAACACAGCTGATTTCGTTGGAAGTCTCTTTGTATTGTGCATTGAAGTTTAAAACAAATAATTTTATCAATAATTTGAAATTAAACTTATCAAGTTATCAGTATCACAATTATAAAAACATTTCCTGAAAAAAAAGTAAGGGTTAATACTGATAATTCACTGGGCAACACGTATTTTATTGAATGATATCTGACACTTGATTCTAGGTAATTTGGGTGCGCTGAATACGAATTTCAACTCGGTTTGGCTCTATCAGGTCCTGATTCTTGTCGACAGCCTATGTGCCATTTTCCAGATTTTTCAAATTAGGACTAAAAAATTAAGTCATGTGTTAAATTTTTTTTCAAGTTTCATGAATACAAGCAGTTCAAACTACAGTAAATTACATTATAACGATAGAAATGACTTAAAATAAAAAACAAACAGATATGAAGCTTTCACTGTGGCAAAAATTTTCTTTTGTAAGACTTTCTAGCGTATTTGCTTGTTGATGGCAGGTCTCTTTTCAAGCACCAGCAGTAATCAGCCATCATGTGGGAATCCCAGCGGCCTTGGTACCGTTCCTCCATAATTTTTATATCTTGGTGGAATCTCTCCCCTTGTTCGTCACTTACATCACCTAAATTACTTGGAAATTGGTCAAGATGGCTATTCAAAAAATGCATTTTTATGCTCATATTGCAACCTAACTCTTTGTAGTCCCTTAAAAGTTTTTTTACGATTTCTTCGTAGTTATCTGCCCTATAATTGCCTAAAAAGTTTTCTATCAAGTCCACGAATGAGAACCAGCCATTTTTTTCGCGTTCATTCATGACATTAGGAAAATTGCTGTCTTTAATCATTGTTCTTATTTGTGGACCGTCGAAAATTCCCGCCTTGATTTTTTCATAACTTAAACTTGGAAATTTTGAAGTTATGTATTTGAAACACTCGCCGTTCGTATATAAAGCTTTTACATATTGTTTTAATGAGGCCTAGTTTTATATGCAGAGGAGGAAATATGATTTTATCTCTGCTCACTAAAGGTGATTAATTACGTTTTTTTTCTCCGACAGTAAGTGATGTTCGTGCTGGCCAGATTTGTTTGAAATAATGTTCTTCCTTGGCTCTGCTGTCCCATAAGCAAAGGAAGCAGGGATATTTAGTATACCCTCCTTGTTGTCCTAGCAGAAAATTAACCATTTTTAAGTCAACACATATGATCCACTCGTGCTCCTTATATTTGATAAGATTTAAAACCTTTTCTATATGTTCATACTTTTCTTTTAATTTTGTCGAGTGCCCAATCGGTATCGAGCCGTATAGATTGCCATTATGCAACAACACACACTTAAGACTTCTTTTCGAACTGTCTAAAAAACAAGCGCCAATCATTTGCATCGTAAGACTCAACCCCCATCTTCTTTAACAAACCAACTATGTCGCAGCAATATACTAAACTATCCTCTGTTCTAAAATATTTAACAAGTTCTTCTTCTCTTTTTCTGTAAAATGAAATGTATGTGTTTGAAGTAAGCAAGTTTTTCTCTTTAAGTCTTGAAGCTAAAATTTCCGCAGCCTTTTTTGGCAAATTTAGATCCCTTCCAAGATCATTCAACTCGGCCTGGTTAAACTTTTGCGGATCGTTTTGACTTTCAAATACGCTGGGGTCAAAATCGGTGTCTGACTCCTCAAAGTGCATAACAATATTTTCAGGAACATCTTCAACTAATTCTTGAGTTGGCAGACCCTTAAATTTTGGAATGGGGATCTCATTTGAATGTAGCACAGGTCGTATCGCGGTGTCGAAATTTGGGTACTCGATACAATGTTTATTTTTCTTAGTGAAGCCCGAAGTCTTGACAAAGCAAAGGTAGCAATCGGTCTCGTGGTTAGTAGGCTCTGGCCACACCTGATATGGAAAAAAATTGTAAAGCGTTAACAAAAGCGACGAGAGACTTGTTTTTATGAATTTTATCAAAAGTTATCACCCAAACATTTAACATTTCTATGTGTTTCAACCTTATGCAATATTTGAGATTCTTATAAACATTTTCTGTAAATTTTTGTTTATGTACCTAAGTTACAATTACATTTAGGTAAGTTACAGTATACTAGTGATTAAATTACGTAGTTTTATGAAATCATAAACTTACCATCGGAACTCCAAAAGGTATTTTTGAATCCGAACCCTTCGTCCAATGTCGCAGTCTTTCAATGCATATAGTGCAGGCTTTATGTGGAGCCCACGATTTATCTTGGTCCCCCAGTTTTATGCCAAAATAAGCTAAGTAAGCTCTTTTTACGAAGTCAGTTATATTTGCTCGTTGATGTGGAAGTGTAAAATTTCCACATATATAACAGAAGGAATCAGGGTTGTTTTTGCATTTGAACTTTCTAGTGCTTGATGACATATTGCTTGATTGTTCTGCCAATTTGTAAAGGTATTTAAAGCCCTTAATTCATATAAATTTAAGAAAATCTGAAATATAAACACAAAAATTAGTTTAAATAGGTACTTATTATGAAATAGGTACTTACAATCTATGAAATTAAACTAGAAACACGGATGAGTAGGTACAATATAAATTACGTCTAATTAAATCAACTATATTAAATCACGATGACAAAATTACTCACTAAATCATATGCCAATTCAAAATTATGTTAATGCCCAAACTTAATTAACTAACTCAACTGACTGACTGACTGATTGAATTGACTGATTAACTCTGGAAACGAGTCGCTTTTATATATTTTAGTTGTCCCTCTAGAATACTCTACAGAGAACAGGAACGCTCGAGAAAATTTTAGAATTCTATGATATTTTTAGCTTAATTTACTAATATTAAAATGGGTTAAAAATGACAAAATTAAAAATATTTTTAGGGTGTTACATATAAAAATATACATAATACAACAATACCATAACAATAGGTACAAATACCTAGATAAAAACCTAGTTGCATAATGTGTAACTGCAAAAAGACCGAGTATTGAGAAAAAAACCTTTTTATGAATACGACGAAAGAGGAGGGGTGTTGAGCAAAATCAGGACCTGATAGAGCAAAACCGAGTAAATATTCGTGCTCAGCGCACCCAAATTACCTAGAACTAACTGTCAAATCTAATTCAATAGACAAAAAGTTGAAATTTGTTCCCCAGTGATAATTAATTAAGTGTAAATAATAAATATATTTGATTTATATTTATTACTTATACTTAAAATAGTATTTTCAAAAATGTTATATTGAGGTCGGAGTCGGTACATTTTTACCGACTCCGACTCCACCCAAAATTGCTTCCGACTCCGACTCCACAGCCCTTCTCTGGCAATTTTAATTTCCCATTTATAAAATACAAAAAGGTGGGTAGAAATATATTTATACAGCAAGATAAGGGGGGCACAAGAGAGGATTATGAGCAAGCAAAAATGCTGATGGCTTTCACAAACGACGAAATGAGTTTATGCTGACACAGGAGAGATAACATAAAATACCAGGAAAAATAACTGCCTAGATCTGGTATTCACAAATAACACTAACTTGATTGCCGATGTAAAAATAACCCCAACTATTATCTCAGACCACAATATAATTGAGTTATCAACAAATATGGCGATAATTTTAAAAGACAATACACATACGGAAGGAAGAAGCAAATTTGGGGCTTTTAACCTAAACTCCACGATCATAAATTGGGAAGAAATCAGATCACACATGGCCCAAATAGAGTAGAGAACAGTTTTAAAGAATAAAACAACTGAGGAAATGCTAACAACCTTGGAAGAAAAGACGTTGAGAATTTTGGAAAAATATGCTCCAAAAGCACAGCCAAAAGGAAAGAGGAATTGGCTAGAGAGGCAAAAGAAAGAGTAGCGACGAAGTTAGCAAATTGCGGAGACAACAATGGCAGGAAAGTAATACAAGAAAAACTGGAGAGTATCGATAAGGAAATACAAACTCTGATAAAGGGCCTTACAGAGAGGGAAGAGGAAAAGGCGGTAGAAGCAATAAAGGAAAATCCAAAATACTTCCACAGCTATGCGAAAAGGAAAACAAAAACGTGCGCTACTATCGGGCCCTTAAGAAAAGGAAATAATGAACTAACAGACGATCTAAAAGAAATGTCAAACATTGAGAGCTCAGTATGAATCGGTCTTCAGTACCCCAAAAAGTGACAAAGCGATACCTGACATAGATGCATTCTTCAAAGAGAAATTGCAAGGAGAATGTATAACAGACTGATTTTACCCCAGAAGATGTAGCGAGAGCTATAGGACAAATGAAATCGCATTCAGCTGCAGGTCCAGACAAATGGAACGCACTATTAATTAAAAAGTGTAAAAATTAAATAGCTACACCCTTATACTGGATATGGAGAAGATCCCTAGACACTGAGGAAATACCGAGCATCTTGAAAAGAGCAAACATCGTCCCTATATATAAAGGCGGGGATAGATCTCGAGCAAAGAACTATAGACCAGTGTCATTGACGTCCTACCTCACCAAAATATTTGAAAGAATAGTCAGCGAAAATCTATGACTTCTTGGAGACACTGGAAAGATTCAACGAAAATCAGCACAGATTCCGATCGGGAAGATCATGCCTATCACAACTTATAGAGCATTATAACAATATCCTAGATGCACTTGAAGGCAATGAAAACTATGATGTCATATACACGGATTTTGCTAAAGCTTTCGACAAGTGCAATCATGGTATAATAGCACATAAAATGAAACATATGGGAATAAAAAGCGAAGTGGGAAAATGGATGTATAATTTCCTCAGAGAACGACTACAGGTCGTCAAAATTCAAGGTGCATCATCATCAGAAGTACACAGCTCAGTACCACAAGGTACAGTGCTGGTCCCACTCCTGTTCATAATCATGCTAACAGACATGGACAGTGGAGTTAACAGCAACAGTATATAACATCTTTTGCGGACGATACAAAGATCAGCAGAAAAATCAGCGATGTAAATGAAGTGGAGGCCTTGCAGGGGGGACACAAACAAAACATACAAATGGTCAGAAGATAACAATATGACATTTAACACCGAGAAATTTCAGCTCTTGAGATATGGTAGAAATGAGGAAATTAAACAGACTGCATATTATGCTCCAGATACACAGGAATTCAAAGAAGCACGAAAGCGGTCGACTTGGGAGTAATAATGACCGATGATGCCAAATTCGAGACAAAATCAGATAGCAATAAACAAAGCAAATAGAGTCGCGGGACAGGTAGCTACTAAGAACGTTTAAAAGGAGGGACAAGACAGTAATGATTCCCATGCTGACAACACTGATCATACCAAAACTTGAATACTGCTCAGTTTTGACGTCCCCATATAAAAAGGAAAAAATTAATAAACTAGAAGAAACGCAGACACATTTCACAGCAAAGATTGATGGCTGCAAAGAACTCAACTACTGGGAAAGACTACGTAAACCAAATCTGTACTCCCTGGAAAGAAGAGAGAGGTAATACCATAATCTACATATGGAAAATGATCGAAAAACTGGTACCAAACCTAAAACTAAACCCAATTACCATCCAAACAATGCTGGAAAATAGGAGACAGAATGTGTAGTGTTCCCAAATTAAAGGCCCGACAAGGGACCTCCTCAACACTGAAGGAAAATAGCTTGGTTGCCAGGGGCCAAGACTTTTTAACCAGCTTCCTACTAAGGACCTCAGAAGCGTTACAGAGGGTCAAAGTCGAAGTCTTCAAGACTAGATACCTGGCTCAGGACGGTAGCAGATGAGCTGGGTGTACCTGGCTATGTGAGGTGGAGAGCGCAAGAGAGCAACTTGCTCCTCCACCAAGCCAGGCCTAGAGGCGGGGCCACCAGCTTGACCTTCGTGTGAAGAGAGCAACGCACGCAACTGCTACGAGGTTATGAGGTATATAAACTAAAGCGGTTGCGATCGACCGCTGGGTTTTTTAATAGAACAGTAAATTGTGCGCATGCACCGACCACTGGAAACGAACCGCGAGGTTGAAATATCCCAGTGCGTGTGACCAGCCTTTGTCAATGCAGTGCGTATTGTTTACCAGGCGAGTCTTTCAAAAAATTTCATTTCCAGCATAACTTTTGCTCTGTATTTGAGTGAAAATAAGTACGAAATAGATGGTAGAATGTACAGAGTATTTGAGTAAATAATAAGCCTATGCTCTTACATATGGCTCCACGTAGTACTGCATGCGGTAGTGAATTTTTTAAAATAGTTATTGGGCCCACGATCGACCCATGAGAGGTCGATGCGAGGCCCAAGAGCTCGATAGCGAACTCGAGTAAATAAGTCCCGTCCCGTCCCGTCATTGACCTTTTTCCACATTTTGATTAAATATACACATTTTTTTCAACGTTATTAATGACATACTGATACCAAGAAATAATTAATCCACAACTTTCTGGTTATGTTTGGGTGTAAATTGATTTAGAAAATCTTTATTTTTAAGGAAGTTACACACACAGCCGACAACATTAGGGGGTCGATGGCTGGACACTAACTTTGTATATATGTATGTGTGCGCGTGTGTGTGTGTTTTTGTTTGTTTGTTTCATATTATGGAAGCACTAGACAAGATGGAGTTTCAGCCATTCCATTACATAATTACACAGGCTCATTTGTCAGCATAACATTATTAGTCGAACAATTTGGAAATTGATATAAATACAAATCTAGAAATCCGTCAACACTGTTGAGCCTTGCGACTTTTGAGCAGAGTTCTACATTAAAAATACTTTCATCCGTTATTAAAAATTGAAATGGTATACGTTCTCCCGTACTGCATCAACAAATAATTCCTTTAATATATAAAATTTATTCCACGCAAAAAAATTAATTAGAAATAAAATGAACTATAAAATAAATTAAAATACAATTTTAAGTTTAAAATTGTCCTCTCAGAGCAGAAAGAAATAAAGTATTTTATTACATTAATGCTCATGTACGTATAATTTGAGTTTCAGGTTGTTCATCTCCTTTAACGCGGGATCCAATCCAAGAGGACGGTCCACCCATCTAGCTACCCACACCCAGTGTCGCTTACCGTAATTTCGCTAATCTAATAAGAATCGGTGTTACGATAATGGACATTGCCAAGACTTAGACTTATTTGAGTCATGATGTGGGCTAAGTATTTTTGGTTCCCAAAATGAATGTACAAAATTAATTAAATACCTAAATATATCTTCTTTTCAAAATGTATGTGGCATTTAGGTTTTTCTTTTTTAACTGCGTTGAATAGTTGTTAACCTTGGGTTCATACCAAATGTGAAATTTGGGCCTACTATCTATATAAAGTTGTTTGTGGGTCATATATTTAAATTTGCCAAGCCTAATAAGTATATTTGTAAATATAGTCTTCATTTTTGTTTAAATTGGTTAACACTGAGCAGATGGGGAATAAAAATTAATAATAAGTGGGCAGTTTTTTTGTTTTATTTAAAAAAATATAAATAAATAAATTCCAAATCGCCTTTTATGCCATGAATAAGTGGGCTTCGTAAATAGAAATTTTAAATAAATTTATAAATAATAAACATGGGACTAGTTCGTGTAACTTACAGGCATGGGGTAATTGTAATTTGTAATTAATTGAATTAATTACATTTTTTCACGTAACTGGCAATTGTAATTGACTACCTCAAATGTAATTGTAATCAATTACATTAGGAAACCGAGGTAACTGATACAATTACGTGAATATTAAAGTTAATGAGTCATACTTATAGTTGAAACTACTGGCTCATCGTCTCTGAGGGAGCTTTCTTTTGAAATAAAATGTTATTCTTTTTATTTGAAATAAAATGTTCCATTTATTTCAAATATTCCTAACTAAAGTGCCAGTTTTTGCCCCTATTATTTTGATAGAAATAAAAATTTTGAGTGCCTTATTTTTGGTTTCATTAGACCATATCACATATATATGTCGAATGTCCAACTGCCCATAGCAAGAAATGCTTGAGGAAAAATAGTTCCGTGCAATGTTGAAAAAAAAAAAAATTATTGACCTATTATTATTTAGTTTTCATTGAAGATGATGGCCAAAACTGAAAATGGAATTGAAATACGTACTGTAGGCAGAAAAGCATGACATAAATCAAATAGTGTTTATTTATGAAAAAATGCAATTATTTGTAAATGTAATTAATTACTTTACTACGTAATTGTAATTAAGTATTTCGCCATGTACAGTAACTGTAATTGAGAATATGTCAAGTAATTGTAATTAATTACATTGACCAAGTACTGTAATGGCCCCATGCCTGGTAACTTATAGCCTCATTAGATATTTAGATATTTGGACGATTAATTATATTAGCCGGAATCCATATTGGACTCCAAATAAATTAAATTAAATCTAATCTAATCTAATCTAACGTAATCTAACCTAACTTTCAAAAAACACGTGGTTGTATGCTCTGTTGAACGATTTATTGGGAGTCCAATATGGATTTCGGCTAATATAATTAATATACTATAATAATACTACAATAATAATTATACACACTACACGAACTAGTTCCATGGTTAGCATGGGAGGGCAAAAATTCTAAAGTAATTACTTTAATCTAAGCTACAAAAACACATTTGCATGTGGTTGTATGGTCTATTAAAAGTCTAACAAGCAATTTATTTTTTTTTTAAATAAAAAAAGTCCACTATCGTTAACCTCAACCCAGATGGGCAATTACCCTGAATAAAGTTGGAGAAGGGGGCCTACAAACCCTGATTCAGAAGTTTGAAGGTGGGCTCTAGGGTTCTAGGTTAACCATTTAAAAATATTGTAGTAGACGTCCAACAAGTTAGATTTAAACCAAAAACTGGGACCTATATGATTATGATGCCCAACATACTTGTCTACTGTAAAGTTAGGACAAACTTTCCAAGAATCTACGCAAAGACTATGTTGCGCAGTGTTTTGACCTAAGCTAATCTTTAAATGCTTTCTTTTGAATTGTTACTTAACCTCTTTCGGACCACTGGGTCGAATATGTACCGTTTCCCATACACGCGCTCATAACTTAACCCTACAAAAACCTCGGTCGCCTTTTGTATTTTGATTAGGGTCTTATTTCATGTAAAATTAAAAATTGATTAAAATAGCCCAATGGTAACACAACTTACCACAAAATTAACTCTACAGTTAGACCAACAACCTATTAGAAAACAACCCCGTTTCAGTAACAAGAGTTCTTGACAAGGTTTAATGGTTTTAATTTGGAAAAAAAAAAGTGCAGACTGTTTACAAAAACGTGATATTATGACACCAAAGACAAAACTTCAAAGGATGTTCGAATACTCCTCACAACCTCAGGCGCACGGCTTATCTCCTACTTTCTAAATTGCAAAGCTCATTGAAAACACTACCTCCCCATTCTATTTATTCCTCCATTTCATAACTAATCAACACAGCACCAAATTAAGGTTTCTTACCTGACAAAATATATATATATATATATATAATATATATAATATATATATATATATATATATATATAATGTCATTAGTCTAAAAAGGAAATATTTCCGTTAGAGATATTTATATTCTAAAAGCATAAGAGACACGCAAAACCTGTTTTTGTTAATATTAATTTAACTCGTCCCTATCTCGTGTATGGTTCCTTTCGTCGCATTTGATCCAAAAATGAAAGTAAATTCCTTACCCAATTTGCCCGAAGTCAGATCGAACTGAAATCCTTCTTCTTTAATGAACACTGGATTCGACGCCAATTCCTAAAATCCAAAAAGATAAAAACAATATAATGAAAATAAAGTACAGTATTTCACCGCGATATTACAATTATATTTAAGTTTACTGACGTTCCGCAGCTGCAACTTAAAATAGAGAACAAAAATTTAAACGTATGATTAAGTTGGTATACAAATTCAATTCTTCTCATACCGTATTAATCACTCGAGAGCGAACATAGCTAGAGTAAATGACTGGGCTAACTCAACTCCTCGAAAGATCGCGTCGGGAGTCGAACTGCTCGAAACCTTCACGTTCTGAATCCAATCCCTAACCAACCGAACCGCGAGAACTCTAATTTATCTCTTGATATTTTTATATACATCATATTACTTCCACGTACTTTTTATTTTTCATAACGTCGTTGAGAATTACTTTCTCTAATGTGTTCTTTACATTAGGTGAACTGTTCCCTATCGTTTTGAATACAAGCCTCCGCGTTGTTAAGTCTCGCCGCACGTTTAAAAGTTCCTCTTCACGGTTACAAATATATCGTTTATTTTTAATAGTTTATAAAATATGCGAAGTAGTTTAATTCATAAAATTAATACTACGTTTTTCGATCAAATGCGAAAAAAGTCTCGAAATACATTATGAGAGTCACCGAATTTAACTCGGAAATAATTATTTATTGGAGATATACCTCAAACTGCGTGGAAGAAAAATGGCAGTCGTTGCAAAAAGTTTTTAAAATGCTTTTAGCATTTAAATAACCTTTCTTCTCATTAAGGAACGAAAAGATTAATGTTTGCCGCTACATTAACCATTCAGTTCGATATGGATATACTTGAAGAAATAATCTACGAGAGAAAAGAAAATTTTTCCAATCAGAAATCACGTCTGACTGACTTTTTTTACTTCTTTTAATCTTTCTTGTACGTAACATTTGGTTTGCTAACTGCAAAAAATTAACGTTGACTGAGTAGCAAATTTATATAACAGTAATTTAAAGTACAATACAAAGCATTATTCTGAAATTAAATTACTGAATTTGTCCGTAAATGGCGCTTTATAGCCTTTTCCACTTAGTGTCACTATGCAAATATTTCGCTGAAGAGAATACGGGATATACTTTATCAATTTCTTATACAAAACACCTGCATCTATATGCAAATATCTTCTCTCCGAACATGCATTATTCTTAATTATTATTATACGTGTGTGTGTGTGTGTGTGTGTACACACACGGTGGGAGAAAAGTCTTTAGGGATTTTATACTCGTACATACAACTATTTATTTAACAACATTATACAGGGTGTCCCAGAATTAACTATCTATTTCAATGAAATCGGACAAATTTTTTAAAAACACACTTTTATTTATGTTTATCATGTTTAATATGTGTTAAAAATGTATAAATTTCTAATTTTTTTCAGAATTTTATTTTCATAATTTTTTCATTATCTGGTCCAATGAAAGACCGTCTGAAGTCATAGAATGGCAAAGAGACTCTCCAAAAGTTAACGTGTGGCTTGGAATGACCAAATCCAAAATTTATGGTGCTCCATCTTGTTGAAACACAACATTATCAAGAATGCCATCATCAAGAAGCTGTGGTTCGAGAAACTGCTGAAGCATATCAAGGTAGACGGTACCTGTTACAGTTGCTTCCGCAAAGAAGAATGGGCCATAAATTTTGGATTTGGTCATTCCAAGCCACACGTTAACTTTTGGAGAGTCTCTTTGCCATTCTATGACTTCAGACGGTCTTTCATTGGACCAGATAATGAAAAAATTATGAAAATAAAATTATGAAAAAAATTTAGAAATTTATACATTTTTAACACATATTAAACATGATAAACATAAATAAAAGTGTGTTTTTAAAAAATTTGTCCGATTTCATTGAAATAGATAGTTAATTCTGGGACACCCTGTACAGATAAATGTTCAAATGATAAAACAAATCAAACAAGAAGTCTATAAGAATTTTATTTATACAAATACTGTATTTTGTTAAATTGTAATTTAATATTCAGAGAGTTCTCCATCCGCAATGATACATTTGTGGATTCTCTGTGAAACCCTTCATTGTTCTTCTGAACATATCGAGTGGGATCCTTTTCAGTTCTTCATTTATTCTGCTGCCAAGGGCATTCACATTTGGATAGATGAAGCCAAGAGTGTAGAGTTTGTCACGCAAGCAAGCCCAAAGCCAGAAATCACAAGAGGTTAAATCGGGTGATCTGGCTGGCCACTCGATGGGCATTCGCCGCTAAAGCCATCTTCCTTCGAGGTTTGTTATCCAGAATCTCACGGGCAGCTGCGGAGTAATGTGGTGGCGCTCCATCATGTTGATAAAACCAATTCCTGCCAACGCCATTAGTAAACTGTGGCAAAACCTGGCAATAGCGTTTTTCATCCATCGTATCTCTCGATATGTCAAAGAAAACGAGTCCTAATTAACCAAATGCACGCCCAAACTGTTAATGTAGGGCCACCCAATCGTATTTTGGGATTCTTTTTCGTCTAGTAGTGAACGTTGTGTTTGTTTCCTTTACTCGTTAAACCGAACACACATCTGAAAATTTGATTTTTCGAACGAAATTTGGATCACTGTTGAACTTTTGTCTCATTGTTTCAGCGAACTGCAGCCGTCTATCGGAATCATCATTATCGTATATGAGCTAAGAGTAAATGGGTTTGTAATGTGGTACCCCTGTGATTTCAATATTTTTGCTACTGAAAATTTGGAAGTACCCAATTCCTCTGCGATTTTTCTCGTTGAAATTGTTGGATCGACTTGAAAATTGGCGATTACATTTTCTTTGTTGTTGTCTCCAGTCGCCGTTACGGCGTTACTGATCTTTTACCAGGCTCCCTGTTTCAAAAAGTTTGAGCTTCCATTATCGAAGAGTGGTTGCATTTGGTAATGGTTTATTATATTTTTCTTGAAATAAACGCAAACTTTCTTCACAATTATTATAAGAAATAGCCCACGATACGAGATACACTTTTTCTTCATTGCTATATTCTATCCTTACTGACATGGCAGTGACTGGGGCTCAGGGCCTAGGTCCTTCCTGTTCTAGCCTAGGGTCATTCCTGACTTTGTACATTTGCTTTGAAAAGTATCGCATACACTACAGTGATATAACTGGAATTTATTTATTATTAACAAATTATTTGTATATGTATAAAATCCTTAAAGACTTTTCTCCCACCTTGTATATAACTCGTTTGCGTTCTGTAGTTGGATTTAAAGCAAGGTTGCCTACGACCTACACACGCGACAGACATAGCCCATCGTGACACAAAGGTGCGTATCTCGACATTAGCAGTGTCACCGTAGTTTTAAACTTACTTTTTGTTTAATGAAAATCATTAAATATAAAAAAAAAAAGATAATGAAGGTTAGGTTAGGTTAATTTAATTTGGTTATTTAGATTAGATTAAATGTTGCGGTTTTGTAAAGGGTAGCCAAACGTAGGTGTGTGTGTGTGTGTGTGTGTGTGTGTGTGTGTGTGTAAAAATTCCCGCCGAACTCCATAAAAAAAAAAAATAGAAAACAGGAACAGACTTCGTACGTTAAAATGGGAGTGAAGTTAAGAAGGAGTGTTTCACTATTTGGCATTTTGAGTGCCATTTTCAGGTGCCAGTGACCTCCCTTTAACCTTAACTAAACTGAACGGAAAATAAAAACGCCGACTTTTAGAAGCATGAAACCGAAACAATGGCGGACTTAATCACTGAAAATGGCAAAAGTTGTCATTAACTGTGAAGGAAACAAAACTGAAAAAAAAAAATAAAATAAAAAGTTCACAAGTTGCGGTTATGAAATGCGAAGGTTACTCAGAGGAAATCGCCACCGTTTGATCTCTCGCGTTTCCCATATCGTGACATCGACGAGAAATTTTATCCTAGACAATTTCATGAACTCCTTAACCGTAATTTTATTTACAATGTCACCGTTCCGACTTAGCATTAAATTCCATTTGAAATTTCCCTATCCTTCTAAAGCTGTGTGTGTGTGTGTGTGTGTGTGTCAAACGAAATTCGTGAGTTCTAATGCCAGTTGTACAGCAGAACAGCCAATTCAAATCAATGAAACAATGTGTTTCCTTACACGATTTAAGCTTGCTGTTTACGAGCACAAATAATGAGTTTTAATTTGTAATGTCCTTGCAGCATAAATCAATCACTAAATAGCCTTAACCATTGCCATCTGTAATACTTCCTTCGACAGGAGGAAAGCTCTGCGGTGGCACTTGGCAGTGCCGCTATATCACGTTTTAACCGTCTTAATGGGCTGGATTTTTTTTGGAGGGGGGGTAGGGGGATCATTTGGTTCCTTTTTCATTTTCCTGTATCTCCACTCTATTAAGTTTCCTCTGTAACAACAAACAAAAGGAAAATGCCTATTTTCCCCCGTTTTTAGGAGGACGAAGGGGAGGAGGAGAGGGGCAAACACGTTAATTGTGAAGAAACTGGACGACCTTGAAACCTAATTGATGATACTTCTTTACCGTGATTTCATACCTAAAATAAAATTTTAATTGGTCGTGCTTTGTAATACCGCAGTGGTGTTAGAGGTGATTGAAAATGTCATTAGGCTTATGCTTTCTTAGGCATCTCAAACGGGCTTCGTAACGCAAGTTTGTATGGAAATCCGTTTATATTTAATTTCGTTATGCGTCGCTGAGCGTATTGCCACTCTGTGGGCCCGTTCTGTACAACAGTGATATTTGGGGTTATTTAACATCGTTCTAACGGCAAAGGTCGTGTGACGGAGGGGAGCTATACAGATTTATGAGGGATGCGACCCATCCACGGGCCGCTACATTATTTGAAGGCGCGGGACGGTCACTCATTCAACTACTGAACAGACCCAACGTCGCTTAGCCTCGCTGATCTAACGAGAAGCGATGTTGTGACGTGGCCACGATGTAGTTCCCGTTCTATACATTATTGATATTCAGTCCAGACAAAATAACGTGGAATTATTCTTGAGGAAAGAGAATTACGAAACCTGGCAGTGATAACTCCTAAATGAGGTCATACGAAACAGAGCTTATATGACGTATGAAATAAGTTAAAACAACAAGAAAGAATACCGTATATTACTGATATTTGTAGGTCTTTTTTTAATGAAATATCGTGACATTTTAACGTTCAAGGTCTGAATCAGAGAACCAAGAATAAAAAATTATACAAAAAACGTTAAATCAAGTTTCTTTTGACGAATGCTAAATGGCAATAATGTTTTTTTGTTGGAATTTACGCATACAGCGATAAGTATACAATAAAAAACACAATAGGCCTTTAGTTTCCAAGATTCTATGAACAAATTTACAAACCTTAACAAATTAAGTTAGGGATAATAGTGGCATTATTGATAACGTTGCCCCCTCCCATATATATATATATATGTGTGTGTGTGTGTGTGGGAAGCAGTGCGGCTGGAATCAGTTGGTAGAGGTCAAGGTACTTGTAAGTGCTACTGCCAATCCACCTGTCTGACAAAAAGGTGTTCCTGCCTAAAACCTGGAAACCTATGTAACAGTTCATGCCATCCTCGTCATACGTGTAAAAATGCATCCGACTGAGATTGACACACTGTATATTTATATTTCTGTATAGAACACACTTTGGTTTGGTTTGCTGGTACGCTGTTTCTTCTATCTCAAATAAATTGTTTTTTCTCATAATACATATAATTGTTTTGTTTCATTCTTTGCCTATTTCAGGAAAAACGCAAACTGACATTGGCGACTTTGTCATTTCAGCCTTTGCCAAGTTCATGTAAAAAGCAAACCAAAATTGCGTATTTCATGAAAACTGCATTGTTTCTGCTGATTTCATGAATTTGGCAAACGACCACCCGATTTCATGAAAAAGGCAAATTTCTGCGTTTTACATGAAATACGCAATTTCATGGATTGCGCGTAACATATATATATAAAACCTAACCTTACCGTGGGTCTCTTCCACTGAAAGACGAATGGAGGCGTTTGATGGTAAAAGACGGAGGACTGGGAAGCGGGAAAGTCTGAGTCTTCAAACAGCTCTCCGCTCCACTTTCTGACTCGGTTTAATTCCGACATCTTCACAACCTGCAATATGATAAACAATCACGGAATAAATGCAATGCTAACAGTATAAAAATCCACACTCAAACTTTTCTGGACGTAATGTAACTTTTTTATAGTGCCTAACAGTTTTGGCCAGAAGATGCGAGTACCATATCCACCCACTCTCGTATGTTGTTATTCCCTTAACTATATACGCAGTATAACAATAATAAAAGAGCATGAACATGGGGACTAATGACGCCAAAATAGTGCCATAATGACAGTAGCGTATCCAGAAGGGGGCAACTGCCCCATTTGCCCCCCCCTTGGAGGTGAAGAGGATGTATCTAAGAATAAGTAAATTTCCGTAACATTCAGCAAGCTAAGACAGGTAACTAGGTTTATTTTGTCGTTAATTAATTGCGTGAAGTCAAATGATTCAATACTTTTCACCGTTTTTAGTCCATGATTTATGCACTTTAAACGAAAAATATGGTAAAAATTACTTCTCTCCCGGGGCGGAGACCGGACCCCGCTGGGGGAGCTCACAGTGCTCCCCCCGACCCCCTAGCTGTATAGCCTCGCTACGCTCGGCAGCACTACTTTGCATTCCCCCCCCCCCCCCTTTCGGAAATCCTGGATACGCGGCTACATAATGATAATCTTGATATATTCCGTAATTATTACTACTACTAATCTTTGTAAAAGAAAGATTTTCCATTATAAAGGATTACTTTGCCAATAAATTCAATGATGTCAAAGTTGAGTCTTAAGGTATTAGGAAATTTGTACAATTATGATGAATTTGAAGTGTATACAAAGTGGGGGACAGTAAGCATTATGACGTAAGTATGGTAACAAATTTTTAAAATTTGTCAAGACTGACAGTATCCGGCGCGAAGTGAATTCTACTTCGTGGCATTGTTTTCCTATTTAACATTTTAAAGGCAAGAAAGCATTTAAACGTTTCATTTTAAAGGTTCTTTTAAAAAGAAGTTTCACGGTAAACGCATCTGGTGACACGGGAAATTTGGGTTCCCGCAACAGCTGGCGATTGACCGCCATTGTTTTAATTAAAGACGAGTTTGTCCAGAAGTGATTTAAATACAAATAAAGTTTCACGGAAACTCCCATCTCGTAAGAAACGAACAATGACGGAAAACGGAAAAGAATATATAGGGTGTCCCAAAAAAATATATACTCTTTATAGCATCATATATTTTATAATTTAAAAAAAAAACCAAACAATATATTGTTATAGCAATTGCCAATGAAAGGTAAATTAGTATCTAAGTGATCAAAATGTTATAGCGAGTTGTTTGCATATAAAATTTTATTAACTACGCCAAGTGCTAAAAATGTTCTCCGGCGGCATGAATGCACTTTCAATACAACAAAATCGTGTGGTCTGATGAAGTTACCTTCAAGCTGAATGGCACAGTAAATCGACACAACTGCAGGTACTGGTCACTTGATAATCCACACGTTTATGTGGATAAACCGTTAATTTACCAGGATTAACAGCATGGTGTGGTTTTATCATCCAGGGGTTTGGTTGGACCATTTTTCTTTAATGGGACAGTTACCGTGCCGCATATCTCGACATGCTGCGGACAGAAATTATACCTGCAGTTCGGAAGTTGTTTGGAAACGACGACTTTTACTTTCAACAAGATGGAGCCCCCCCTCATTATCATCGTGATGTCAGAAGGTACCTCGATGAAACGTTGCCTAACCGTTGGATAGGACGAAGAGGAAGCGTTGAGTATCCTCCACGTTCACCGGACTTGACTCCACTTGATTTTTACTTGTGGGGCTACCTGAAGGATGCAGTTTATGGTACAAGACCTGCAACACTCGAACACCTTAAGGATGCAATTAGTGAAAAGTGCGGGACCATCACAGCATCCACATTAGTCCATGTCTGCAAATCAGTTAGTCGACGCATTCAAAAGTGCATTCATGCCGCCGGAGAACATTTTGAGCACTTGGCGTAGTTAATTAAATTTTATATGCAAACAACTCGCTATAACATTTTGATCACTTAGATTACTAATTTACCTTTCATTGGCAATTGCTATAACAATATATTGTTTGGGTTTTTTTAAATTATAAAATATATGATGCTATAAAGAGTATATAGTTTTTTTGGGACACCCTGGTATTATTATTTATTTATTAGTTTCGGCTACAGTTCGTTTTATGGATGACGTTATCCAAGGACGAAGTACTTAATTTTAACGATACGGTAAGGTGTGTGTTTTACTCACTGAATTTAATAAAATAACGTATCTACAATCATATTACGAGGATAAAACTTGCGTAAATTACTTTAACAGTACAAAGTAAAACCAAGGTTGTCTGAACAGTAAATTTTATAGTGATTATTTTTCCAAGCGTTTCTACTTTATCCCCTTCAAAATTGTTCTTCTTTGATTACGAGCGAAACCGTAAAGCGATATAAAAACAAATGATATTGATGACATTAATAAAATTTAACTAATCCTTAAATCTTTCCGGCATTTACCTTAATAATTCTGGGTCTGGTCCCTCCTTGCGCGTAAATTTTTTGGTGTATAGCATTTAATAAGAGAACTATAAAATTATGGGCTACAACATAAAAAGGGGGACGCCTATACACGGACTGGCAGACTTTTACCTTTGGGGCAAAAATTCCCCAATACTCGCGGTCTTTAATCGCAATTACCGTAAGTAGCGCAATGCAGACTCTTCATTCTCAGCCGAATTTAGAGTCAAATCGAATTACTGAGGAGTGTGTAACTCCTTATGTAGCCGCGTATGGGGACCTACAGCGTTAGCTATTCGCCCGAGTCACGCGAGTAAAGGGTCTAGTCTGGAGTCATTTGACTTCCTATTTTCGTAAATTTATTTACAGGTTTTATTAGTCATTTAGATCGAAAGTTAATAAAAATGTCAATTTGTTTAATAAATTCTTTTAGATTGGATTCCAATCACAGAATTTTAACAATGTTACGATTTTGACTACAAAAAGAGTTTCGCAAAATGGTTAATACTAATTATTATTATAATTATCCCTTATATCCGTAAGTCTAAGTACGCCATAGTTGTTATAAATAAGCAAATGGTCTAAAATATAATCGGTTTAAAAAACTTTGTCTAATTAGTTATCTTAGAATAATTTTCAAATTATACTTTCATCCATTAAAGTAAGAAGGTACTCATTTTCTTTGGATATAATTTTCTGCAAATGCAATTATAAATAAGAGGAACTTTATTATGATAAAATGTCAAAACGATGGTCGGTTGGAACGATGAATCTCAAACGTATTAGTAACATTTTTCTTTTTACCAAGTGCCAGTTTCAATACCATAATTATCTCTAATTTACTTAGGTTATCGAGTAATAAAGAAACGTGCTTCAGACTAAGTGTAAGTCTGTTACGGTATTTTACACTACCATATACACTATATACTATATAGTGTATTTACTGCTTCAGCTTCATTTTAGCATTATACCGAGGTGATGAAAGTATAAAAGTAAACATTTCATTAAGAATTCGTTTTTTTTCTAACGGTAAAAGGTAATAATTAAAAAGTGTTGTTTTTTGGGGGGAAGGTATTTAATTTTTTTCCCGACCTTGCATAAAAGGCAACAATTTACTGATAGGGATTTTTTATTATTAGAAAGCATTTTGGCATATGGATTTCGACTACAGTAAACCCGTTTCTCCGAATCCAGATTTTTAGCTCACGTTTATCGTCATCCGTTCAACATGGAGACACCAGGACACTTTCATTCGTACCACTGACTTTGCGTTTACTTTAAATACAAGCTGAAGTTGATATTATCAGTTATACATACATACATTCACGACACTCAATCATTTTAACTCTCAAACGAAATCTTGTTGCACGCAGACACATTTAAATTTTTAAAATGTCTTTCTTCAGCATAACCTAGTATTAATTTACGAGTTATGTCCCACTACTTTACGTCATTTTCAATCTCTCAGTTACTATTATTATTCGTAACAACCGAGCATTGATTTATCGCGAAACTCGGCCACGCAAACTCGATTTGCGTGGCACGCAACACGAACTCACTCACGCACGAAGCAAAACAGTATTCAAGGATTTTATTATTAAATTTACGCGCATTATTGCTGTTGTTCCTTTCGAAGATATCCTATTTAATGTACAGTACTCATACAGTAATACAAAAATCTAAACACGCATTACAGTTACGGAGCCTCCTTATAATAAAAATAAAAGGAAAAGAAAAGGAAAAAGCATTTATTTTACGCAAAACAGAATTGTAAATAGCCGAAACGCAATACATTCCCTGACACACCGTAGAACTACTGTATATATTACGTGCAGTGTGTAGAAATTTCAAACGAATCGAGGCATTATTAGCCCAAGGTGACCAACCGACCGCGCATTCCACTAAAGAATAAGATACAAGATTGGCCACTATACTTCTTTTTTTTTTTTCTATCCAGAAATGTCTCGCTGACGTGAAGTTTTAGAATGGCCTATCCACTAATTGGTTAATTTTTATAGTTTGTCCTCTAATTTTAAACCTAATTCTTGTAAACCTTAATTTTTCGTGCTTACAAAATCTGTTCGAATTGACTGACTTTCTATCACGAAATTAATTACTCGACACTCGCTTAGTTAATAAGAGTTATCCTATACAATTGTTTCAACAATGCGTTAATTTTTTCTTGATGGAATTTATCGGCCTCCCCAACCCTAACTACGATGTACAAGAAATGTCCTTTTATATGTATTTTGCGTGCGTACGTGGGAACCCATCCAATTTGTTAAAAAAAAAATTAACTCTTTATATTTGATAATAAAACTCACTCTAATAGACAGAGTTTATTTCCACAACAGTTTTCGATGCCACTGGCATCCTCTTCGGGTGGATACAGAAAAACGAATGAACCAAACGCAAGAGGGAAAACAGTCCAGGCACCATTAAGAAATTCGCACCTAGTTTAGATCCCGTTCTCCCGACACTGGAAGGGCATATTTTTTTATATATTTTTTTTTATTAAAGGGGCCCCGCTTATAAGTACATTCGCACCAGTGTTGGGCACTAAAGCGTTAATCCGATAACAGTTAATTAACGAAGTTAACTTTTTTTAACGGACTATTAACGGAAGTTAATTTCCATTTATCGTTATCGGACCAGTTAACTTCCGATAACTCGATATTTAGTCTGTTAAAGTCCGTTAACACGTTAACTGCGAGGAGTCATTCACGGAAGATCACCGCTCCGCGAATGAATTCAAACCGCCATAACTTCAGTTTCCCCCATAATAATTCTCTGGTAAATTAAAATTTAGTTAATGGTTAGTGGTTACAAGGGTTTCAAAACATGTAATCAGTACATTTTTTATTAAAAATAAAAAAAAAGTTATTAAGCAAAAAAGTTGCAAAACTTGATAAAATACAGTTAAATACCTATTTATTGTTGGATTTTTGCATAAATAAACATTTTCTATGGGTTTTAAAGCTTTTTTTCCTTGATTTTTTAAATGTTAGTAAGAAATAGTTATCGTTAACTTCCGTTAACTTTGTAGTAAAATTATCGGATTATCGTTATCGGAGTTAAAAATTGGGGTTAACGGATTATCGTTATCGAAGTTAACTTTTTGCTTAACGGTGCCCACCACTGATTCGCACAAATTAAAACTATTTTCTTGTTCTACAGGGTGTCCCGTAAGTCTGGACCCATAGGGAAAATAATAAAATTACAAAATAGTCCAAAAATTTATTACATAATCTGTTCAAAGTGTCCGCCGTTGTGTCGCACACATAGTTGAAGACGTAATCTCCACTGCGACAGCACTTTCTGAATCACAGTCGCAGAAATTTCTTGACACGCCTCCACAATGCGTGCTTTAAGGTGGAAAATGTTCTGAAGTTTGACCTCGTACACTTTGGCTTTCAAGTGGCCCCACAAATAAAACTCCAGCGGAGTAAGATCATAATAAAAAAATAATAAAAATAATAATAAAAATATAAAAAAATATATTATAAATAAATTTTTGGACTATTTTGTAATTTTATTATTTTTCCCTATGGGTCCAGACTTACGGGACACCCTGTATACATACAGATTCTATTATTTCGACATAATTACTGCACTTATTATTGCATTTACTTTTTTTTTTAACATTTATCATTATTACCTTTACACTAATTATTACATTTATTTTATTACCTTCATTATTCCATTTACTGCATTTATATTTATTTCCACATTTATTACTTCCATTATTACATTTACGTTTATTATTCCATTTACATTTTACTGAAAAAAAAAACCGAATGAACCAAAAGCGAGTAAGGAAACAATCCAGAGACCTTTAAGAAATTCACACTTAGGTTAGAACCCGTTCACCCGACGCCGTAAGGGATTTTTTGACCAAGAATCTCATTAAAGGGTCCAACTTATAAGTACCTTCGCACAAATTAAAATTATCTTCTTGTTCTATACATACAGATTCTAGTATTTTTCTTTTGACATAATTATTACATTTATAAAGTACCTTACTTGATTCCCAATCTATAGCATGATTATTTTGGCTGGCGTGATAAAATGGCATTATTAGTATTACAACTTCTGAAGGCATGCCGGTGGACATCGAAACTGTTGTGGAAATAAACTGTCTATTAGAGTGGGTTTTTATTATCATATTTTGATCTTCACGTAAAAAAAAGTAAAGTTTTTTGCATTTACTCTTTATACATATTTGTTAACAAATTTTTTCTTCACTCATCCGAAGACAATTGGAACCCTTTTCTGGTTCAAAGACGCTACTCCCGAATTGGTGCGCTCCGGAGTTATATACCTTTATAATTATCCTCGATATAATCGAGAAACGTTGTCGGATCAATCGAACGTATGCTTAACCCTTTGACGACCAGTATACATTTCTTTGAACTTAAAAGTTTAAGTTTTATTGTTATTTACAATTAGATATACCCGGTGTCCCATTCGAAATGAAACAACTTTGAACTCTGTAATTTTTAAAGTATTAATGTGAGAATGTTGAAACTTTGCCAGTTACTACACCATATGCATAAGTTTTGTCAATGTTTTTTTTTGTTTGTTTCAGATTGAATTATGTTTACCCCACAAGAAAAGCGAAAATGTGTGTTATGGATGGCCGAGGAGTTGAAGTCCCCTACTCTGGTGCAACGGCGATTCCGTACAACCTTTCACGAGGAACCACCCACCAGAAGAGACCTATATGCATGGACCAAGAAATTTGAGGAGACTGGCAGTGTTCTAAAGGAACACTCGGAGGGCGAACAAGATCGGAAGATGATGATGTTGAACGAATACGCGGCGCCTTTGGTAGTAAGCCCGAGAAAGTTCATCCGTCGTGCCAGTGTCGAACTGCAGATTCCTCGTTCAATGTGCATAGAGTCGTGCGCAAGCGGCTGTAGCCCTATCCATATAAGCTTCAAATTGTTCAGCATATAACATGTAAAGAGCTTAATAAAAGGAAACATTATGCTATGCACAATGTATCTAATGTATTTAAATGTTATAATTCACATATATCATATGAACTTTATGACATTGACTAGTTACTGTGCGAATATTACATTGTTTGCATCATTTAGTAAAAAATTATAAGGTTTCAAAGTTGTTTCATTTCGAAAGGGACACCCAGTATTAGTAACTATAGTCACTTAAATAACCAATTTTTGGGTTAATTTTCCGACAACTAAACGATACCTATATAAACATGTAGATGTATTTGTAGAAACGTTGCATCATTGTACAATTTATATTATTATTTCCGTTGGGACAAATATGTCCCTTGGTCCTCAAAGGGTTAAGGCGCGCATCGATTCGCATAGTGGCGTCAGATACAGATCTGGTTTTTCACTTCGTGTAAAGGAACACTGCCATTCGGTCTCATACTAATAAATGTTATCACACCATCCAATGAAGAGGTTTTAAAAATTTAGCTCAAACGAAAGGTAGGAAATCCTCAGAATTTTTAAGTCAGTTTTTATTAACTATACCGCTCTATCCCTCAACACAGATTTTGCTGCTTCCCCTTTCCACATTGCATAACAAATTTAAACAACCAACTGGCCGAAATTATAGTTTTCCTATTCCCAACTCGCAATTCTTTCATTAGGTTTGTTATTCCCGGCGTTCGTTCGTGCGATGAGTCCTTACCCTCTTTGTTCAAACATGTACTTTTTTTCCAACAATGTGAATTGTTTAAAATTTTATTTGTAATTTTTTATTTTTGTTACCGCTTAATATGTTTTGAAGTTTTAGCCTTGAAGAGGGAGCTTCTCCCGAAACGTTTGCCAATACAGTGTGTCCGTAAAGTCATGGTGGGATTTTAAATAGCTATATTATTGCAACGAAACATGATAATGAGATGAAAAAAAGGCAAATTGAAGAACAACTCTAAAAGAATAACTTTATTTAACGTAGTTCGATATGGGCTCCTCTGGTAGCCCTGCAGACATCTAGGCGGTGATTCAATTCCAGCCACACACACCCAAGAACATCAGGAGTGACGGATGCAATAACTTCCGTGATTCGCTCGTGCGAGTGATGAATATCCCTAATGGGTACACTGTACACGCTTTGCTTGACGTAACCCCACAAATAAAAGTCCAAAGGTGTCAGGTCCGGAGAGCGTGGAGGCCATGGCTTCCATCCTCCTCTTCCTATCCATCTCTGTGGAAATTTTTCATTAAGGAATTCTCGAACAACGTTGGCATAGTGCGGAGGAACACCATCTTGCTGAAAGATGACATTATTGTCAACAAATTGGGGTACTGCAAAATGTTCCAACATAGCGAGGTAGTTGTGTGACGTCACAGTGGGTTCCGCGAAGAAAAATGGGCCAATCACTCGATCTCGTGTTAGAGCACACCACACATTAACTTTCGGGCTATTACGCTCATGTTCAACATAGGCATGTGGACAGCCTAGACTAACTACGAGATAAAGGTTAAGCTTAGCCTAGACTAACTACAAGATACAACTTTGAGAGTTGTTCTTAAATTTGGCATTGTTTCATCTCATTATCATGTTTCGTTGCAATAATATAGCTATTTAAAATCCCACCATGACTTTATGGACACACATCACCGCCTAGATGTCTGCAGGGCTACCAGAGGAGCCCATATCGAACTACGTTAAATAAAATTATTCTTTTAGAGTTGTTCTTCAATTTGCCTTTTTTTCATCTCATTATCATGTTTCGTTGCAATAATATAGCTATTTAAAATCCCACCATGACTTTACGGACACACTGTATACAGTATATATATATATACTTCTCTTTTCCTTATATACTGATGACTTACATTTTCACATTAAACGCTAAACACAAACTTTATATATATATATATATGCATTTAACTGCAATGACCACGCAGTATATAAATGAATAGAAACGACGTAAATAAGGAGCGTCTCTGCACACGGGGAAGAGAAATAACGAATAAATGAAAAATGAGGCGAACCGCCCGGGAATCGAACCCAAGGCCTTCCAATTGCCGGTTGGATGCGCTACCATTACACCACGGACCTCGATCAATCATAAATCGAAATTCTCCTACATAGGGCAGAAACCAATGCCCTGGTTATGGAGATAGAGCAGTTTGAATCTACAAATACAAAAGCATTGTTAATGGTAATCAAGAAAGAGAAACCAATTACTGTTTCTAACATTTAATGTTTAAACATTGGCATTTTGAATGGTATCAGATACAGAAATGACAAATTTGTTACAGTTTACAATACCTTTTCGAAAATCCCACCGTCAACCTCAATGCACTTTGCAACTCGTGTGCGAAGATCGCGTGTTGTTCGTCTCATTGATCTTTACGTTCCTTTATGCGGGCAGCAGCATCCAAAATGCGCGCGAGCTATTCGTCTCGTGTATCACCTTTCTTTTGTAAACTTGACTTTTCATCCACCCCCACAAACAATAATCTAACGGAGAGAGGTCTGGAGACCTTGGTGGCCATTGAATGGGACCACCGCGGCCGATCCATCGACCAGGGAAAGTTTGATTTAGGTATTGCATCACCAGACGGGTAGAACGTGGACGAGCTCCGTCATGATGCTGAAAGTACATACCAGCGCGTGTAGCCAAAGGAACATCCTCCAATAGTCCTGGCAATTCATTTTGCAGAAATTCTAGGTAACTTTCTCCTGTAAGACGATTCTCTAAAGTAACAGGGCCAGTCAGCTGATCATCGATGATACTGCACCACACATTGGCAGAAGCGATGTTGGAAATTTGTTTCCACAGTGGCATTTGGATTTTCGTCTGATCACTGATGAGAGTTACGAGTGTTGTTGATACCATCACGAGTGAAAGTAGCTTCATCGGTGAACAGTATTAATCGAAGCAATCGGCGATTAGCATTTACCCAATGACAAAATTCCAGTCGCATGGCAGCGTCTCCTGGTTGAAGGTGGTGTACACGCTGTACATGATATGGATGCAAGCCTTCCTCACGTAATGTTCGCCATACTCTTGTGTGTGGTACACCGAGACGTGTAGAAATTCTTCGTGAGCTAGTAGTAGGACTACGCTCTACCAACTGAAGAATGTTTTCCACTTCATCCACATCTTGTTGACCTTCACGTTCAGATGAAACATGAGCGCTGGGAAGTGTACCAATCTCACGCAATGTGTTGAAAACCCTGGTAAACACACTTCGATCCGGAATTCTGCGGTTCGGAAACCGTCGACGGTATTCTGCAACAGCAGCTGTTGCACTTCCATCGCAAAAACCGTACATATACACCATATCTGCATATTCGGCATGTGTGAAGGTGTGTGGCATTCTTAACAGTCAGCTGTCGATTGGCTTATGTTACATGCTTACATTACAGCTTACATGGTTCAAGGTTATAGGGGAGGGAAGGGGGAGGAAGAGCTGCGCGCGCATCAGATTCAAACAGCTCTATCTCCGTAACCATTCAGAATTAGACATGTTCATATGAACTTTTTTTCTCACAATGACCGATACTATCACCTCCGGAAGTATTGACCTTTCCTCCTGAAACACCCTGTATAATGCAAACCCACAAGGAAAAAGAAAAACGATTCCAAGGCCTTTCGTGTATTCAGAAGTACACCTCGTCAGGGAATGAATACTTCTGAATACACGAAAGGTCTTGGAATCATTTTTCTTTTTCCTTGTGGGTTTGCATCATTCATTAATTTCACGTGTTTAATTGTGAAATCCACTCCCTCCCTCCCTCTCCCTATATATATATATAATACAGTGTGTCCGTAAAGTCATGGTGGGATTTTAAATAGCTATATTATTGCAACGAAACATGATAATGAGATGAAAAAAAGGCAAATTGAAGAACAACTCTAAAAGAATAATTTTATTTAACGTAGTTTGATATGGGCTCCTCTGGTAGCCCTGCAGACATCTAGGCAGTGATGTTAAGCCTGTTCAAAAATCAACTTTTTCTTATTTTCATAGGTTTCTGTACATTTTCCCATGCTTTTTGACCTGAGAAAGCCGAAAATCACAACTATTTTGACCTAGGATGTTGGGAAGCATTGATTGCCGCAGGAGCTTTAAATTTTCTGCCTTGAAATCGGCCAAGCGCGCCAATTCCGGGGTCCCTTGAATTATGTTTTGCACTTTAACTTTTGATCTAAACAAGATAGAGCAACAAATTAGGTATCAAATGAAAGAGCATAAAATTAATAAATAATATAATAATAATAATAATAATAATAAATAAATAATAATAATAATAATAATAATAATAATAATAAATAATAATAATAATCTATCATTTTTCAGGAAACAACAGAAACTCAATCAGAATCTAGAAAACCATCTACAAGTTACAACTTCACAATGGCATTAAGCAAGGAGCTGAGGGAGCTCCGTGGGCGCACAGTTGATATCTCAGAACCTCCACGTACTGTCCACAGGCAGGTGTCAACTGGGCCATCTACCAGATCTCTCACTGAAACTTTCCTGGTTGGATACCCTTCAGCTTTTATCAGTGGTTCCCAGCTTCCACCAACAGACAGGCGTTCCAGTATTTCCTTAATCTTCAGAATTTACCGGAAAATGCAGGGAGGCCCATGGTTCAAGACCTTGCATATGAAACAGTTGAATCTATCATCCCATTCTGGCAGATGGCTAGGATCAAGACAATGACCAAGTACAACGCAATGAAGCTCTTCATGAAACTACATGAGAAACATCGTGCTCTGGTGAAAAGCAAAGGAAGAGCAAGTAACCCTGGAGGAAAAAGAGGAGCATTTGTGCTGGAATTAGACAGCCTGTTCGATATAGGAGCTCCAGATGCAATCCAGGAAATACAAAACAACAGACTGTTATCCAGAGAGAAGAAAGATGAGGATATCAGGTTCTACGAAGACCAAAAGACTGAGAGGAAAGGTCATATGTCTGGTCATGACAAGATTTTTGAGACAAGATCCCTGCAGCAAGCAGCGAGGAATGAAAGACTGCAGCATAGACAAGAACAAGGTAAAACTAATTACTTTGAACGTCACAAAAAGTTTTAAGTTTTACTCCATTGCGATATTTAGCATGTACTTAACAATTACTGTCTTAACATGTTGTACTATTTTACAGCTGCAGCAGAACAAGAGGCAGTTGTTCATGTGGATGACATTACCTGGGGTGACTCAACTGACAACGACGCTAACACAGAGGACATGGATTACCATCAGCCTCGTCCTGGATGTTCTCACCATCAAGACACTGTGACTAGTGTGACTTTGACGTTTCCAAGGAAGGTCATGGAATGGATGTCATCTGCAATACAGCTGATCGTCTTGGTTTATCAGACAATCAAGTTACTGCCATGGTTTCTGCCACCTTGAAAGCTGGAGGGCTGATCTGGATAACTTCGTCATCTCAACCTCAACAACACGTCGCAACAGAATGCTGTCCAGGTATAATATCAGCCAGAGTCACATGTCCAAGTTTTGTGAAAACCCCCCACAGTACGCTGCCTTACACTGGGATGGAAAGTTGCTCAAAGATGTCTTGGGCAGTGAACCTGGAAGTACCTCAGAGACTTTAGCTGTGCTAGTGTCTGTTCCACCTTCATACACTGAAGGAAAGTTATTGGGAGTACCTGTCATCGACAATTCTTCTGGCACAGCTCAGGCTGAGGCTTCAATGGATTTACTGGAGACATGGGAACTTACGGATAATGTTACTGCCCTTGTTTTTGACACTACATCCAGTAACAGTGGAGTTCAGAGAGGAGCTGCCAAACTGCTAGAGAAAATGCTGAACAAAAAGGTGTTTTATCTGGCCTGTCGACATCACATCCTGGAAATCCTAGTAGGAGCAGTTTGGGAGAAGCTGTTTGGGAAGGTGAAGGGGCCAGATAATCCCTGGTTTGAGCATCTGAAGGATGTTTGGACGGATTTGTCCAAGGAAAACCCAAAGATGCTGGCTATCAACAGCAAATGGCTGAAGGAAAAGAAGAACAGTGAAGAAATACTCCAAGACATTCTAACAGCAGAAAGGCTTCCAAGAGCCGACTACAGGGAAATGGCTGAACTGACAGTCATTGTTCTTGGAGGAACGCCTCCTCGAGGTATTCACTGGAGTCGACCAGGCGCCATTCATCAGGCCAGATGGATGGCCAGAAACCTGTACTCCATGAAAATGCTGATGTTTGCAGATCAACTTGAGTACGACGAAGACACTGTATCAAAGCGGTCAGGTAGCTTAGCGCACGGTATACGCGGTCAGGTAGTTGGCGCACGGTATACGCGGTCAGGTAGCTTGCGCACGGTATACGCGGTCAGGTAGCTAACTGGTTAGAAGAATGGCTTCGTGCTAGGAGGCAGAGGGTCGTAGTTAATGGTAGTGAATCGGGGTGGTTAGATGTAGGTAGCGGTGTCCCACAGGGTTCAGTGTTAGGCCCATTGCTATTCGTAATTTACATTAACGACATAGATGTAGGATTGACTAGTAACGTGTCAAAATTCGCGGACGATACTAAAATAGGCGGTAAGGTTGTTAATGAGGACGATAGAAATAGGATCGAAGACGATGTAGATAGGATTATGGAGTGGACAGATAAGTAGCAGATGCAATTTAACGTAGATAAATGTAAAGTTTTGCATATAGGTTCTCGCAACAATAATTACGCGTACACGATGGATGATAGGGAGTTAGCGAGCGTTGACGAGGAAGTAGATTTAGGCGTACGCGTAACTAAAGATTTAAAGGTTAGGACCAGTGCCTGGAGTCTTGCGCAAAAGCTAATAGGATGTTAGGCTTCATAGCGCGTAATTTCGAATTTAAATCGAAGGATATTATATTGCCCCTTTACAAGTCCCTAGTCAGGCCTCATTTAGAATATGCCGTTCAGTTTTGGTGCCCGTACTTGCGTGAGGATATTGATAGGTTAGAAAGGGTTCAGCGTCGTGCCACGAAACTTATTCCGTCATTGCGCAATAAGCCTTATGAAGATAGGATTAAAGAGTTAGACCTGTATTCACTCGAAACTAGAAGATTAAGGGGGGAGCTTATTGAAGTTTTCAAAATCGTTAATAACATCGATAACGTAAATTTTGACAAATTGTTCATTTTCGTTTCGATAATAGTAATACTCGCAATAACGGATTTAAGTTGCGTGGCAGACGTTTCATTACTAATATCGCTAAAAACTTCTTTACGTTTAAAGTAATTGATAAATGGAATAATCTTCCCGCGTCAGTCGTTCATTCTACCAGCGTTAATATGTTTAAGAACAGTCTTGACAGACATTTTAAAAATATTAACGTTGTTTAAAATTAAAAAAGAAAGTTAACAACAGGAGCTCTGGTGGTGGTGCTCGAGGATGAGTCTGTTGACGATTAATGCCAGCTTGTGACATGCCAGCGTGTGATGCCAGCAATAAAATTATTATTAAAAAAAAAAAAAAAAAAAATTAGACTAACACGAACGTAGATGTAGCTCGTAGCGTAAACTAACCCACTTTTTGTTTAACTTTACCTACTTTTTTTTTTTTATCCTCTCCTTACTTTGCATGTCTCTAACTCTTTACTTGCATGTTTGTAGTTTGCATGGTATGACAGTGAGTTAAGACTGTGTTTGCATGGTTTGTAAGCGTTCTTATTTTACTTCTTTTCATCTTTCACCCCTCTCCTATTTTCTCCGACTATTTTTCTGACTTGTCGGCAGTGGCCGGCGGATGATGATGGTGAGACTTTTTTCCTCTTTTTCTGAATGAATGTTAACCCACGAATGATAGGTGTTGCTCCTTACTTAACCCCTTATTCTCTTCTCTTAACCCCCCTACTCTTTCCTTTCTCTCGGGCTAGCCTTAGAGTGGATCTTAGGGTCTTTGTTAGCCTTAGCTTCTGTAGATCTGTAGACTCAACACCTTCCTTGCGCTGTTCTACACTCCTGTATGGATGATGTCAATGTCTGCTGCAGATGCTCCCGTGAATGATCTAAGTCTAATCCAGGACATGTTGAAGTACAAGAAAACTGACCCAGAGCTTGCTGATGCAGTACTTAATAAGATGGAAAACCACAAATGGTACCTGACGCAGGAAGTCGTGCCATTTGCCCTGTTCAGCAGTAGATTGAGTGACACATTGAAGCACGACATTGCTGCCCAGTTACATGCCACTGAGAAGCCAGACAGCTTCAGAACAGGAAAGCCTCTATTCCAGAGAGTCACAGCTAAGACCACCCTGGTTGATCTCATTGGTCCAGAAACATTTCCTGCTGGACACACTGACCATTGGATCCGAGTGGCTTCTGGAACCTGTCACGTCTTGGCCACAGAATGAGGACTACAGAAAAGCGTTGGACTATGTTAAGAATCTGAAAGCGGTGAATGACATTGCTGAACGTGGTGTCAAGATGATGAGCGACTTTGCAAATGTCATAACAACAGATGCCAAGCAAAGGGACTATCTCCTTCAAGCTGTGGAGTTCAACAGACGCCGCTTTGACAGCTTCAAGAAACAAACTCTCAACAACTGACTGTGTAAATGTCATTATGAAATTAATCATCATGTAATGCTTTCACTTCTTGATCGATTAGACTTGTGACAAAATGTTAATCTCAAATTTGTGTCATGAATAAGGCGCCTTGTCTGCCTTGAGTGTGAGAAAACGAATTTTGTGATATTTCTGAAATCTTTGTATGTACCAATGTGCCATTTCTTGTTCCAAGACTATCATAATTGTATAAGTTAGAAAGAGGATTAAAAACACTTAATTTGGTGCCTATTTTGTTGCTCTATCTTGTTTAGATAAAAAGTTATAGTGCAAAACATGATTCAAGGGACCCCGGAACTGGTGCTTTTGGCCGATTTCAAGGCAGAAAACTTGAGGCTCCATGCGGCAATGCTTCCCAACAACCTAGGTCAAAATGGTTGTGATTTTCGGCCTTTTCAGGTCAAAATGCATGGGAAAAAGTACAGAAACCTATGAAAATAAGAAAAAGTTGATTTTTGAACAGGGCTACAGTGATGTGTGTCCGTAAAGTCATGGTGGGATTTTAAATAGCTATATTATTGCAACGAAACATGATAATGAGATGAAACAATGCCAAATTTAAGAACAACTCTCAAAATTGTATCTTGTAGTTAGTCTACGCTAAGCTTAACCTTTATCTCGTAGTCTAGGCTGTCCACATGCCTATGTTTGAACATGAGCGTAATAGCCCGAAGTTAATGTGTGGTGTGCTCTAGCACGAGATCGAGTGATTGGCCCATTTTTCTTCGCGGAACCCACTGTGACGTCACACAACTACCTCGCTATGTTGGAACATTTTGCAGTACCCCAATTTATTGACAATAATGTCATCTTTCAGCAAGATGGTGCTCCTCCGCACTATGCCAACGTTGTTCGAGAATTCCTTAATGAAAATTTCCACAGAGATGGATAGGAAGAGGAGGATGGAAGCCATGGCCTCCACGCTCTCCGGACCTGACACCTTTGGACTTTTATTTGTGGGGTTACGTCAAGCAAAGCGTGTACAGTGTACCCATTAGGGATATTCATCACTCGCACGAGCGAATCACGGAAGCTATCGCATCCGTCACTCCTGATGTTCTTGGGCGTGTGTGGCTGGAATTGAATCACCGCCTAGATGTCTGCAGGGCTACCAGAGGAGCCCATATCGAACTACGTTAAATAAAGTTATTCTTTAGAGTTGTTCTTCAATTTGCCTTTTTTTCATCTCATTATCATGTTTCGTTGCAATAATATAGCTATTTAAAATCCCACCATGACTTTACGGACACAATATATATATATATATATATATATATACTGTATATATATATATATATAAATTCCCCCACCCCCCGATGAGGCCTTCTACATACATGATACAGAAAAAATAGTTGCAGGTTTTTCTAATGTTTCCCATATTTTCCCTTCCGTACATTCACTCACTCAGATATTTTTTTTTTTTTTTTTTTAACTGGGGGTGGGGTGGTGGTGAAAAGCACGTCAAAATTCACTCACGGATTTTTTTAATAGTGTGAAATTTTAAAAGTGAAGTGAATTTACAAGACCTCTTTATGATCAGTGAAGTGGTAAATTTGGAGGGAAAAGCTGTAATTAGGTAATTTTGCGTAACCAGAAAATTTGTTTAATTCGTGTTAGAAATCTCTTTACCACAAATGATACCATCGTTGCTCCATACAACTTCTATTCTAACGCAGCACCCATTCCCTCACAAACTCGTGGACTTTGTGCTGCTGCTGCGTTTGTCAGGGTGTCACGTTCACTAAAAGTGCGGTTCCCTTCCATTAAGTGAAGGTAGTGAGTTGCATTTGGGGTTGAAGGGGGAAGATAACGATTTCGCAGTTGCGGTTTACCCCTTTCACAAACGGAGTCTGGAACGGACGTGGGGAAAGCAGCGCTTCATTATTAGGTTCCGCCGGTCGTCATAGTGCCACGTACACGCAACTTAAAACGAAAAAAGTTAAATAATTTTTATATTTTTCTTTCTAATTTAGCAACACACTTTTTAAAACATTCTTTATGTTTATAATATAAAATCTATACAAAAATAATAAACATTAATAAACTTAGATGAAATACAACTACAAAACGTTTACAGAAAATACAGTATGCGCAATTTTATGAAAGTAGTAGTAACATTGCTTGTCGGATATTATGCAAATAGGCCTCTAAAATATTCTTTCTATGTCCTCAGTTTTTGTTATGAAAACTGCAAAGTAATGCGGAAGAAGGAAAGATATGGATAATTATTTACATAAAAAAAAAAAAGTTATTTCTAATAGACTTTTAATCCTGCATACTTCATAGGCCTATAAGACTTACGATATATACACACTCAGACGGAACACGCAAATTCGAAACTAAATACAACGATTAAAAAGGGTATTCTTATGGCAGTATAATAAATGCGTGCCAGCGCTGTTAAACCCGAAGCCAACTTATGAAGGAAAGAGTTACACTGTATGTGAAGTAGAGACCAACAACTGCGGAAACGCTTTCGATTTATTTCCTCACGCGGTGATGTTATTCGAAGTCAAACACTCCTAAAATATAACTACGCTATTTATATCATCGAACGAAAAACAACCAACTATTCTAGAAGTAACATTGGAGCACAACCGAACCAAGGAAATGCTGGCCACGAAGGATGTTAAAACGATCAACCAAAGGCTAATTGATGGTCGTTATTCCGCGCACAGCACACGCCAGAAGACATTTGTCTATAACGGACCTAAAACAATTCAATGATGAAATACAGAGAACCAGATAAGGAAACAAACAAATCGTGAACATGGTTTGCGTCCGCGTGATTGCTTGCTGCTTGCCGATGCCTGCAATTCGCACCACCAGCAAAATACCATGAAAAGTAACTCGACAGAATTTAGGGGAAGTAAGCTCGCTCTTAACTAAAAAAAGTACGCCATTTGGAAGTAGATAAATCTTATTTGTAATAGATCGTTGCAATAGGTAATTATAAAACGTACCAATAATCCCCTTAATTTCATAGTACATGGCTTAAGTCATGGGTTTTCAATTGGGGATACATGTACCTCTTGGGGTACATATTAAATTGTTCAGGGGTACGTAGAGAGCTGATAAATAGTTTTTCTCATTTTCTTTTCTTTTGTAAGTGCATCTTTCGAACATTTCAACAGTACAAGTTAATAATATAATAATAATAATAATAATAAATTATATATATATATATATATATATATTTTTTTTTAATGTAGGAAGAAGGGGGCCAAGGGCGAGCGCCCGCAAAAGTGACCCCTCCAGAGAAAAGGAGAGAGAGCCGAAAACAAGGTCTCCAGGCTCAACAGTGCCACTTTTTTTTTATAAATGTTGAAAGATTGTGTAGTGTGTAAGATGCATGGATGTGTAGTGAGGAATAGAGGAGAGTGTGTGTTGGAGAACATGTGGACTGGGGGCTTTCATAGGGTAGAAAAGACAAGGAAAAAGATCAGTTAAAGGGGACAGTGACAAGAGAAACGAGAGTTCCAGCACTCCGTCTCCCGCCTAAAACGTTCACCCGGTGTAACAGGCCAAATTATACCCCCTGGCACCTTTATATCCCGGATATAAACTGGCCTAGGCCAGATACCACCCGGGGGGGTGAATAGGGTGGCCAGACGTCCGGCTTTAGGCCGGACAGTCCGCCTTTTGAGCACTCTGTCCTCCATCCGGAGCCACCTTGAGCCGGACGTTAATTTGTCCTCCTGTTTGTGGTCTGGCTAAAAAGAATTATATAAATTACCTCAGATACACTTAAAATAGGGGTACTGAAGGGCATAATAACCGTTAATATATTTTTATTATATGTAGTCCGCAACACTGCTGTTAAGCCGCATTTGTTTTCAATTTCATGACTACGAGTCGGGCAGTCAGTCTGCCCAAGGAGTAAAAATGAATATTCATTTCTTTCAGTTATATATATATATATATATATATATATATATATATATATATATATGTTAACGTACGGCCACATACGCAGTGTCCTCCTTTTTGGAAATTTGGAAATGGCCACCCTAGGGTTTCATCTGGCCTAGGCTGTTTTACACTCCCCCAGGCCAGAATACACCGTCTTTGGTGTCAGCTACTGAAAGTTTATTTGAAAGGTACCAATATTGCACAAATTTTGGTTTAAAAAGAAGATAGGGAGGCATTGGTTTGGGAATAGAGTGGTGGAGGAGTGGAACAAGCTTCCAAATGACAGTGTCAATACTTTAGAAAATTTGAAATTATTTTATATATTTTATACGTATATCATAGTCACCACCAGGGCCGTTTCCTGGCATAAGCAGACTAAGCGGCCGCTTAGGGCCCCGCTGCTATTAAGGGGCCCCTAGACAGGCTCCCAGGTCATAGCTCAGTGGGCACTGGGCAAGAATAGGAATATAGCTGGTTACTATTATTATTATTATTGTCGTATTAATTAAAGTTTTTGTATGAGACAAATGTGATAAAACGGAGACAAACGAAACGTTTTGGTCGTTATGTGTAAATAACTCGTGACATCTTATTTCTATATTATTTAACTTTATTCTACTATATGCTTATACTTTCCTAAATGCTTCATTTTTCTAGTATTGTAAAACATTATTATTATTATCATTATTATTTAGCAGATTAGTTGTGGTTAACTAGATGTGACTTCGTGCATCTTGGAAAATGACACGACATTATTGCATTATTTTTTATACATAGTTCTGTGTCATTTATTCTAAATAATGTATAAGGTAATTTTCAGGAATTTCATGAGTATTTTTTCTGTTTGTCTTCTGAAAGTACATATTTGTTGTTTTGGACATAAATGTTTCATTAAAATTGTTTCATAATTGTTTTTTATTAACACAGCCATTTTTTGTAGTGTGTGCTGAGGTGATGTAGTAAGGCGTGAGTTGGTGGATGGAGGAGTGGAGCCTCAAATGGGTATACTGCTTAGCAGAGCTGGGCATTTGCGGCATATTTTGCGGTACTGCGGTACTACCGCAAACCGCAAACCGGAACCGCATAACACAAAGGATCGCTGAAAGTACCGCAGTACCGCTACCGCATTCAAATTTCCGCGTACCGGTTTGGTGCCGGTTTGGTAGTTTGGTAGTACCGCAGTACCGCAAAATATGCCGCAAATGCCCAGCTCTGCTGCTTAGGGCCCCTAATGGCTAGAAACGGCCCTGGTCACCACTATTCTTAGTCATAAGTTATCAACACGCTGTAAACAATTAATCCTGGTTAAGTTAATTGACTGCCCAGTTAGGTTAATTGAATGTCTGGTTAGGTCAACTGTATACCCTTAACGATTGGTTAGGTTAAGTTGTGATATTTTCCTTGGTCCTGAAGCCACTTCGACTAAGGAAAATATCACGACTTAACATAACCAACTGTCATGGGTGTAAAGATGACCTAACTGAACATTCAATTAACCTAACCGGGATTAAATGTTTACAGCCTGCTGATAATTTATGACTTAGAATAGTGGTGACTGATATATTTCGTGAACTTATTTCAGAACATGCTAGTGCTCCAGAATAACATGAAGGACTTTCTCTTGTAGCAAAGTCAATAAAATAATGTTAATAAAGTACGAGGGCCACTCAATATAATTTGCCCACCTTTTTTTTTTTCTTTCCTTTAAGTTTCAGAAATTGTGTACACAAGTAGTTACATACCTTTTTTACAAGTTTTTATTTTTCCACATAGTCTCCATCCTTTTCTACGGCTTTCCTCCACCTCGAAACAAGGGTCTTTATTCCTTGCTGGTAAAAGTCCGCTGGGTTTTGCTGGAATCACCTCTTAACCTCCTCAACAACCTCATCGTCACTCTGAAACTTTCTTCCACGAATAGCATCCTTCATTGGCCCAAATAAATGGAAGTCTGAAGGTGCCAGATCCGGGCTGTATGGAGGGTGGGGTAACACAGTCAAGCGCATTTTTGTGATGGCCTCTCTTGTTTGCAAACTGTTGTGTGGTCTTACGTTATCGTGCAAAAGAAGGACGTCTTCCAGTTTTCTCTCCGGTCGAACTCTCTTTATACGTCTCTGGAGTCTCTGTAGGGTAGCAATATATGCCTCCGAGTTGATTGTTTGTCCTTTCTTCATAATGTCCACCAGAATCACCCCTTTCATGTCCCACAAGATGGTGGCCATAACCTTTCCTGCAGAGGGAGCAATTTTTAACTTTTTCTTGCGTGGGGAGTCTGCGTGATGCCACTCCATGAATTGGCGTTTTGTTTCAGGTTCAAAGTGGTGTACCCAAGTCTCATCCCCAGTCACAATTCATGAAAGGAAGTCATCCCCTTCTGTCTCGTATCGAACCAACGACTCAGAAGCAATTTCTTTTCTTTGGGCTTTGTGATCGTCAGTCAGTTCGCGAGGAACAAACCGTGAACACACTTTTGAGTATCCCAGTTGCTGAATTATTGTATTCACACTTCCTCCACTAATTCCTAGCTCCAGTGATAGCTCCTTGTATGTTACGCGCCGATTTGATCGAATGATGCTGATAGCACGATGCACAGTGTGAGATGTCACAATCGACGCCGGGCGACCGCTGCGTGGCTCATCATCGAGGCTGGCTCTCCCTCTCTCCGATGATCTCACACGTTTAGACCAGCGTCCATCTGTGCTTCGATCAACAGCAGCATCTCTGTAAACGTTTTGTAGACGTTTGTGAATATTTCCAACTGTTTCCTCTGCGGTTAATATCTCGATAACAGCTCTCTGTTTACGACGCACATCACTGTCAGACGCCATTTTCGAAACTGCGTTAACCACCGCTTTTATACAAAGGCGTTTAAAAGCGGTTTTATACGAGTAGGGGAGGTTCAAACTGGAAAAATCCGGTTACGTGAAGCGCAGAAAGTTCAAACTTACGGCCCAAAAGACATTTCAGCCCCATGGCCTATTATTTAGCTAAGAAAAAAGGGTGGGGCAAAATATATTGAGTGCCCCTAGTAATTAAGTTTTTCGTCACAATTTGTGACTCTCTTTATTAAAACTGTGAGGGGTGTGTTCTGGCCAGACATGGGGCAATAGTAATAAGTAATAGTAATAGACTATTACAGGATTTTTCAAGTAATAGTAATAGATCATAATTTTTTGGCTGTAATAGTAATAGAAGGCAAAGTAATAGATAATAGTCTATTACTTTCCTATTACAGTGGCACTGGATATAGTGTGTGAACAAAGAACTGAAAAATTAACTAAATCTACTCTAAACTAAATTAAACATGTACAGTATGTGAACTAATATTGTGGCAAATTTTTCCTTCAATAAAGTAAAATTTATAAAGACCTTCAGTCTCTCAAATTGTAATGATTTATAGTTGAAACAAATATTTGTTATTTGGCTGCCGCTCAACCTCATCCTGGATCCATGAGTGCAGAACCCCCTGCCTCTCAGCCTCATTCTGGATCCATGGCGTACTAAGGGGGGTGCGAGGGGGGGCGGTCCGTCCCGGTGACAGCCAGGAGGAGGGTGCCATCGGTAGAGTTGAAATACCAGTACAAGTTTTCAAACCAAATGAAAAATTCGCCAAAGTAAGAAAAAAAATTTAAAAATGTTCAAACTATTACAACAGCTTAATGTTAATTTCCACTATAAAATAAATTTTTACTTTTTATTGGCAATACAAAATTTACAAACGAAAAATTAAATATTTGATAAAAATTACATCGAAAGGCGAATGTTTGTTGACGTTTTAGTCATCAGTTTGTTGAGCATAGCCAGCTGGCTGCAACTGACATTCCAAGTCTTGTTCACTTGACACTGTGACTCCACATACATGAGGTATGTTTCATTAAATAATTATGATAAAGCATAAAGTGCTGGTGTTTATAACAATATCATGGTACTTATACCAGTGTCCAGTAATTTTTGACAATGTAGTATCACAGTGATGTTTAATGTTTATAAATGATAATTAATAATGATATTAATAATGATAATTAATTGTCTCTGCTTGTCTGGGTTGATAATCTGATAACTCAATGGGTATCTGGTTGGAAAAAGTTTGAGAACCACTTGTTTGACGCTTTTCTATTGTAATAAATTTTTTTTACTTTATTTATAACCCCCCCCCCCCCCAATAATAATAATAATCACAGACAATTTTTCAGTTAATGTATTTCAAGTCATAATAGTTCATGCTTTATACCTTTTGATTTTAAAATTTTGCAGAAAACATCCACTATGAAGCGAAATCGACCTAGTGGATTCCAACAAAGAAAAATGAAGAAGGCAAGAGAAGAGGTGGCTCAGGCAATGTCCAGATCAATTTTGAAGTATGTGACGCCTTCAACATCAAGTGCAATAGGAGAAAGTCCTGAAGATATTCAGCCTGGTGAATCTGAAAACTGTTTCTAAAACTGTTTCTTGAAGATCAGCGCAATGAAATTGTGGAGAGGGCCATTCATTATGCAACTACAAAGTGTGAGGAAATGGACATTTCTATGGAGAGAAGAGGAAGAGTAAAGCTCCGAAAAAGGATGCCTGGAGAGATGGCAAAGGATACTGGTCTCACATTGCCAGAGGAAGTAAAAAGGGCTATGTTTGAATGTCTTGATCGCTTTCATCAAGAATTGAAGATTCGTTCTAAGGCAATGGATCAAATTCTGTCAATCTTCGCTGTTATTCAGCCAAACACTTTGGTTGTTGCAACAGAAGAACTACTTCGGAAGTATATTCCAAATTTGACTCAGATTTTCGATGAATTCTCTGATGAAGATAGTGTGGAAATTGAACGACTTCGGAGGCATTTGGAAGCTGCCAAAATCAGCGTTGAAGAGGCAAAGAAATGGACAGCATTGCAGTTTCTGGAGTTTATTGTGAAATTGGATTTTTGTGAATCTTTGCCAAACTTGTCACTGTGTTTGAGATTCTTTTTGACTGTCTGTGTCTCTATTGCTTCATGTGAAAGAAGTTTTTCCAAATTGAAATTGATAAAAAAAATTTTCGCTCGACCATGAGTCAGACAAGATTGACAAATCTGACTTTACTTTCAATCGAACATGAATATGCAAAGAAGGTGAATTTTGATGAGGTCATTGATCAATTTTCAGAAATTAAGGCTCGAAAGCAGAGACTGAATCCTTTCTATTTACTTTTGAAGAATAGGCTGAGCGTTGAGACTGGATTTCCTATGTTTTTTGTATAAAATAAAATGCAGTATTACCTGTTCACTGAATTTTTAATGTCCTGCATTTTTCTTATTTCCAATTAGCTTATGACAGTACTGTACTGTTTAAAGATCTACTTGCAAACATAATATATTTTTCTGTGTGTTTAAATTTTAAAATTATTTATAGGGGGTGCCAAATACTTTAGGTACGCCCCTGCTCTCAGCCTCATTCTGGATCCATGAGTGCAGAGCCCTCTGCGTCCTCATCTCAGTCTCACCAGCCTCAAGCCTCAAGAACCATCTCACACAGGGTACCCCCCCAAGGGAGATTGTAGACATATATCGTAGACATATATATATATATATATATATATACAGGGTGGGCCGTAAGTTTCCATACATAGGAAAATTAAATTATGGTCTTCACGTGCGTCGGTATTTGGATCAGCAGTTTCCGGATGCTTGGATTGGTCGGCGTGTCCTGTGGAGTGGCCTCCCAGATCCCCAGATCTCACCCCCCTTGATTTCTATCTTTGGGGCACTTGAAGGCCATGGTGTATCAGGAAAAGATACGAGACATAAATCATCTAAAGGAACGTATCACCAACGCCATTACAAGCATAACGTCAACTGTGCTAATGCGTGTTCATCAACAGTGGGGAACACGTATTGAAAATGTGTTTTCAAAACAATGGCAACCATGTAGAGCATATTATATAAATAAAAATGGTTGTCCATAAAAAAATGTTTATTTTTCCTATGTATGGGAAACTTACGGCCCACCCTGTATATATATATATATATATATATATATATATATATAGATATATATATATATATAATATATATATATATATATATATATATATATATATATTTATTAGGAGATTATATATATATATAATTTAGTGGTGAACTGGATATCCGCATCATTTTTTAACATCCAACCATATTAATATATAAATAATGATCACCAAATACAGAATTTCTTAACAAAATCACTGAAAGATGGATTGATCTTCCACGACACGGCAAAATGAGCGTTATTTTCCCGTCCTTATTGCATAAAATTCCATCTCGCTTCTTTTCAGAAGAATCGGTGCAGGCTTGTCGCCGAAAACATACTAAAATGAACCTTATTTGTTTGTGAAATAAACAAGTTTATTGTTTATCTCGAGTATGTTCACTTAATTTTAGTCCTTTTAACCAGTGAAACCTTAAATATTGCGTGTCAAAAGTTTAAAAGTCAACTATTCCTAATAATTTCATATTCTAAATAGAATCGATGCAAAATTCGATCTTTATATAATAGAAAATAGGTTTTATCATTGAGGAACTCATCATTTGTTCGATTGAATGCAGTTTTTGATTCCGCTTTGGCGGAATGTCACAATTTTTTTGGCCTGTTTTTTTAACACTTTCTAATCACTTTTTTCAAAACATGCTATTTATAGGTTATTATTTCTCCACAATACGTCTTTTGAAGCCAAAAAATAAAATAATAATTTCACAAAAAAAAAAAAAGTTAAATTTTTTTGTTAAATCGACGTGGGGGTGGGGGGATAAAAAGGGCATTTTTTTTTAAAAAGTGATTGGGTTCAACAGTCGTCCAACTACAGCTAATCTGGAAAATTCCCAAAGATATATGTTAAATAAATCCTGTTTAATGTTAGAAAATGATTCTGAAAATACAGAAAAGCGTTGGCTTCCGGGCTCTGCCTGGACCCCGCTGCGGTTTTGTGCTGATTTATGCTTTTAAATTTGTTTGCATGCCTAGATGAAAAGTTCACCAGTCGTCACTGATAGATAGATATATATATATATATATATATATATATATATATATATATATATATATATACAGGGCGTCCCAAAAAAATGTATACACACTTTAAATACTTATAAAGGCAGTGTTTATTAAAATACATTTCATTTTCAAATGTAATAGAATCTACAGACATTATTTAATTGTTTTGTCAACGCCTGTTTTCAAACTGACGTCCGTTCTGGTCCAGGCACTGCTGATAACGCGAAGCAATGGAATCGCAAACATCACGAAACATTTCGTTTGGTATTTGTGTGCATTCTCGTTCAATGGCTGCTCTCAATTCAGCGACTGTTGCAGGTTTTATAGCGTAGACTTTGTCTTTTAAGTATCCCCATAAAAAAAAGTCTAGTGTGTGAGGTCTGGTGAACGCGGAGGGTATTCTACGAAACCCTTCGTCCAATCCACATCGTGCCAAGTACCACTCGCAATACTCCACTCTTCGGTCCGGATCATCTTCATTAATAGCATGACTAATCTTGGAATGTAACTTTTCCATTGACAGCGCTTCAAAATGCGTTGGACAGACGATTCTGAAATTCCTACCTCACGACTCGCTTGCCGCACAGATTTTCTTGGACTTTGGTGATACGTTTCCAGTACTCTTCTTGCTTTGTGGGCTTGTCGATGTCCGTGGTCTTCCGGAACGCTTCTTGTGGACATTCTGAACAGTTCCATCGCTTCAACTTATCTCTAATTCGAGTGATGGTAAGTCGCGTGGTGGATCTGTTTGAAACTCCCTCCTAAACTGTCTTGCACTTCAACTGCGTTTTCACACTTCCAGTAGCATTTTAGAATGATTTCCTTTGTTCAAAGCTTAGTCCTGACTGCCATTATTAATCTATGGGTTTAACTTGGAAAGAAAGAAACATCAATTGAGCTATCAGCTGTTAAAGTGTGTATACATTTTTTTGGGACGCCCTGTGTGTATATATATATATATATATATATATATATATATATATATATATATATATATATATATATACACCACACACACTGACTTTGAACTCCGTGTTATATACCGTTGCATTTTGTATGGGGATACACGAAAAGACCTTGACTTCTGAAAAGGGTATGCGATGGAGACAAGGTTGAAAACCCATGCCCTGAGTAAACGTACAGTATTTAGCTCACCTCGACAATACTGAAATGAACTTGCCAGAGCATTCCCAAATTAATTTTGCTTTACAAGCATTTTGCACGTGTAGCCAAATTAAAAAAAAATAATGTGGCCAGGCTTGAAAAATTTAAACATGCCCAAAGTTTACAATTTAATATTTATAATGAGTTTAACTAAAGATTGTATATCTCCATATTAACGGGTATATTATGGGCATACGTATATTAATTTATGTAGAAGCCGTACTGAAAAACTTCCATTTGACGCTGCAGTTTTTTTTTCTTGCAGAAATGAAACCTTTTTTCTGGGGAATGGAAACAGTTTTAGGGAATGAGCGTCTTTCTGCAGAAGTTGAGTTTTGCCGATTTAGAACTATGAAATAATTTAGTTAAATTATTAATTCTTCTTTTGTTAGCTAAAGAGGGATACGTCCTGGCCACATCACAACACTCGTTAGATCAGCGAAGTTAAGCGACGTTGGTTCTGTTCAGTAGTTGAATCGATGACTGTCTTCTGCCTTCAGACGTAACGATCTGTGGTTCGGATCCCACGTAAACCCGTAGGTTCCCTTCGTCTAGTGACCTTAACCAAAAGGCTATTGTTGACTAATGGAATTAGGCTATGCCTTTCTAAACGTAAATTAGTTTGTTAATAAATTGTAGTTAGACGGGTAGCCACCCTGGAAGCTCAGGTCAATAAACTGAAATCCAAATTCAGGTTTTCGGAAACCCCGTTAAGTACTAATTCAAATTACGGAGACAATTTATTTTTTATTTGGATTAGGAAAACAACGGTAACTTTTGCAGACTGGTTAAGAATGAATAAGTAGAAATAACGAAGTATCATTTTCTCCTGCTAGTGCAAATATAATACAAACTACATGCCTAAAGCGCTGTAGACAGGAAAACAACATCCTTAAAACCTGCCCACTAGGACACTTACTGTAATAGGCAAGAGTAATATTATTCAGTAAAACACAAATTTTATACAACTGTCAATCGTCCAAGACAAGTCATGAAAAGTGTCATTTCATCAGTCATGAAAAGCCCGTCTTAACCCCAACGTCGAGTATTTTAATATAAAATTACGTCATTTTCAATCATTTCATCGATAGTGAGAGTAATTAGTTAAAATATAATAGAGTAATATTTTATGGCAATAAAAGGTACCGTAAAAGAAAATTAATGAAGAAAAAATGTATCGACATAGGCAGAAGACTTACCGAGGGCCCAGATACATCTACTGTAAGTACGGCTGTCCGAGTAAACCATATGCCGCCGTTCAGTGAAGTAAAATGCACACGGCAATGACGGCATACCGTTAGATTCCCACGAGAGTTCACTTCCGCTACGGTACATAATTATTCCAACTTAATGAGCAAATAACATCATTGCCAGGAAACAATGAATTTGGTAAGTAGGTAATAAAATGTTTTAATTATGAATTCTTGACTACGTCCACGCGCGCTTGCAATTTTTTACCGTTATAGCTAAACACGATTTACTGGAGTTTTAAGGCCTACATTCAAGGATTTCTTATCATCGCCAACTAATAAATGACATTAATATTTCAAGAAGTTTCTTCGTTTTTAAAATGACTTAATTTAAGAATGTAGTTCAAGGATAAGTAAATGGGAAAGTAGTAGCATGTGGTACACACGTTATCGGTTACAGCGGTACACCAATTACGCGAATTGAAATTGCAAACAAAACAACGTTGAAATCCACCAAATTACGACACTACGCGAGTTCCCACTGTTCAAGAAATTAAACAAAACTAAACCTAATTGTTGACTCTAATCTTAAAATAAATCAATGTTTTATAAGGTACAATATCTACTATTTCACCCATAGGAAGTCTCCAAGTAGCATGACTCGCAATTCTTTTAAAATTTTGTTAATATTGTAATATATTTATGAGATACCCCGTACCCGCCAAAGTAGCCTGATGGTAGAACGCAGGGCTATCAATCTAAAAGGTCTTAGGTTCGAGTCTCAGCTCGGGCCTTAAAAATTTCAGCGATGGTGTTTCTTTTGATCTTCCCGGGTAAAGTTGAAGGCCCTCTTAGTCATGGACCTTCCAAGATGTTACGAAGGAAATTAAACGACCTCAAACTAATATTATCATAATTGTTAATAGTAATCAGACATGGGGTCTATTACTGGGTTACTATTACTATTACTGTTACTTTTGATTTCTTCTATTACTATTAGTTTATTTTTCATCTATTACTATTATTACTATTATATGTCATCTATTACTTTTGTGCGGGATACTTCACTCATTTGAAAAGGATCTTTGTCTATATAAATGCAATTAGAAGCAGTGTTGCTAACAAATATTTGTTTCAACCAAATCATTACAATTTCAGACTAAGTCTTGATAAATTTTACTTTATTGGAGGAAAAATTTGCCACAATATTAGTTCACAATTTCACATAGCTACATGTTTATTTTAGTTTAGAGTAGATTTAGTTCATTATTTCAGTTCTTTGTTCACACAATCTATTATCTATTACTTTGCATTCTATTACTATTACAGCCAAAAAATTATGATCTATTACTATTACTAAAAAAATCCTGTAATAGTGTATTATTACCTATTACTAATACCCCATGTCTGATAGTAACAGTAATAATAGTTAACAATGAGATGCATCTGCAACTACACCAAAAATTAGCCTAATTTATAATCTGCAGTTCTTATATTGGTTTCAGCCTAATCCAGCGTTTTCCAAACATTTTTAATGAACTGAAGTCAATCGTTCACGTCCCCCTTATTTCATATGGTATTTATGAAGTGTAATTTATTGGTATCATAATCAGTGTAAGGTATCATTAAAAAGGAATGTTCAATTTACGAATGCACTATATAGTACATGGCGTATTTACTAAACAGTTTTCACATACACTGGGTATAGCGACAGTGAATAAAATTACTGAAAATAGCCACATATTTACTTTTTTAATTTTCCTTTGCTAGCCTCTTCGCGCCCTCCTTCAGTAGGTCTTGCGATCCCCAAAGTTTGAGAAACGCTTACTTAGTGCAATCACTCGAAGACAACAGCAGCTTTGTCTCAAGTGAGGATTGTGCTGTTCAATAAATATTCATTTTTGTTCTGGCTTTTAAAATAAACCAAACAACCAAACAAATTTTATAAGCTAACAATCTATAACTATTTATATTTAAATTGTTAACTTCTACGGTTTATACCGGTAATCTAAGAATTCAATCTAAGAAAATAAAATATTTGGCACAGTTATACGCAATAAGACGAGTTATGAGAATGTTCATACATAGGCCTATGTCGTAAATTTTTAGAGTATATTGATTAATAAAAAGAAATTCATTAATTTCACATAAACAAAAAAAAATTAAGTTTTCATAAGTGACCAAACTCCGGACCTATGAACCATCAATTTGCCTACTTTAATTTTTATTAGAATTAATTTGGCACAAACGAACTTAACTTAAATCCGTCTTCCTACTACAAACCCACCTAATGTTAAAGCAATGTGTGTCAGTTACAAGGATTTGACGAATGAACTCGGCATTGCAGTGCCATTTACGGACTCACGCCGGTCACTGGCACTCACTAGCGATCAGGTCGCCCCTCCCCCAACTCGCAAAAACTATTAATGAAGTTACATATGTATACTGTGTGTGTGTATACTGTATATACAGGGCGTCCCAAAAAAATGTATACACACTTTAAATACTTATAAAGGCAGTGTTTATTAAAATACATTTCATTTTCAAAATGTAATAGAATCTACAGACATTATTTAATTGTTTTGTCAACGCCTGTTTTCAAACTGACGTCCGTTCTGGTCCAGGCACTGCTGATAACGCGAAGCAATGGAATCGCAAACATCACGAAACATTTCGTTTGGTATTTGTGTGCATTCTCGTTCAATGGCTGCTCTCAATTCAGCGACTGTTGCAGGTTTTATAGCGTAGACTTTGTCTTTTAAGTATCCCCATAAAAAAAAGTCTAGTGGTGTGAGGTCTGGTGAACGCGGAGGGTATTCTACGAAACCCCTTCGTCCAATCCACATCCACATCGTGCCAAGTACCACTCGCAATACTCCACTCTTCGGTCCGGATCATCATCTTCATTAATAGCATGGACTAATCTTGGAATGTAACTTTTCCATTGACAGCGCTTCAAACTGCGTTGGACAGACGATTCTGAAATTCCTACCTCACGACTCGCTTGCCGCACAGATTTTCTTGGACTTTGGTGATACGTTTCCAGTACTCTTTCTTGCTTTGTGGGGCTTGTCGATGTCCGTGGTCTTCCGGAACGCTTCTTGTGGACATTCTGAACAGTTCCATCGGCTTCAAACTTATCTCTAATTCGAGTGATGGTAAGTCGCGTTGGTGGATCTGTTTGAAACTCCCTCCTAAACTGTCTTTGCACTTCAACTGCGTTTTCACACTTCCAGTAGCATTTTAGAATGAATTTCCTTTGTTCAAAGCTTAGTCTGACTGCAATTATTAATTCTAATGGGTTTAACTTGGAAAGAAAGAAACATCAATTGAGCTATCAGCTGTTAAAGTGTGTATACATTTTTTTGGGACGCCCTGTATATATCTATATACACACACACACACATATCTATATATACATACACACACACACACATATATATCTATATATATACACACACACATACATATCTATATATATGTATACACACACATACATATCTATATATATACACACATACATATCTATATACACACACACATACATATCTATATACACACACATACATATCTATATACACACACATACATATCTATATACACACACATACATATCTATATATACACACATACATACATAATATATATATATACACACACACATACATATCTATATATACACACACACATACATACATATCTATATATACACATACATACATATCTATATATATATATACACACATACATACATATCTATACACACATACATACATATCTATACACACACACACATACCTATACACACACATCTATATACACACACACACACATATATATATATACACACACATATATAATATAACACACATACACACACGCATACATATATATACACACACACATATATATATATATATATATATATATATATATATACACACACACACACACACACACACATATATATATATATATATATATATATATATATATATATATACACACAGGGTGTCCGAGAATTATCTGTACAATTTTTGGCTGTTATTAAAAGTCAACCATGAAGTGTAGAAATTCCAGTGTTGTCCCATTTTACAGAGAATCTCATTAAGTTTTTCTGATACTACGTTTTGACAAGTTTTTTAGAAATGTACGCGGGTGACAGACATTGATGATTTAAAAGCAAGAATCACAGCTGCTATTGAGCGAATTGATGTGGATATGCTGCAGCGTACATGGCAACATTTGGAGTATCGATTGGATGTTTTGCGAATCACTAATGGTGCACATATCGAATGTTTGTAACAACGTTACTTTAATAAAAGAAACTTTTGAAAATACAGATTCTAAATAATCTTGTTTAAGAATTTTACGTGTGTTATCAAGAATTTTATTAAAAGATGAAATTGTACAGATAATGTTCGGACACTGGAATTTCTAAAAAACTTGTCAAAACCTGGTATCAGAAAAAAGTTAATGAGATTCTCTGTAAAATGGGACAACACTGGAATTTCTACACTTCATGGTTGACTTTTAATAACAGCCAAATATTGTACAGATAATTCTCGGACACCCTGTATATATATATATATATATATATACATACACACACACACATATACACACACATATATATATATCACACACATATATATATATATACACACATATATATATATATACACACACAACATATATATATATATACACGCACATGTACACATACATATATATATATATATATATATATATATATATATATATATATAGGGTGGGCCGTAAGTTTCCATACATAGGAAAAATGGAGCAAGATGGAGCTCCACCTCATTATGGTCTTCACGTGCGTCGGTATTTGGATCAGCAGTTTCCGGATGCTTGGATTGGTCGGCGTGGTCCTGTGGAGTGGCCTCCCAGATCCCCAGATCTCACCCCCCTTGATTTCTATCTTTGGGGGCACTTGAAGGCCATGGTGTATCAGGAAAAGAACGAGACATAAATCATCTAAAGGAACGTATCACCAACGCCATTACAAGCATAACGTCAACTGTGCTAATGCGTGTTCATCAACAGTGGGAACACGTATTGAAATGTGTTTTCAAAACAATGGCAACCATGTAGAGCATATATATAAATAAAAAGGTTGTCCATAAAAAAATGTTTATTTTTCCTATGTATGGAAACTTACGGCCCACCCTGTACATATATATATATATATAATACTAGGTGAGGTACCCAGCGTTGCCCGGGTCAACTGAATGCCCGGTTAGGTCAACTGAATGCCCAGTTAGGTCCTTGACGATTGGTTAGGTTAAGTCGTGATATTTTCGTTAGCTTATAGCGTTCAACATCCACCCCGGCAACGCCGTCGTTCCGCTAACATAGTACAAACAGACAGACAGGCTGACCGACTCTGTGTTGACATTCTTCATCCCATAAGAGGTTCCCGTGCCAAATTTGGTAGCGCTAGGTCAAACGGTTTGCGCTTGCATAAAGGACAAACAAACAAACAGACAGGCGAAAATATAATAATAATAATATATATATTATAATAAGAGAGCTGTCCGTCTGTCCGTCACACTTTCAGAAATTGTGAGAAAAAAATTTAGAAATTGTAAAAAAAATTCAGAAATTGTATTACGGGCGGCAATGTGAAGCTCAAGATTTTCATGACTGTTCTTTTCTGTAGTTTAGCAATGGGGGAAGGGTGGGGGTGGGGGTAATGGGGGATGGGTGGGGTAATGGGGAGGGGTGGGGGTAATGGGGGAGGGGGTTAGCCCCCAAGTTGTATGAATGGGGGTGAGGAGGTTTTGGGAGATACCAGATTCAGAAATGTTGACACCATGTGAAGCTCAAAATTTTCACGGCTGGGTTCTTTTTTTGTAGTTTAGCCTGTCTAACCGTCAGCGAAGCGGCGGGAACTGTACTAGTAATATATAATAATATATTATAATAATTATTATTTTTCTTTTTTTTCTCTCTCTAATTTACCGCCGATTCGTACCTAAAGAAAGCGGTACATATCTCGGCGAGGCAGGTGAGTGGGTGATGTTACTGTGCTGGGGTGAAGAAGACTAGGGAGTGAGTAAGGGTCAGTTGCTGGATAGTGGGTAGGGGGGTACGGTTTTAGATGCGATGGAGCAGATGGGAGTGAGTAAGGAAAGAAGAGAATCGCTTCCGTTGAAAAGTGGGGGCCGTCGGCGAGTATGGATCGTAGACGGTCGGGTATGGGATTTCGGCCGAGAGAGGGAAACACCTGCGACGAAGAGCGGACAACTTTGGCATTCCACCAGGTGTATGACAGTGATAGGGGTATGGCAGGTAGGGCAAAGCGGGGCTGGCGATTTCGCCATAAGGTGTCCGTGGGTGATGCGGTGTGGCCTAGGCGGAGACGGGCTAGGATTACTTTTATGGCGGGACCGGTGGAATGAGGAGGCCCAGTATCCTATTTGTGGCTTGATCGTGTGGAGTTTATTTTGTGTGGCCTGGTCCCATTCCCGCTGCCATATGGAGCGGAAAGTCGGGAAGAAGTCGGAGAAGGGAGGGGTCGGGAGGAGGCCGGCAGTGAGCAGGCCGTCTTTGCTGTGCGGTCCGCCGCCTCGTTACCCTGGATGCCGACATGAGCCGGGACCCAGCAGAAGGCGATTGTCTTGTGTTGGAGGTCGTTAAAGTGGAAGGTTTGCTGGATGGTACAGACGAGCGGGTGGGGAGTTAAATTTTAGGGAGAGAAGTGCACTTTGGGAATCCGAATAAATGACGAAAGAGCTGGCAGAGTGGGTGCGCACAATATCGAGGGCCTCCGTAATGGCGAAAAGTTCCGCCGAAAAAACGGAGGCCTCGCGGGGCAGGCCGACGCCCCGGGAAAGCGGCTGGGACAGAATCACCGCTGAGGAGGCCACACCAGCTTCCGAGCGGGAACCATCGTGTAAATGGCGACTGCGTCCGGGTGTTGGGTTGCGTGTTCGCGGAAGAGTGACCTGTATATCATGGCGCTCGTGGTAGTCTTCGGTAGGGCACACAGATCTTTGCAAAACTTGATAGGGGTGAGGATCCAAGGGGGGTAGATGCTGAATGAAATGGGGATAACTGAGGGGGCGGGCATGTTGAAAAGATCAAGGAAAGAGCGGACCGCTTCAGTGAAGTGCCAGCTCCGTCCCTGAGGTGGTAGTTCTGAAACCGCCGTGCCCAGAAGCGAAGGTAGCCTCTGTGCACGGAGGTATGTCCTCATGAGGAGTAGACCCCGTCGGAGGGCGAGAGGGAGATGATCGCATTCCACATGGAGGCTGGAGGCTGGGGAGGAGCGGAAAGCACCGGTGGCGAGGCGGAGGCCTCTATTAAGTACCGGGTCCAGGATACGGAGGCGGGCGTGGAGGCTGAACCGTAAACTGCACTACCATAGTCCAGCTTCGACTGTACTATGGAAGTGTAAAGGCGAAGAAGAGAGCGTCGATCTGCACCCCATGTGGTGTGAGAGAGGTGATCCAGGAGAGCGAGGGGGCGTCGAAGGGATTGCTTTAGGTGCTTGAGATGGGGAACCCAATTGAGCCGTCGGTCTATGGTCATGCCCAGAAAACGCGTGGAGGGTACCACCTCAAGAGGACTGCCGTATAATGTGACAGAGGGTAGAGGAAGGGTTGTGGGTCTTCTTCTACTGAAGACCATACACTTGGACTTAGGGATGGAGAGGCGGAAACCCACCGACGTCGCCCATCTTTCCACCCGGTAGATGGCGAGCTGCATTTGTCGTTGAACGACAGACGGTTCTCGCCCTGCGAAGTAGATCGCAAGGTCATCCGCGTAAATGGAAGAGCGGATGGCATTGTGAGACCGTGTTCATCACGACGGAGAAGCAGAGAACACTGAGGATGCTTCCCTGTGGGACCCCGTCCTCCTGCACGAAGGTGTCAGAGAGGACTGAGCCCACCCGGACTTTAAAGGTCCGGGAAGAAAGGAAGCCCCTGATGAAGGTCGGCATGGCTCCGACGAGGCCCAGATGTCAGAGCTGACCGAGGATCATTGCTCGACGGGTGGTGTCATAGGCCTTCTGGATGTCAAAAAAAATTGACAGTACGAACTGTCCATTGTCGAAGGCATCCTGTATGTCTCGGCTGAGAAGCAGGAGGGGATCAGTGGTGGAGCGGAATTGTCTGAAGCCGGACTGGGTAGACGGGAAGGAATTGCTATGTTCAAGGACGAACGATAATCGCGTAGCGACCATTTTTCGAGGATCTTGCAGGCACAACACGTCAGGGCGATTGGTCTGTAGTTTGTGGGGTCCAGGGAATCTTTGCCGGGTTTGGGGATAGGGATGACGTGGGCCTCCTTCCACCTAGAGGGGAAGGCGCCCTCTATCCATATGCGATTGTATAGTCTAGCAGGAAAATTTGTAAGGTAGAGTGGATGTGCTGGATCATGCCGTACGGAATACCGTCCGGACCGGGACAAGGGGATCGTCGAGAGGCCAGTGCCGCCTGTAGTTCACGCATGGTAAACAATCGGTTGTAGGTGCTGTCTATGGACGGTGGAGAGGGGCTATCGTCAGGGGCGGGTACGGAATTGGCTGCAGAGGAAGAAACGGCGGCGAAGGTAGAAGCAAGGTGGTTGCCACCGACTTGGGCTCACATAGGAGTCCGTCGTTAGTCCGGAGGACCGGGGGTCGGGAGGGGACATGTCGCCTCTCGACACCCCGCACCTTCTTCCAGATGGTAGCCGAAGGTGTGTGGCGGTGATGCCGGACACAAAGGCACGCCAAGAGGCTCGGCGCGCTGTCTTCATTGTGCGGCGGGCGATGGCCCTGACCCGCTGCATCTCCGTGCGATGGATGGGGAGTCGCGTCCGGTAGAAGCGCCGAGTTGCCTTCTTCTTGGCGCGCACGGCCTCCGCGCACTCCGGGGTCCACCAAGGCACCCGTCGGGCGCGGGGGTAGGCGGAGGATTGTGGTACGCTAGTGCTTGCGGCCGCTAGAACGACGGACTCGAAGTATGCGATGCACTCGTCGATGGATGGGAAGTGGGCAGTTGTAAGGGTGGTATAGGTGTTGTCGCGGAAGCGGGCCCAATTCGCGTTGGTAGTAACCCACCTTACCGGTACCCGAACAGTCTGGTCGGGTCGATTGAGGTGAGTTGAATGGGGAGATGGTCACTTCCATGGTCCTCTCGGAGGACTTGCCACGTGAAGTCTAGGAGGGCATCAGTTGAAACGAGGGACAGGTCTATACAGGATGGAGTGCAGGTGGTGGCATGGTAAAGTAGGAGAGCCATTGTTGAGGCACTCGAAGGAGAGCTCGGTCATGACAGATATCAGGGTTGGGGCCATATAGGTGGTGTGTGTGTCGCCCCACAAGGGGTGGCGACTATTGAAATCGCCCAGTAGTAGGAAGGGCCTGGGAGTTGTTCACGACTTCCACCAGGTCGTCGCGGGAGACTTGAGCGTGGGGGGGGAGGTAGATGAGCAGACGGTGTACTGTCTATCCAGGGAGAGCCGGACGGCAGTCACCTGTACGGGGACCGGATGGAGATTGTAGAAGGGGACTGCGTGGTGTACGAGGATGGCAGCTCCCCTTCGAGTGCAGGTAGGAGGCGGGGTGGCGATGCAAAAATAACCAGTAGGGCAGGGCATGGGCCTGGTCCCCAGGATTAGCTCCTGGAGACAGACACACACCGGACGGGAAGTGGCAATCAAGGAGTTAAGGCCTTCATAGTTCGCGAATATTCCTCGACAGTTCCAGTGGACTATTGTGGTTTTCGGGGGATCCATTAGTTGATGAAGGGGGATGGGTAAAGGTGTAGGTGCTAGGAGGTTGGAGTGTGAAGGGAGATCTGGAGTTCGCGAAATTGAAGGCTTGGTCGGGAGCATGGCTGGCTATCTACCGTTCACCAGGGAAGGAATCGGTCGGCCTGTCGAACCCCGCGGAGGTGGGGGTCGAGTCGGCCGAGCGAGACCGGAGGCGTGGATCACGGCAGGCAGAGGAACATCGTGGGCTGAGAGGGTCAGAAGTGTTGACGGGCTTCTATGGTCGGCCAGGAGGGGGCACGTACCCCAAAAGTGGCGCTACCCCGCCTGTCCGGGGTCTCACGGCGGACTAGGTGGTGAAGGGGTACCAAAAGGACCGGGCGGGTGGGAGGGAGGGCGTACTCAGGGTAGCTGACAAGGAGGGGGCCGGGGATGTTGGGGGTAGGTACTATGGGGGTGGAAGGAGGTGAATCAGAGTGGTCTCGTGGAGGGGTGGAGAAAATGGCACCAGGAGGCAAGGGCAGATCCATGAGACTCGTGGGCGTGGGCGCGGCCGAGCTTCCCTCGGTCACACCGTGCAGCTGCGCCAGGGCCGCATCCACTGGATCCTCGGGGGAGAGGATATTGTTCGGACTGGGTCTCGTCGTACGGGGCGGGTCGTGGATTTCAGCCACTATTGTCAGAGTCTGTGGGGGTAGAGTGGTGGGACTTCTGCGGGAGAGATGGACATAGTAGACGTGTGGGCGGTGTGGGTCCGAGCCGTCTTCTTGGTCGAGGGGAAGAGGGAGAGACGTTGGAAGGCCGGAGGGTCTGGCGACACGCTCCGGCGTCTCCGCCTCGACGGCTTGCTCCGGGCGGCAGGTTCGGGCGTGTGCAGGGTACTGGGAAGGCAGGGTTTGAGGTGGATGGGACCTGGGTGTCCTGGTCCCAGACTCCTGGGGGATTCGTGGCAGGTGAGGTGCGGGAAGAGGAGGAATGGTGGGGGGACAGGAACCGTCGGGTCCTGCGAGGTTTTCTTTGGGGGAACAGGGAGCAGTGGCTTGGGGGGGTTTCGGCGGCAGGCCAGGGCGGCGTGCCGAGATGATAGAGCCGAGAGCAGCGGCATAGGACACCCCCGGCCTCACCTCCCGACTCCGCACCCTGTCTCGTGCCTCACGGGGGCTAAGGAAGTCCGTCACTGTAGGCCTCGGACCTCCTTCTCGAACTTGAAGAAAAGGCATTCGGGATGAAGAGGGGTGTGCGCCTTCACAGTTGGAGCATTTGGGTGTGTTGGGGCACCTGTCAGGGTGAGCGAGTCGTCCACAGTGAACACACATTGATGCGGCTGTCGACAACGGAGCTAACGTGTCCAAACTTATTGCATTTAAAGCAACGGGTCGGGTCTGGGATGTATGGGCGGATAGAAAACTCGCATGACGCGCGGTCTCCCATACCCCATACAATGCGGCGGGGGGATTAGTGTATTGAAAGTAAGGAGCAGACGTGGGGTGGGGGAGGGGGTGCCTCCCTGTCGGGATGTGAACGATAATCTTAGTGACTCCTTGGGGTGCGAGGTCCTCCAGGAGCTCGTTCACTGCGATCGACAATAGGCGGGTGGCGTAAATAGTGCCCTGACTCTGGTTCAGGCGAGGGTGTGGGGAAACGGACACCGAGCATCCAAGGACCTCAGTGACGGAGAGTAGGGCTTTGTCTCTGCGGCTGAGCGTGATTTTACGAGGAGGGAGCCATCCCTCTGTGGGCGTACGTCATAGCGGCTGGAGTTGCTGTGGGTTCGGATCGCCTGGAACGTCCGTTCAGAGTTGGTCGGGAGGGACCCAGATGTAGGCCGAATCACCAGGAATTTGTGGATACTTGGAAGGGAGAGGGAGGCTGTAGAGTCGAAATGGACTGGGATATTCAACGGTCGATAGGACGGCCGTGAATGCCGGCTCCCCCGTCCGCCGCGAGGCTCTCTCCGTGGGGAGGTGGGCTGACGGCGGGTGAGGGGGGCATATGGGGAGAGCAAGAAGCCGGGTTGTGGGGGCAAGTCCTCGGTGGAACTTGACTTGCCCGAAGGTGGCTGAAGTGGGCTGGGGCGAGACCCCTGCTCCAGAGAGTGTAGGTCCAAGGGCATAGTCGAGGGACGGACTGGGGTCGGCAACGGAAAAGGAGAGTGCAAGCGTTCCGCTTCCACAGGGGGGTCAACCCCATTAGGTTGCGGTCTTCCAGTGGTAAAGGACTCGAGGGCCTGGTTGCCCACCACCCGAGTGTTGAGAGAAGTAGTAGTCCGGGAATAAGCAGTAGTCGTAAGCCGAGGGGGAGAAGTGTCCATAGCAAAACAAAAAGAACTTCATCCCCCGCGCGCATCCAGCCACCACCGACTCCAACAAGGGAAAGGCGAATCGTGGGCACACTTGGTCCCACCGCCGATAGATGTCACGCAGGGGAGATACACCCGCACCCAGTCCCTGTGCCTGAAAGGCGGCCACTCTCATCCAACGCGCGGTGAAAAGTGGCAGGGACAGGGTTTGGGTTTGGTTGGAAAGCGACAAGGGTGCAGGGCAACCACCTCCCACACCCAAGGGCCAAGGAAGGGTCAAAATCAAGGTCCAAAGAACAACGCCAAAAAACAGAGAAGCCAGAAAGAATGGGTTAAAGGAGAAAGAAAGAAAAAGAAGCAGGAGATCAGCCGGGTCCCCAAACGGGCCCAATGGTCCACGAGGGCAGAGAAAGCCGTTACACCGAAGAAAGGTGTATTCCCACATTCGCCACAGAGGGACGCGCCCTATCGCTCCGGACAAAGCAAAGGGATATATATATATATATATTGCCCTTGGGGCATTGGTTTCTGCGAGTATGTAGAGGAATTACGGCATTTGGAAGAGTGGAGTCCATGGTGTAGTGGTTATCGCGTCTGACCGGCAATCGGAAGATCCCGGGTTCGATTCCCAGGTGGTACTTCATTTTTCATTTGTTGTTTTCTCTTTCTCGTCTTGCGCGGAATATCTCCTATACAAGCGTCGTTCTTTACGTTATTTATACTGCGTGTTCTTTGCAGTTGAATGTATATAATGTTACGGCAAGCGGGAGGTGCCCCCTTGGGGCATTGGTTTCTGCGAGTATGTAGAGGAATTACGGCATTTGGAAGAGTGGAGTCCATGGTGTAGTGGTTATCGCGTCTGACCGGCAATCGGAAGATCCCGGGTTCGATTCCCAGGTGGTACTTCATTTTTCATTTGTTGTTTTCTCTTTCTCGTCTTGCGCGGAATATCTCCTATACAAGCGTCGTTCTTTACGTTATTTATACTGCGTGTTCTTTGCAGTTGAATGTATATAATGTTACGGCAAGCGGGAGGTGCCCCCTTGGGGCATTGGTTTCTGCGAGTATGTAGAGGAATTACGGCATTTGGAAGAGTGGAGTCCATGGTGTAGTGGTTATCGCGTCTGACCGGCAATCGGAAGATCCCGGGTTCGATTCCCAGGTGGTACTTCATTTTTTCATTTGTTGTTTTCTCTTTCTCGTCTTGCGCGGAATATCTCCTATACAAGCGTCGTTCTTTACGTTATTTATACTGCGTGTTCTTTGCAGTTGAATGTATATAATGTTACGGCAAGCGGGAGGTGCCCCCTTGGGGCATTGGTTTCTGCGAGTATGTAGAGGAATTACGGCATTTGGAAGAGTGGAGTCCATGGTGTAGTGGTTATCGCGTCTGACCGGCAATCGGAAGATCCCGGGTTCGATTCCCAGGTGGTACTTCATTTTTCATTTGTTGTTTTCTCTTTCTCGTCTTGCGCGGAATATCTCCTATACAAGCGTCGTTCTTTACGTTATTTATACTGCGTGTTCTTTGCAGTTGAATGATATAATGTTACGGCAAGCGGGAGGTGCCCCCTTGGGGCATTGGTTTCTGCGAGTATGTAGAGGAATTACGGCATTTGGAAGAGTGGAGTCCATGGTGTAGTGGTTATCGCGTCTGACCGGCAATCGGAAGATCCCGGGTTCGATTCCCAGGTGGTACTTCATTTTTTCATTTGTTGTTTTCTCTTTCTCGTCTTGCGCGGAATATCTCCTATACAAGCGTCGTTCTTTACGATATATATATATAATATATATATCCCATAAAAGGTTCCTGTGCCAAATTTGGTAGCTCTAGGTCAAACGGTTTGCGCTTGCATAAAGGACAAACAAACAGACAGGCGAAAATATATAATAGATATATAGTGTGTGTGTGTGTGTGTGTAGGATGAAACTGAATAAAAGCACTTTCAATATAACATGTATAACATCAACCTTCATATTGTTGACTCGTTTAGTTTGGCTAAGCTGATTGAAGTTACGTTAGAGTTCATTTTTTTTCAGAAAAACTTGACCAAACTACCCTTGCACAAAGTCGAAGCTGCATAATATCAACATACATAATGTTAAGAGTGATCTTATCAAATTCCACTTGCTTCGTATTTTCGCTGACTACGAATCCATCGGCCCCGGGATCGAGACCCGGTGACGGCAGCCGGCGCGCAGCAAAATCCAGCTGTTCATCCTTCCACACAAAGAAAGTAGGTGGTAGATAAATGGGTACCCTGGGTGGCCTAGTGGTTTAGACGCTGGGCTGCTGGTGGGGCGTGGTTCGGATTCCACGTTAAACTGTAGGTCTAAGGTGGAGTGAAAAGCTTGACCTTCGTCAGAATAAACAATTCGGGCGGAAGCTAACCAAAGGTTTATGTGTGTGTGTGACTTTCATGTTATATTCTTTACATTCCAAATCCCCTTTTGAAGCGGCTACGCCCGTCCTCCGCATGAATTCTAGAAAATAAAAGCAAGCAACATGAACACAATGGAATAAAAAAAAACCTGCAAGAAATGGTATTTTATCAGCATCTGGTACGCAATCGAATTTCATTATCTTTCGATTCATTTCATTACTGATTCGTTTCGTTCATTCAGGAAGGGGGGAAAAAATAGAAAGAGGCCAAAGGAAAAACAATGGCTGTCGACTGAAGCTTCCTCTTTTGTACTTCAGCAAAAACTTAGTAGGGTACCCTCCTAAGATTTAATTGTAGATCTACAGTAAAACAAAACTAGCTTCGACCTACAGTAGTTGACGGTTTATCCGTAATGGACTACGAGGCTTTGTTATATGGCCTTTAACTATAAACTATCGTAAATAAATTACTGTAAGTAGTCTGCAGTATCAGCCTCTAGTCCCGTACGGGGCCTATTTATACATTTAGGGCACGCAACTTTTACTGGGTAGCATCTAACTTCGCTCTTGGCTTAGAGTGGGTCAGGCGCTTGAAAAGCCTACTTACGACTTTGAAGAACTCTAATTTTGTTTATTTTTGCATCGAGTATGGCAGGGCCTACAACTTGAAATTTCGATTCCAGTAAGTCCTATCCGGGTACGCTATAGTAATCATCCGACACCCAATTAATCTCGCCATTACGGATCTATTATGGTTTTTCGATAGAATTTTTAGCCGTGAAATAAATCTTAATAAACACCGTCCAGCGTTTGCCACACACGGGCACCTTTATTATATTAGAAACGCATCAGTAATTTTATGGGCTTTGATTAAAAATGCGAAAAGAACAGTAAAAAAAAGATAACTGCATAAATACTTGTTTAGGGAATTTAAAAGGAAATATTGAAGGCATAAGAGGAACTTTATTTTTCGCTGCTCGTTCTTCTGAAAAGCTGTCAACTGTTGAAGCCTCATAGGGCTTAAGGACAAAATTTCCGATGTTACTATATTTTCTTATATCTTATTTCTGTCTTATTTAATATGACATTCGATCTGTAAACAATTACAAATAAATGCGTACAATAATGGATGTAATCATGAAGCTGACGCTTCTGCGAAACTATGCCCGTGCCCATGCTACTCGAAGGCTCCACTCCTGTCTGCACGCCAATGAATCATGCCCTTAAGGTCACTTTCTCCTTAACTATTTGGGACCTCTGAATGTTGCACTGGTGGGTGACATAAGAGTATGAATGCCACAAACTGAAACCCAACGCACTAGGCCTATGTAAACAAAGGGCCGTGAACGTGGGAAATACTGGTATTCATGCAGTTTACGGTCGGATTCAATTTAGGTTTGGTTAGAGTAGGTTACGGTCGGATTCAAAGCCAAAATACAATTTTTCAATAAAACACTTATATTTTATTTTATTTAATTTACGGGATACATGTCTGAAATATTGTTAATAAAGGCGGTCTGATATGACTGCTTGATTTAATATCTCGTCTTCGTTGACTAATCGTTCTAATCCTCGTGGACACGGCATCTCAATTTAAAATCTAAAGTAAAAATAAAAACTTAACCTCCACTGAATCTGACCGTAAATTGCATGATTATCGGAAATACTTCCCTAATTATGTAACGTGATGAGGGACTGACTACGTTCTAAGGACCATACGCATAGGCTAACCTACTGATCAGTTAATGCAAACCAGGGTTGTGGAGTCGGAGTCGGAGTCGTGGAGTCGCACGTTTCAGGGCGGAGTCGGAGTCGGAGTCGGTAAAAAACTTCCGACTCCGACTCCAATTTCTGTGTCCTGTGTCACCCTTAATTTCTAAATCCTAAATACTAACATTTAGGTTATTTAGTTTTTTTGGTCAATAAACCTTATTCATTGATAGCCCCTAGATTAAGTTTTTTTAATATTTTTTTTTTACATTTTCAGAATATACAATTAATATTTATTTAAATATAAAATATAAATATAAAATTTCACACTTAGTGTGGTGGTGATGAAATGTATTATTATGATAATTATAGAGTGAAACACTAGAGGAGTCGGAGTCGTATATTTAAAATGTGAGGAGTCGGAGTCGGATTTTTAGATTTTTTACAATGTGTGGAGTCGGAGTCGGAGTCGGAGTCGAATTTTTACAATGTGTGGAGTCGGAGTCGGAAAATTTTGGACCGACTCCACAACCCTGATGCAAACTGAAGAGGATCTTAAACACAAACCAGAACAGTCGTAAAAGTAATTCGGGGCCTATCATATCGTAGTTGATGGGCTTTAGAAATAAACTCAAAATAGTTATGCCCAACCTTTCTGGGAAAGCTCGTGCCAAGTTAGTGGAAAAATTCTGTTTTCATTAATTGGAAGTGTAATACCCTAATTAGAGGCGAATATTAGTATCATGGGTCAGGTCTTCAAACCATTCAGTCAAACGTAAAATATAAAATCAGTCTCATAGACCTAATTAGAAGAATCCATCCACCTTTCATTAGTCCCACAATTATAATCAATAATTATAAAATTATAATACAGCTTAAGCTTAAAAGGAGTCTACTGTCTGGTAATATTTATTGAGTTCATAGGAAGTACAGTACAAGTAATTTGTGTTTGGTCTCAGAATTGCATTTGGACCTGAAGGGCTCAACGGACCTATTAGCCTTATATAGGTTAGGTTTAGGGTTGCCATCTCTACGTTTAGATTTTAAACTAAATCAAGACATTTTGGCATTTTTATTATTGTGGAATGTTGAGCAGCTTACTTATTATTTTAAAACAATAAAAATTATAATCCGTTGTGAAAATTTCAAGACAAAATTTCTATCAAACTGAAAAGTTAGTGAAGAGGAAAAATTCTGATCTCCCGAGAGCGTCACTTGCAAGGGCGATTAGTTTCGCGCGTGAGAAATATTCTGCTTGTAAAGAATGATGTATTTGATCGTGCGAGCAAAGCCTCCTTACATCTAGTCAGCCCACGTTGTACAAAATTTCATACTCTTTTATGAAATCAAGGAAAACCCAGCGAGCCATAAATTTATAAAAATACCAAAGCCATCAAACTTTTGAGCTTCACATCCAAAAACAGTGAGAGACCATATTTATGAAGCTGCACTCAAAATCTAAGTGGCTCATGGACTTAAAGTAAATGTTAACGTCTCATTGACCTAAATATTTTCTATTCAAAATCACTTGTATGAAATTATTTACATTTTATGCAAGCGTGAACCAGCTAGATATAAGTAATCTTTGGTGTGTCACGCAGTTGCATTTGTTACAACAATAACTGCAATAATTTTACCAAAGCCTACCAATATCTGGTTGGTCCATGCTCGCATTATAACACACAAATAATTTCAAACAAGAGAGTTTAAAAAGAAATTTTTAAGCCAGCAAGAGAACACTATTAACTTTAATCTCACAAGCCACCGAGATTTTTAATGCAACTTTACAAATCTGGACGCACTGGCGAACTGGCACGCTAGCGCGCGTGTGCACACACACACACACACATTTATGTATATATGTATATACATACATATATACACATATATACGTACATATATATTAAACAAAGTAAAATATATAATGAATATTCTATGCGATAGAGGATTTGATAAATATAAACTAACTCATAAATTAAAAAAGCTAATGGGAAATGCCAAATATATTAAACAAATTCAACTCCATAAAATTACTACTGAATTCATTAATAATTTGGATATATGGTTACGCGCACACCGTATGAATGTTTTCATGATATGATGTGTGTGTGTGTACAGACAGGGCCGGATTAAGGCTGTGAGGGGCCTAAGGCTAATGAGAGGGAAAGGTGTATGTACATTATGTACGAGGGCCACTCAATATATTTTGCCCCACCTTTTTTTTTAATTTCCAAGTTTCCTTGTAAGTTCCAGAAATTTTGTACACAAGTAGTTACGTACCTTTTTTACAAGTTTTTATTTTTCCACATAGTCTCCATCCTTTTCTACGGCTTTCCTCCACCTCCAAACAAGGCTGTATGGAGGGTGGGGTAACGCAGTCGAGCGCATTTTTGTGATGGCCTCTCTTGTTTGCAAACTGTTGTGTGGTCTTGTGTTATCGTGCAAAAGAAGGTCGTCTTCCAGTTCTCTCTCCGGTCGAACTCGCTTTATACGTCTGGAGTCTCTGTAGGGTAGCAATATATGCCTCCAATAAATGCAAAAAACTTCACTTTTTTACGTGAAGGTCAAAATATGAGAATAAAAACCCACTCTAATAGACAGAGTTTATTTCCACGACAGTTTCGACGCCCACTGGCATCCTCCTCGGGTGGAGGATGCCAGTGGGCGTCGAAACTGTCGTGGAAATAAACTCTGTCTATTAGAGTGGGTTTTTATTCTCATATGCCTCCAAGTTGGTTGATTGTCCTTTCTTCATAATGTCCACCAAAATCACCCCTTTCATGTTCCACAAGATGCTGACCATAACCTTTCCTGCAGAGGGAGCAATTTTGAACTTTTTCTTGCGTGGGGAGTCTGCGTGATGTCACTCCATGGATTGGCGTTTTGTTTCAGGTTCAAAGTGGTGTACCCAAGTCTCATCCCCAGTCACAATTCGTGAAAGGAAGTCATCCCTTTCTGTCTCGTATCGAACCAACGACTCAGAAGCAATTTCTTCTCTTTGGGTTTTGTGATCTTCAGTCAGTTGGCGAGGAACAAACCGTGAACACACTTTTGAGTATCCCACTTGCTGAATTATCGTATTCACACTTCCTTCACTAATTCCTAGCTCCAGTGATAGCTCCTTGTATGTAACTCGCTGATTTGATCGAATGATGCTGTTAGCACATTGCACAGTGTGAAATGTCACAGCTGATGCCGGGCGACCGCTGCGTGGCTCATCGTCGAGGCTAGCTCTCCCTCTCTCCGATGATCTCTCACATTTAGACCAGCGTCCAACTGTGCTTCGATCAACAACAGCATTTCCGTAAACGTTTTGTAGACGTTTGTGAATATTTCCAACTGTTTCCTTCTCTACGGTTAAGAACTCGATAACAGCTCTCTGTTTACGACGCACATCACTGTCAGACGCCATTTCGAAAGTGCGTTAACCACCGGTTATGTGAAGTGCAGAAAGTTCAAACTTACGGCCCAAAATACATTTCAGCCCCATGGCCTATTATTTAGCTAAGAAAGTACTATATATTGTATATAATTCATAAAATTTTCAAAGAAACAGAAATGTAGATTTATCCAAATTGAAAAAAATAAAAAATAAAAAATCAGCATACAATTCAGAGAGAATGATTTCTTCCTTCCCTTCCTGGCTAAATTTAAACTGTGATATCAAACAAAACATCCCCTTTTTTTCGACATGCTGAATGATCATTACACTAGGCCCAAATTCCCAACGTCTGAAAAAACAATTTCTGAAACAGATTAACCCTTTGAAGCCAATCATACAAAAATGGATGAAAATCATACATACATACATACAGTATCGACAATAATAGTGTACATCATCAAATATAATGACAAAAATACCTTTTAACTAAAACTAAAAAAAACTCTTATTTTCTACCTCTGAAGATATAATTATGTAGTTATATATATATTATTATTTAACCAACCTTGTGACAAAGGTTTAGGATTTAGGATATAAAAATTAGGGACTAAGGGGCTACAGCTTTATTAGCCTAACTAATGGTTAATCCGGCCCTGTGAACAGAGAGTATATAAAGAGATACAAAATAAATATGGAACCATATGGGAGTATAAACAAAATAAAAATAAATTGATATTTTACGACAATACAGACATTTACGATATAAAAGTCCCTATTCGGTACGGTATACTACAAAAGAAAATAATTTCAGACAGTAAACATAATTAAGAAATATGAAATTTGGGGAAAATTAAAAATAGGTAGGCGAACAATGGTACAAGACTACATAAAATACAATTTCGGGCACATCAAAGAGTTATACCGGGTGATTACAAATGATCTTCCCGATTTTAAATATTTATTATGAAAAAACTAAAAGCTACAGCGAAAAGCAAGATATACAAATAAAGAAAAACTAAAAAAGTTTTATTTACGAGCTAGTGAAGTTCAATATGAGCTTTTGTGGCTGCTTTTGAGGTTACAACATTCCTGAATGAGCAATTGCTTGATCGTTGGATCGGACGTGGGGGGTCCGTTCCTTGTCCGGCTCGTTCGCCCGATCTACCCCCCCCCCCCCCATTTGACTTCTTTCTCTGGGGCTATGTCAAAAATGAAGTTTTTGTTCCACCAATGGCAACAACTTTGGAACATCTATCTGAAGGAAAGGATACGCGAGGTGGTTAGAAAAGTTCAGTATGATACGCTACAAAATGTATGGAGGGAAACAGACTGCCGTTTTGATGTCTGCAAAGCCACAAAAGGAGCTCATATTGAACTTCAATAGTTTGTAAATAAAACTTTAGTCGTTCTTTATTTGTATAGCTCGTTTTTCTCTGTAGCTTTGTTAGTTTTTCATAATAAATGTTTAAAATGGGGAAGATCATTTGTAATCACCCGGTATAATGAGATATTGAGATACGGAAGCGCAAGCGCGAAGGGAAATACGAGGGTGGAAAATCACGAAGTATAACTGGTGGATAAGTAAAGGAATGATAAGATTTCAGAAATAGACAATATGCAAAATTAAAAGAGTCGAAAGAAAAAAAAATCAAACAGTTGAAAGCGAACTAGAGTGAGAACAACAAAGGTATTCTGTCCAGAATTAATAATAAAAATAATAATAATTATATTAATATTGTGTGTGTGTTAATACATATTATTACTAAATAATAACAATAATAATAGTGTTGGTAATAATAGTGAGGAGGATTATGAAAGTAGCGGTAATTACTGGAATGGGTGGTGGAAAAAAAAAATGATACTTGCAGGAATGAGGACGGAGGAACTAAACTGGATTATATAGAGGTATCCTGGAGAAATATTGAAATCTTGACTGCAAAACAAGGAAAAGGTAAGGTATTACAAATTTTCCGAATTTAATTTTTTTTTTTTTAGGCAATTCTACCATAAGACGTAGTCTTTAATTTCTATTCAGTTTAATTTTACAAATACAATTTTTTCCGTGTTGAATCTACAGATATAATGTATATAAATATTATTCTAAACAAAATACAGGCCTGTATACGGACGGTTTGCGATTGCGGATACTCGTGGTTTTTGATACAGTTTGTGTAGAGCAAGCATAAGGTAGTGCGAGTGACTGTGATTGATGCGAGTAAATTTGTGCTGCCTTGGGGAGGAAACATTTGTGGTGAATCTTGCTCCGGAAGAATCATGCACTAGGATTGATAATAACTGGGGCTGTTTGCGATACAAACTAACAAAAATTAGGATAAATTGAATAAAGATGTGGATGTTCTTTTGACTAGACTAACACGGAGCATTGTTGGCTTTCAGTGGTAATGAACCACGTACGAAAGCCTCGTCAGTAGTTTGACCCCGTAACTGCTTGGCAATGCTGCTGCTCGCATCGTGAAATGGGCGTAAGGGCAGAATGATGCTGTGTAAAAAGATGTTTACCTCTTCATACTTCCACTTGAACTATGAATGCTTCGATGATTATGTATGTATATATACATAGTGTGTGTGTGTGTGTGTGTGTGTGTGTGTGTGTGTGTTTAAGACTGGTCTTTTGTAAATTTACTGAGTAACTGTTTTCTTCTCAATTTAACAAACATGTATGAAATTGTGTTCAAGCTTTGATTTTACCCTTTAAATACCTAGCTATATATTGTACGTATGTACCTATCTAGTCAGGCCACGTTTGTAAATTTCATACTCTTGTGAAATCGAGGAAAAGCTGGCTCACTCCATAAATTCATAAAACTACCACAGCAATAAAAACTTTGAACCTCATATCCAAAACCAGCAAGTTCAAATTTGTGACACTGCACTCAAAATATAATTTTTTTTTTTTATAGGGTTGTTTAACTTCCTTCGCAAAATCTAAGGTCATATGATGGAGGGGACCTACAACTTTACGTGGGATCCAAACCACAGGTCGCTGCATAATCTGGACGCGGAGGACAGTTCTACATCCAATACTCTGCAGAACAAACGTCGTTTATCTATGTTGATTGACGGGAAGCGATGTAACGACATTGGCCACGACGTAGCCTCAAAATGTAAGTAGCTCGTGAGCTTAAAGTAAATGTTAAAGCCTCACTGGCTTAATTTTTTTTGTTCAAAATAGTTTGGATGAAATTATGTAAATGTTATAATGCGAGCACGGACCGACTAAATATGGATTTGCTTTGTATACTACTGTGCCCCAACTAGAGTAAAGTTGATGAGCTTGGAAATCAGGCCCAGTGACATGATAACACAAAGTAATGAAGTACCTACAAAGAAGAAACAGCAAAAACTATCTGTAATACTGCTTGTACTGAATTTTGTAGACCTTATATAGTGATTTATGGATTCCAAAATTTAGCTGATACCGATGCCAATTCTTTGCCTATATTTTAAAAAATCAACAAGCAGAGGTTTGTGCGGGGTTTGTGCTTCGCAAACTCGCCTACAGCGAGGGCACGTTAGGGTTACCCCTTCGGGGGGAGGTCATTCTCCCTCTCCCCCAAACCCCCTCACCCCCTTTATGCAACTTCGGGGGCTAACCCCCTCCCCCATTACCTATACCACCACCCTCTCCCCCCATTACCCACTCCCCTCCCCATTACCCACTTTCCCCTTTGTTTTGTTGGTTGAAACATTGTGGGTCATTATTTTTTATTTAAACAGGAAATGGATGGAAACAGGAAATGGAAGGAATTGTGGGTGGTTTTTTTTAATAGTTTAAGGATTTCTTTCATAAATTTTAGTAATCTAACGTGAAAACTTTCAATTTTCACGTATTTACATTTCAGATTTGTTTAAATGCTTTTCCTTAGCTCACTCCACAATATACAGCTCCAGAATGTGTTACTCATATATTATAGCTAAAGTGATGTGAAAGTTTTATTACTCAGTAAAATGATAAAATAATTTTATTTTAGTTTCATAAAATAAATATCAATATTTAAATTAATTGTTTTTCCTCATGTTGAAGGTATTTTCTTTCTTCAACAATATAAACAACAAAACTTTTCAGTAAATTTTCAAGTCCCTTGTGGCCAATTTGAATACAAAAAATAAATGGATATAAACTTTGGGTTTATAAAATTATTAAAATACTTAAAATAAAGTCAACATAAGATGATAGTTGGATCACCTGAAGAGCAGGGCCCCCAGCCTTCGTTAGTTAGCCTTATAAGGCTAACTAACGAAAATATCACGACTTAACCTAACCAATCGTTAGGTCAACTGTACGCCCTTGACGACTGGCTACGTGAAGTCGTGATATTTTCGTTAGTTAGTCTTATAAGGCTAACTAAAGAAGGCTGGGGGCACTGATCTTCGGGTGATCCAGATAGTTTAATATATAAATTCTAAAGTACAACTTAATATAGAATTATTATTGATATAAACTAGATTACAATAATTTATAATATTAAGAGGTTAGCTAGTTAGAGAAAATGTAAATTTATGGGCAACTTCATTTATTAAGCTTTGCCTTTCTCGTAAATGTATACAATTTTTATATAATTACACTTTGAAATGAGTATAATTTATTATAAATAGTGTTTTTGTCGGTTGAATTTTCTATAAATATAAATTTTGTTTTGTAACGAAAAATTATAAGTTTCAAAGAATCGGTGAGAGAATCGGCTGTTTGGCCGATGCCGATGCCCCCAAAATAGTCGCTTCTGCCGATGCCGATTAATCGGTACACCACTAACCTTATGACTGGGCACTCTTTTGAGGCTGCTGCTTCTATACAGGATATAGACGCAGTATCCGAAATAAAAAGTTTGCTAAATCTATGATTACAGTGTGTAAACGTCACACGGGTCTGTTAAGAATAGAAGAGAATAACAAAAAAGCAGTCATACTTTTCATTTCAGGACCATTCTGCTAACAAAAATGAATTACGGGTTGATCTAGAGTAAAAAACTAATAGGCCTACATTTAATATAAATAAAAATGTTAACTCTTAATAGACCGAATTCATATTCTAATGGCAGTAAACTCACTCAATTATTTTTCCAAATTAGTTCATCTAACACCCAATTAGAATAAAATTTTATGTCGGTTAGAAATGTTAGCCTGTGCAATTCCAATACTGGCATTGATGGTCCATGAAGTAATTATAATTATTATTATTAAAATATAAATAAATAAATATATCATATATGCGAGTATATATACAGTACCGTGTGTATATATGTATATATATATTTTTATTTTTTTTAATGCAGGAAGGAGGCCAAGGGTGAATACCTGCAAAAATGTCCCCCACATCCAACAGAAGGAGGAGATAGCCAAAATGAAGGGCCAGAGTTTTAAAGGATGCCTGGACCAGAGATGCATACTGTAAATAGTCGTCCATCCTACTCCTAGTAACAGTTTTGCAAGAAAGAAATATAGCTGGCAGAAAGAAATTGGAACAGGATTAAAAGAAAGGGAGACAAAAATGGACTAAAAACATATTTATAAAAAGAAATCCTATTTAAAAGTAAGGGTATTGGGTATAGGGTGATGGGTAAGCGGAATTAAAAATATAAGTTTCGCCTTTAAGAGGGGAATATTCTGGCAGAAAGGATTTCCTACTTTTTTCAGGTTACAAGAAAGAAAAACATTATTTACACGTATGGCCTGGACACGCTGCGTTTGAAAGATTAGAAGTCATAGACAAGGGGAAAAGATGGATTGAGGAAGGTTGTTCCAGAGTTGACCGGTTGAGTAGATGAAAGACTGAGAATACCGATTAACTCGTGCGTTAGAGAGTTGGACAGAAAAGGGATGAGATTGTGTCGAAACTCTGGTACTGTGTGCGCTCCTGAAAGGAGAAGGCATGCAGTTAAAGAGAGTTCAGAGGAGCAGTGTCCGTTATAATAGCGATAGTAAAGAGAAAGTGACGCAACGCTGAGGCGAAGAGAGAGAGAGAGAGAGATTGAAGACAGTCAGTGAGAGACGGTAAATTGATGAGACCAAAAGCCTTTGTTCGCATCCGGTCAAATAGAGCTGTGTGGGTTGAAGCTATTACACGCATGAGAAAACCCATTCCATACAGGGGTGAACAAAACCCCAGTACAGAAACAGCAACTGAGTGGGGGTGAAGAAACTACGGAGACGGTACAGCACACCCAACCTTTTAGAAACTGTTTTAGAAAGAGTAATATGTGATCTTTTCAAGGAAGTGAAACACCAAGATGTTAAGAGAAGAGGAAGGATTGAGTTGTGAATTGTTAAAGATAAAGGGAAAGGCGTGTGGAAAATTGTGACGCGTAGACAGATGAGGGCACTGGGTTTTTGAGGCATTGAAAGCCACAACGTTTTCTCTGTCCCAATCAGAGGTAGCTAATAGAAAGATAAGGGGTCAAATGCGCCATAGCCGTCTCACGCGAAGCATGGTGTGACTGTTAAGGGGGACGCTTCGTAAAGTGGTGGAGAAGTGAATGATGGAATCATCGATAGAGGAATGGATAGGACGGGAAGTGCGACTTAATAAATCATTGACTGACGAACAGCATTGGAATCGTTCAGGGTTGAGTCGGAGGCGGGCGAAAGTTTGAGCCAACAGTTCAGCTTTGTCAGGAGAAGAGATGGCAACTGAGCCGTCAGCATGGGCGCCCGCAGGTAGGGGCAAGGGGGGGCGCTTGCCCCCCCTTGGAAATGCCCCTGGTGATGCTCGAAACACCGTTTTCAAATTAGGTACAACATTTACTTCAGTGTGCTTTTTTCTTCATTCTATCATGTTTCTGTTATAAATAAAATAAATTATTGTTATCATGTGCATTGTATGTATATACAATATATATTTGCATTTTCCATTACAGAAAATGCAACACTAAACTTGCTTAGAATTAACCTGCTGGTTCCTAAGGGGTCAAAGTTTTTTGCTTGCTCCGGTCCCTACCTATTAATACATTAAATTTTGCCCCCCTTGGAAAAAATCCTGCGGGCGCCCATGGCCGTCAGAATGGAAACTGGGAAGGAAAGAAGTAAAGTTGTTGGAGAGGATTTAGCTCGGTGCAAAAATGAACCGGAAATCATAGTTCCGCCTCAGAGTAGAGAAGAAATCCAAAGGCCGAACTGGAGCAATAGGACACAAAACAGATATAAGATTGTGGTCAAGGAATCCAACAGAGAAAAAAAATTGACAGAGTAAGAATGACGAGTTGTTTAGATAGCCTATAAATCCAGAATGTTGGGCGTATCTCCAAGGCGAACAGGGATACAAGTAGGGTGCTGTACGATCTGCTCTAGGACATTCAGGATAAAGAAGGTGTAAGCTAGTTCATCTGGGATGTTAATGAAATGAGAGGAAAGCCAAAAGGTGGTGGTGAACAGTGAATCAACTAAGCTGGAGATTTCAGCGAAAGGAGAAAGGAGAGTTGGCTAAATTATATATACAGTACATATATATATATAGTGTTTATAAAGTCCCAATTTATTTCAGTGAAAATGTAGCAAAAAGGGTAAAATTCAATAACAATATAATAGAAGGCATACATTTAATGAATACTTCAGCATATGATTCTACATGACCACCATCAGTATCTCTACAGAGTTCGAATCTGTCAACAGCATTGCGGAACACATTTTGGAGCATGACGGGGGTTATTTTTCTAACTGATGCTACGATACGAGCATGTAAATCTTGCAGATCTGTAACCCTCGTTCGATAGACGTTTGATTTGATAAAGCCCCGTACAAAGAAATCCAAGAGCGTTAGGTCAGAAGATCGAGCCGCCCAGGGCCTGTTGCCTCCACGTCCGATCCACCGATTTGGAAATCGTTCATTTAGGTACTCCCAAACAATGTTTGCGTAATGACAAGGTGCCCCATCTTGTTGAAAGACGACGGTGTTTAAAATGCCATCTGAATGAAGCTGGGACATTTACGTGCTCGTATCGTAACAGCAGTTAGAAAAATAACCCCCGTCATGCTCCAAAATGTGTTCCGCAATGCTGTTGACAGATTCGAACTCTGTAGAGATACTGATGGTGCTCATGTAGAATCATATGCTTAAGTATTCATCAAATGTATACCTTCTATTATACTGTTATTGAATTTTACCCTTTTTGCTACGTTTTCGCTGAAATAGATAGGGACTTTATAACACCCTGTGTATATATATAAAGTTTGGGAACACCAGATTTGGTGATCCGCACAGTAGGGGTGTGCCGGATAGCATTTTTTACTATCCGGCCGGATAACAAAAAAAAAATATCCGGCCGGATCCGGATATCATTCAAATAATTCATAATTTTTATATATTATTATTTAGCTATACTTGACTAATTGACTATACTATCAAATTTTAATCACTATTTGATGTAAATTAATAGCTATCTTTCAATAACTTTACTAATTACCTATATTTTATCCTTTTCAGGATTGTTTCATTGCCTAAATCATATAGCTATATAGCTAGTTAGTATTAGTTACAGGCTTACAGCAATATTTTAACATTATTTACCCCCTAAAATGGCTAGTTTTATTTGGAAATATTTACAATACATGAGACTAATCCAACGATAGCTATTTGCTCCCTATGTTCCAAACAGATTAAAAGGAGATCAGAGAAATTGGGTGCTAGGTGCTATAGCACAAAACCTTTGCACAATCATGCAAAGATGCTGCATTCAAAAGAATATAAAGAAGTGTCTCAACTTAACAAATCATCTGAAAATCAAAATCAACCTATAGCGACCACCTCAATGGCTCCGAAGGAGAAAAAATTAGTTGCCATGGAAAAGCAACTCACGTTAGAAGAAAGTTTTTCCTTTAAGAAAATATGGGATATAAATGACTCAAAAGCTCAAGCTTTACATAAAAATAGGATTAATGATGGCATTGAACAACCATCCTTTTAGTTTAGTTGAACAAGATGGCTTTATAGGACTGATGGCCCACGTACAGCCAAGGTATTTGCTACCAAATCGAACATATTTTTCAGAAAAAGTCATACCCAAAATCTATGAAGAACTCAAAGAAATTGTTATGAATAAATTGAAGAAGGGAAATACATTAGCTTCACTTCCGATATTTGGACCTGCTCTTCTTCAAATGAATCATTCATTTCCTTGTCAGTCATTGGATCATGAATGACTACACTCATTGTAATGCAGTATTGCATTCAGCTCATTTTTCAGGATCGCATACAGGAATTATATAGCGGACAAATTGCAATCTATGTGGCAATCATGGAATATTGACAGATCAAAGCGTAATATATTGGTCAGAGATGGAGCTTCTAACATAGCTTTGGGATGTGACCTTGCGGAAATACCTTCTGTTCAATTCATTTGCTACAGCTAGTGGTGAATGATGCATTAATGGCTCAACGTTTAGTGACACATTTTAACCACTCCCCACTGGCTACTTCTGAATTTAAAGCTCTCCAAACACAACAGGGTCAATGAGGGTCATGTTCCTCTTCTATTGGTACAAGATGTTTTAACGCGCTGGAACTCATCTTATTTGATGCTAGAACGTATGGTTAAGTTGAAAAAATCAGTTCAAATATACCTTGCTGATCATAGTGAATTACTTGTTATTTCATCTAATGAGTGGCACTTCATTGAAAATCTTTTAAAGCTTTGATGTAGTGCCCAACCCGTATATTTATTTATGGTACTGGACACCCATTCTCTTACTTTAATTCACTTCACGGGCACCCTTTAAGTTGGGCGTACCCGGTGATTTTATCTCTTATTTTCGTCCAGGATGATTCGGCCTACCCAAAACGGATGGACCTTTAAATTGATAGGCTTGGTTCCTTCGGCTTTCCACAAGCCTACTTTGAACGTTAATTTTCCCCAGCTAACAAGAGGGGTCTATCACAAGGTTTTTATAACAACACACGCCCTCTTATAAATTTTATTAAATGTTTCTCGACACAGTACATGCATTTAATAGTTTATTCTGAATTAAATCTATAAATTTTCAGACAATACAATCCAATCCAATCTTAACGTCAAAGACAAAGGTCACAGTTATATGAATTTAAATCGTTAAATTGATCTATTTCCTGTAACAAATAATTCAATGATAAATCTAAAGAAAAAGTTAACAGTTATCTGCATTTCAATAATTTATAGATCGAGGGGCTTTATATTTTAGTGCAACAAAAATAAATAACAAGAGATGAAGTGGTCGGAATTCGACCAGGATATTTGAAGAATTATTCTACTTACGACATACAGATGACAAATGGCTCTCAATTGTGCCGTGTACGGACCGTAGATTTACGGCCCGCTCACAATTTTCAACGCTACAGTATATCAACTAACGGGACTTTCTTCTGAACCCAAATTGACGGATTCAGGAACTAGGGGCCCAGACGTACCCCGTTTAGCATTTACTTGGAACCAAATTAAATTAATAGAAAGTTCACAAAACTCTTGGTCCGTTGGTTAACATTAATTAAGATACAATCAAATTATCGGTTTAGGTCGTTAACAATAACCTTTAGCATTTGCACAGATTTCCGCGTAAGCTAATGACATGGTATACTTTCCGTTTTAAAGTTTATTACGCCACAAGTCTATAGGGGGTTTGTTTAACCACAGTTAACTTCAAGGAGGAACGACTACAACTAACTTTTCAATTTTCGAATTTACTTTACAATTTTGAAGGACCCCGCCTTCCAATGTTCTGAAAGCCTATCAAACCCTTTGTTTTTCCTAGATTCACAAGAGGGAAAGAAGGCGTCTTTACTACGTTTCCCAGGATCCTGGGCCCCCTGATTGGAGTGGGACCTGATTTCCGAGTATAAACCCCTCCTTCTTCCCAAAAATACATTTAAATACCGTTAACAGATTCGAAGTCTTAAGTTTATGACCCCCTCGTGGTTCAACTTTAGCAGCGTCTTCGAATCTGCCTTACAAAAGTCACACCATCATGCGAAAGATATTAAAATTTTCGACCCAGCGAAAGAGGAAACCACGCATTTGCACGTACATCCAAATCCGTTGGATTACCCTTCTCGCTGGGGTCGGGTCTCGGTGATAAACCTCTGTCCCACGTGGTTTGGCTTTATTACTTCTCTGATAATCCGAACTAAGCTAGAACAACTTTAAACAATCTGAAACACTTCGGATTTATTCGTTCATGAATGTTTAAAAACCAAACCACACTGCGTTCAGAGATGTACACCACGAAATCTTAAAAATAACATTCCTTCACTTATTTTATAAAAGATCTCTGCCTGCAACTTCATGGTTACGACATCTTTTACAGCCATTTTTTAAACTCACCCAAGAAATGAGTACAGAATATAGTTTACTCTCTACTGTTATCCCAAACATGTGCGCGCTTGAAAGGTTTCTTTCAAAAATTGGCCAGGATGATCAAGGAGTCCAAACTACAAAAGATGAACTGTTGAAGTCATTGCGGTCACGATTTTTTGCCAATGAAAGCAATGAAAAAAGAAAGTGTCTAAATGTCTTAACAAATCGGAAGTATGCTCTAGCAACTGTCATTGATCCACGATTTAAATTTTTGTTTTTCAAAGATCAACAAAAGGAAAATATTAAGACATGGTTAATTGAAGAAATAAATGAAATAAACAACCTAGAGAAAATTAGAGATAAATATTTTGAAGAACAGGCTCACAGCAGCGACGATTCTAATTCTTCTTCCTCCTCAACAGGAAGAAAAAAGGCAAAGTTTGATGATGATCCACTCTCTGCTTGTTTCAGGGAACTAACACAAGAAAATTCAGAAAAGATACCTGGTGAGAAAAAGTTTAAAAAAAGCCGCAAGATGGCTTCATTCGCAGAAATAGCAGAGGAAATTGAGCAATATGCAAAAAAAACCATATCAGACAGACGACTATCTCCACTTGAAATTTGGAAAAATGAAAATCCTTTCCATCTCAAAAAATTGCTCTAAAATGGCTAGTGACACCAGCATCTTCAGTTTTCGCAGAAAGAATGTTTTCCGAATACGGAAATATTTTTGAAGAAAAAAGAAGTACTTTGCTACCAAAGCGAGGGGAGATGCTTCTTTTTATCCATCACAATGGACGAAAATTTGATTTAAACTTGTGAATCTAGTGTCTTGAACATAGTATTAATTTTTATTGTTTAATGTGAGTTTTTACTTTTTAAGGTTTTGCTATTTTAATAATTTCACTTACCTTACTGGTATATTTGATTAGGCTATATGTTTTATTTTTATATCTCAAATCTTAATAAAAGGTTTCGTTAATTCATATTTTTTCATATTGTAATTTGCAATATATATAAAAATAAAAAATAAAAATTAAAAAGTAAGGGAAGCTGGGATCTTAGCTATGCGTCACACTTTTAGCTGGACCAAACATTTTTGCCTTTTTAGCAGTGTTAATATAGTTACATACTAGTAGTGGTACATGCTTATTTATCAATTATTTTAATTTTAGATTTTTGTACAACTATATTCAACTTTTGCTAGCTAAAGGCTATGCAAGCTAAGATTGGAAAGGGGCGGGCCCAGATGGTATTCCCATTACAAAAAAGACTATCATAAATATCCGGCTATCCGGCCGGATACTGACATCTATCCGGCCGGATAATAGCTGTTATCCGGCCGGATATCCTGCCGGATAGTGGTATCCAGCACATCCCTACCGCACAGTTCATACTTCGAAACACTAACCTAGATTTGAGAATCACTCATACATTAGTTTGGTGGTCGCCGTAGGCTGGCTAATTATTTTCTTCGTCGTAAACTCAGCCAATCAGGGGTCAAAAACTTGGTGTCCCGGAAACAAAAATCTGGTTGTGTAAAATCTTGAGGTAGCATGTAGTAGTAATAATTTGATTTAAAGTTTTTTAATTAAAATCCTAACACGAGTGAATTCGAAAAAATAATTATATATAGCAAAAAATCGCACTCTCTAAAACAGAGTTTCCCAACCCGTTGCTCGCGAGCACCACTGTGCTCTTCTACCATTCTTAAAATCGTGCTCGCGAGCACCAGTTCTAGATTTAGTGCATCACCTCGTACATTTATGTTACCTGATCTCAGAACTATCACGTGTCAGTTAACGATTGCTGTAAAAACAGTTTTTTCTTATTATATGAAGTACCGTATAGCATATTCAAAATACTATTGCATATCTCTTAAGTTAATGTTAGATAAAAGGTTGTTGTTAGTTCGTAAAAGTTTTGTAATGGTTTGTTTGCAAATGTTTTCTAAAAGGAATTTAATTATTTCAAAATATTTTTTTTCTTAAATGTATTAAAACAAATGTACTAACGGTGATGTTCGTTTCTTTTTTATTTCTGATTAATCTTTATTTTTGCAAAAAATATAGTGGTGCTCGCTTCATATTCTAGAAAATAACTTGGTGCTCGCAGCATTGAAAAAGTTGGGGACCCCTGCTCTAAACTTTTCAATGAAATCCTTAAAGAAAGTGTAAGTGATTAACTCCAATGACCACCGAGAAAATGTTTGGGGTAAAAATTTAATATATATATATATACTGTATATACACACTAGGTGAGGTACCCGGCGTTGCCCGGGTTAACTGAATGCCCAGTTAGGTCAACTGAATGCCCCCCAAAACCCCTCACCCCCCTTTATGCAACTTGGAGGATAACCCCCTCCCCATTACCCCCACCCCTTCCCCATTACCCCCACCCCTCTCCCCCACCCTTCCACCATTACTGCCCGGGATAAATTTCACAAACAGACAGACAGGCTAAACTACAGAAAAGAACGCAGCCGTGAAAATTTTGAGCTTCACATTGTCTCAAGATTTCTGAATCTGATCAGATATCCCCCAAAACCCCATGACCAAATAATTGAACTCCCAATTACTGTCAGTTCAATTATTTGGTCAATAAAACTATAGAAAAGAACACAGTCATGAAAATTTTGAGCTTCACATTGCCGCCCGTAATACAGACAGACAGACAGACAGACAGACAGGACAGACAGACAGACTCTGTGTTGACATTCTTCATCCCATAAAAGGTTCCCGTGCAAAATTTGGTAGCTCTAGGTCAAACGGTTTGCGCTTGCATAAAGGACAGACAGAAAGGAGAAAATATATAATAGACTATGTGAGGTACCCGGCGTTGCCCGGGTTAATTGAATGCCCGGTTAGGTCAACTGAATGCCCCCAAACCCCCCCTCACCCCCCTTTATGCAACTTGGGGCTAACCCCCTCCCCCATTACCCCCACCCCTCTCCCCCACTTACCCCCACCCTTCTCCATTACTGCCCGGGATAAATTTCACAAACATACAAACAGACAGGCTAAACTACAGAAAAGAACACAGTCATGAAAATCTTGAGCTTCACATTTCCGCCCGTAATACAAACAGACAGGCTGACCGACTCTGTGTTGACATTCTTCATCCCATAAGAGGTTCCCGTGCCAAATTTGGTAGCTCTAGGTCAAACGGTTTGCGCTTGCATAAAGGACAGGTGATGCAAAAGATAGCACCGAATAGGAGCGAATGCAACTTTTAGCGAGATTATATATATATATACACCTCTGGTTACCTTTGGTTAGCTTCCGCCCGAATTGTTCATTTTGACGAAGGTCACGCTTTTCATTCCAACTTAGACCTTCAATTTAACGTGGAATCCAAACCACGCCCCACTAACAGCCCAGCGTCTTAACCACTAGGCTACCCATTTATCTACTAACCACTTTCTTTATTGTGTGAAAGGATGGATGAACAGCTGGGTTTTGCTGCGCGCCGGCTGCCGTCAGCGGGTCTCGATCCCGGGGCTCATGGATTCGTAGTCAGCGACGCTAATCACTACACCACCGAGGTATAAGTAAATTAGTATAGGCCCTACTCCTTAATTCCTAACCTAATTTGAGGAAGACTATAAGAATAATAGCGATAAAGTATTATTACTTTTATAGGAAAGACCATCATTAGACTATACTGCCACCAGACTAGGCTCTATAGTCTATACCCTTTGTGTGTTGTCGCCCTACCATTCGCTAAGGTATTAGGAATTAGGCCTAAAGCTACAGTATAATCTAAGTGAAAGGTAACGTACTAGTGTAACTACTTTTAGGCCACCAATAATTATCACACTAATATTAGCATATCAGATGCGAGCTAATGTCATTCTTCTGACGTCACATTTTTTCGTAAAGGTTTTAAGTTTCTCCATAAAATATCTATGGTTCAAACTATATGACTTTAGGAACTTCTCTCTCTCTCTCTCTCTCTCTCTCTCTCTATATATATATATATATATATATATATATATATATATATATATATATATATATATATATATATATATATATTTTCCCTTGTATAGTGTTCAACTACTCAGCAGATCACTCGCAAAGTGGCATTGAAATCGTTGAAAAAGATGGAGATTTTTTCTCCTCGATTACTGCACGCCCGCGCATACACACACACACACACATATATATATATGCGTGTGTGGTGAAAAAGAACTGTTCTTACATATTTGAATGGAAAAAGAGATGAGTGGGTCCTTTTCCTTTATTAAAAATGGAGGAAAAAATTAACATGCAAGTGCCCGAAGGCATATTAAGTTTGGCGGAGACCAGATTAGACTAGGTTAGGTGATAATTTTAGATTGGTTAGTTATTTCTTACGTAACTAATTTCAGCCAGTCACGATCTTTAACAAATTTCGACTGTCAAAAACATTGGTCTGCGCAAAACTCAACATTTACCACATTTTATTTTTTACTTATGCAAAAGGTTTTTTATTGACGAGATCTGAGCACCCGCTTCCTCGTTAATGCTACCAGTACCCTGACTCGTATCAAAACTTGTCTTAGCCCCGAATAGTTTTATTCGTGCATTTATTTACCACTAACTGTTAATCATGCCTAATACCAAATACTGTCAATATGTAGTCTTCATCCTGATCTCAGTGTGCCTATTTAGGGGCTTACTGCAGCTTTCCTTCTCTTCACAGTCATACTAAATCCTAATTGTGATAACTTTAATCAGTTTATCCCTTTTAATAATAATCGGCACTTCTTCGTAATAGGCCCCGCGCTAGAATAACAAAATTTCCCAATTTTAAATGTCAACAATTCGTTTTAGGTTTTGAAGTGCCATAATAATTGAATGCCCGGTTAGGTTAATTGAATGCCCATTAGCTATTACGAAGAAGTGCCTAATAATCTTTAGCGTGTGTACGCAGTTTATGAAAGTCTTAATTTTTAATACAGAATTTACTGGAAAGAAAAACTGCATTTTAAAAGAACTTAGAAATTAAGGAATAAATATAATAGGTACCTACTTTTAAGAAAACATCCAAACCAGTCTGGATATAGTGATGTTCCTAGTTTAATATTAGTTTACAATCTGCTAGACAGTCCCGAGAATCACCACACTCTTCTTGAAGAGTTGCAAAGTGCAATGACTGTTACACTGCGCTTACACTAGGTAAGATAGTATCAGTAACTACGAAACATTTTAATACCAACTATAAGGATTTCACACACTATTAATTCTTAAGATATTCTACAAAAATATTTGGAATAAACGCTACAAACAGACATCGTATAAAGTTTTCACATAGCGACAATTAAGACAGATGCACGAGCGAAGCCCTCCTAACTCACACCTTGCGAACGTTGAACTGAAACTTCAAGGAGTAAAAAAAGTATTTTCTACCGCATTTCTTAGGAATTCACAATCGCTCTCTCTCATTGGCTTAGCCGAGTTTGGAATTCTTTCAAAAATTCCTACAATATCCTACAGTGAAGCAAAGAGGTTATCACGCACTGTAAATGGTTTTTGTTATTAAGCGTAAACTTTTTTACTTTCTATTTTTACGTGTGTGACGTTCAAAGGAAAACAATACACACTCGTCGAATAAATTTTCGCATCATTATTATTAATGGTTATAAGACGTGAAAGAATGCAACATCAGAAATTAAAAGTTCGTAGTATCATGGTTTATTCTGAAAAGTTGTTGCAAACGACTCTCAAGATCAACCAAAACTCGAAATAGCGGGGCTTGGATCATAATTTAAAAACAAACTTTCAGATTTATCCTTGACAAATTTTAAAATTCTGTAAAAACTAAATAAATAAAATGGTAAATAATAAATTTAAAACGGAGTGCGAGAAAATTTTGAAGTCGAGTTTTTAATTGTTGCTACAAAGATAAGATAAGAGTAATGCATATACTCTTACACTTTTTATACTCTTTATTGTGTTGAAGATTAAGGGCTTATCTGTAATCATGGACAAGTTACTTTTCAAGACGTGGAAACTGTCTACGAAAAAATTCTTGATATGCTGTAATTATAGTGCATTCATACATACTACGATTATTCCGTACAAAAACGTTTAACGACTTCAAGAGTCAAACCAATTTTATTAATCCAATTTTGCACACTAATTATAGTAGAATAATATTATAACATTGTAAATGTAACCAATTTTACAATCATCACATCTGTATTGTTTTAAATTATTTAAATATTACTCATTTTATATTTGCTATGAACCTTCATACCACCACTACATCACTGGTTTCCAACGTCAAAAATTCTTAAAACAGTACTACCATATGCACAAAAAAAACATTCTCCTAGTACATTTCGTTTTCCTGTAATAGCTTTTTTATGACCTATCTAGAAAAACTTAGATTGTTGTTTACCTAAAAGAGTTAAAGATGCCAAGTTTCACCGTTAAAAATTTTAAAATAGCCCCATCATATGCTAAAACCCCCATCATCCTAGCTTATTTGGTTATCCTGTAATAGCCTTTTGAGAAGCTTTACGGCCTCGCCGGGCCGTTCATAATGAAAACTTTCCCATACGTTAAGTAGAACTTCGCTCGGGCTTCGCCCTCGCTCGTAATGAGGTTAACAATTAGTGATGTACCGATTCTAAAATGTAGCCGATGCAGATGCCGATTCTATGAAAAACTACCGATCCCGATGCAGATTCTTTGCCTATGTTTTAAAAAATCAATTCCCTTCATAAATTTCACTAATCTAATGCGAACACTTTCAATTTTCATATTTTTACATTTCAAATTTGTTAAAATGCTTTTTCTTAACTCACTCCACAATATATGGTACCAGGATTTGTTACTCATATACTGTACCTAAAATGCTGTTAAACAGTTTTATTACTCAGTAAAATGATAAAAAATTTTATTTTAGTTTCATAAATTGAATACCAATATTTAAAGTAATTGATTTTCCTTATGTTGAAGGTATTTTCTTTCTTCAACAAAATAAACAACAACAAAATTTTTCATTAAAATTTCAAGTCCCTTGTGGCCAATTTGAATAATAAAAAAAGGATACAAAATTTGGATTTATAAAATTATTAAAATACTTAAAATAAAGTCAACATAATAAGATGGTTTAATATATAAATTATAAAGAGTACGGCTTAATACAGAATTATTATTAATATAGAGTCGGAGATTACAATAGTTAATAATATTTAAGGATTAGCTAGTTAGAGAAATGTAAATTTATGGGCAACTTAACTTATTACGCTTTGCCTTTTTCGCCAATGTAAAATATTTTATATAATTACACTTTGAAATAATTATAAATTATTAAAAATAGTGTTTTTTTTATGTGCTGAATAGATTCTGTTTAGTAATGAAAATTTTAAAATTTTAAATAATCGGTGAGAGAATCTGCTAAATTTGGCCGATGCCGATGAATCGGTACACCACTATTAACACTCATTTATATTTTGCTTATGTTCCACATATCTTTCTATAGAAATGGTGATCGCAAACAGCCACACAGAAAAAAACAAGCATGCAAGAAGTGCAGTCTCAAAATAATGGCAGCACCATTGAAGAAGAGATGGAAACGATTCCAACCAAATTTCCTAGATTGATGGCAAAGTACAACCCCTTAGTAGTATAGCCGCAACATGTCGGACAGCAAATGGATCAATTTTAAAATTTCCCCCTCACCGTCCTTCATGGCGGTCCCTCCTTCATGGTCAAAAAAAAAAAAAAAAAAAAAAAAAAAAAAAAAAAAGAGGGGGAAAAAAGGGGGAAAAAAAAGGGGGGAAAAAAATAAAAAATAAATTTAAAAAATTAAATTTAAAAAATTAAATTTTAAAAATGATTCGTCTTCACCTTCCTTCAAAAAAATTTAAGAAAGGATTGAGCCTCGCCTTCCTTCTTGAAAAAAGTCCTTTCATGAGACAAACAAGAACAAACATGCAAAAACATACATACATTCGAGTACTTTCTGTTCAGGCAAATTCCGCCAGACAGCAGAAATGGAAACGAATATCTGAAAGGTTTTAATAAGCCTAACCACATTGCGCATCAACACATCCAATTTTCAAATGTTAACAAATTGCGAACAATACATAAATGAAAATCAGTGATCACATTTTAAACCGAATACAAGTTCTTTGTTTAAGATCTGCATTATGAAAAATAAAATGAATATTTATCATTTTAATTTAAATAAATTAATTTCTCTCTTTTTTAAGGGAAACTGGCTTATTTTCAAACGAGATGACCTTCAAATACAATATATACGTATAGTACACGCATATTTGTTTATTTACTTTTAAATATGTAGTTTTCTGTTATTTACATCGCTATATACCATTACATTCACTTTCACATGCTATCTTCTGGTATATGAACTAATAATTTTACCGTTCATCAAATTTCGTTATAAAATTACATGTGTTAAAAAGAACATCAAGTTGCGTAACGATGCTTTAAACTAAAATCACCAAAGTTGTTTTCCTCCTCTAAACATCCGCTTAAATATTATTACTAATATTGATTTATTGTTATTATTACATATATATATGTACACGTGTTAAGAGTATTTAAATTAAATATATTGATTTCAATTCCCTTCGTAATAAAAGCATCTGGCAACTATACCCCCAATCTTGCTATATATTTCTCTCAGTAATTGATTTCAGGTTAGTTGTTAAGTTTAACTTTCTTCTAAAGACTATTAGTTGATAAATCTTGCTATTATTATTATTATTATTATCATATATATATATACAGTATATATATATAACATCCAAATAAGTAGGTTCGGGTAAAAAAATTTTATTAGATGCAATTAAAGAAAACGGGATGTCGAATTTGTGTGGGTTGTCATTTTTAAATAGATGCAGCGGGAAATAGGTACTGAAAGTTGAGAGATTTTTCATTAAGAACCTTTCTACTTGTAGTTATAGTTAGGACTATTCACATTACTTTAATTATCATTTCTCTAATTTAACGGCTGTTCACAATTCCTCATAATTCTCATAATAAACGTATTTTGTTTTCACACCAGTCAGGCCACTGCTTACATCAATCACACAGAATGTTCATGCTTATTGTTTTTGTCATTAGCTGTACCAATCATGTCTTTACAGACTGAAGCCTACCGTTATACAACGGTTTAAAATCTTATAATTTAATACTTTATGATATCAGATCTCGTATAAAAACATCATTTTCTGTACAAATGGCCACAAAAATACTTTCAATCATAATAATGTACTCATAGAACGCACCATACGCTTTTCACTTGTATTAAAAACGTAAAACTGAAAGTTGTATCATCACGCGATATTCGATTCTGCAATGGCGTAAGCGAGCCCTAATATTTAATTTAAAATTATTTAACAGATCATTCGAGGGAACTGTACATCGATCTCATTATAACTTCTGACTCATAATAACCCGCTATGCATATTTACAAGAGTCGAATTTAAATAAATATATAAATATATAATATTATTATATATATATATATATATATATGTTAAACACAGACCGTGCATGGAACAAGGAACTCTTCTGGGAAAATTAAATCCACTATAGTCCGAATAAGTAATGGTAAATGACAAATACCATAGTTTTTTTCCTTTTTCATGATTTTAGCCCGACGTGGGCAACGGGTCTCTCGCAAAGAGATCCCATAAATATAGCTTCCCTCACCAGCTATCTGCAAAGCAGACAGGATCCAGCTTTGGGACGTGGATCTAGGGTTTAAAGCAAGCCTAGATCCCTACACTCAGAACCTCTATATAAGTAAAAGACTCGTTGCATTCACGTCGTGTTGAATAATCAAAGAAAAAGGGGGTAACTATTGTATTTTTAGCCAAAAAAACCAAAACTTAAACCTCAACCGGGACATTGAGCGTCCACTTTTCAAGGCACGAAACACGTCCGTTTAGTATACACAAACTCAGAATGGTTCCCTGAGAACATTATATGTTAAACACAGACCGTGCATGGAACAAGGAACTCTTCTGGGAAAATTAAATCCACTATAGTCCGAATAAGTAATGGTAAATGACAAATACCATAGTTTTTTTTCCTTTTTCATGATTTTAGCCCGGTTGAGGTTTAAGTTTTGGTTTTTTTTTGGCTAAAAATACAATAGTTACCCCCTTTTTCTTTGATTTATTCAACACGACGTGAATGCAACGAGTCTTTTACTTATATAGAGGTTCTGAGTGTAGGGATCTAGGCTTGCTTTAAACCCTAGATCCACGTCCCAAAGCTGGATCCTGTCTGCTTTGCAGATAGCTGGTGAGGGAAGCTATTTTATGGGATCTCTTTGCGAGAGACCCGTTGCCCACGTCGGCTAAAATCATGAAAAAGGAAAAAAACTATGGTATTTGTCATTTACCATTACTTATTCGGACTATAGTGGATTTAATTTTCCCAGAAGAGTTCCTTGTTCCATGCACGGTCTGTGTTTAACATATAATGTTCTCAGGGAACCATTCTGAGTTTGTATAATATATATATATAATATATATATATATATAAGGAGTTTGTATGTGGCATTCCAGCAGAAGGCAGGAAGTGCCTGAACCCTGTTTCTCCCATCACTGTCCTCTTCATCTGGCCTTTTTTACATGTCACGTCTACCCTGTAAGCAGTCCAGCATACTCTCAAACACGCGCTTCTCACTATATCCCTTACTACACACGCATGCATCTTACACACTACACAGTCTTTTCAAAAAAGGTGTAATTTCCATAGTTTCGGAGATTCGCGATTGGCCCCTCCTTCCTGCCTGCATCGTATATAGTACCAAGCAAGCCTCTCCACAGTTTACAGGTTTCCTCATTGTCTAAAATTTATAAAGTTCTCTCTTATTGTTTTCCTTATTGTAACGGACATCACAACCGAATTTAAATAGTATTTAAGTATTATGTCGAGCAACATAGCTAGATAACCCTGCCACAGCCTAGTTTCTTTGCATAATCATGAAACATGAAACAAGATTTTATATATATATATATATATATATATATATATTATATATACACACGGCAAAAGTAGTTTGAAGAATTATTCCACCACACGGCTGATTATAATTATACACTTTAGAGGAGTTTGCAAATTGTATATACTTAGACAAAAGTATTAGATCTTATGATGATTTCATGTCATTATCAGCATGCTTCACTGTCCTTTCAGTCATTGTGACCGTAGAACGTACCAGAACTATGGTCTTGACAAACCACAATGTGTTAAATTTAAATATTGACTTATTGTTATTATTACATATATATGTACACGTGTTAAGAGTATTTAAATTAAATATATTGATTTAAATACATTCGTAATAAGAGCATCTGGTAACTCTACCCCAATTTTGCTATATGAAAATGAAAATGAAAAGGTTTATTGGCAGACTATAGTCCATATGGCAAATATTATTAATACAATGACAGTTCATACACTAAGGGTAGAAATATATACAATTGATTAGAAATAATACTGCACTGTCGAAGTTAAGTGGAGCTACAGACAGACAGACGTTTTCGTACCAAGAAGTCCATAGCTTAGGCCTTAGAGGATAAATGGCAGGACTCATGGATAGCTTGGATGATCGGGTTGGTTGATTTTTTAATTCTTTGCATTAGAATGTGTTGAGCACGTCTTGTTACCTCCGGGAAGCTCGGGACATTGCGGGTAGCAAACATTTGCGAAGCTGAGCATCTCGGGGGTAATTTATGTAAGAGTCTAAATGAACTGTTGTACAGCAAATTTAGGGTACTGCCAGAACCTTTTTTATAATTCACCTAGAGTTGCCATCCCACACAATGCGTCTCAGTCATTGTCTCTCAGCGCAGCCAAAGACAATATTACGGACGATACAAAGATCAGCAGAAAAATCAACGAGTGGTACAAAACTTCAAAATAAATCCAATGACTTTCCTATTGTCCTGTGTTGTTTGGAAGGTAATTGGATTTATTTTGAAGTTTTGTACCACTCGTTGATTTTTCTGCTGATCTTTGTATCGTCCGTAATATTGTCTTTGGCTGCGCTGAGAGACATTGACTGAGACGCATTGTGTGGGATGGCGGGAGGAGACCCCCAAATGTAAACACCCTCAAATCACGGCTAGCACCATGTCACGATCACGGTTAAGTGTACAGTGGTAACAATTAGTAGGTTATGTTAATTCAATTGACGACAGTGAATCACGGATAAATGCACGAATAAAATGTGTGTGTATACGCAACGTTGCGGTTCCGTGCGTAGTTCTCTCTTCACACGAAGGTCAGGCTGGTGTCCCCTCTAGGCCTGTCTTGGTCGAGGGGCGAGTGCTTTCTTGTACTCTCCACCTCACATAGCCATGTACGTCCCGTTCATCGGGGATTGTTCTGAGCCAGGCGTCTAATCATCTTTTGAAGATGTCCACAGCAACTCCCTTCATGTTCCTTAGGTCTTTGGGCTTTTGTTTAGACAGTTTTGGTCGTCTCACCACAAAACTATTGCCAAGCAAAGGGGGGGTGGGGGATGCTGTAGGTGCAACAAGGAAACTTGGAGGTGGCGTTATCCCCCAAGAGAAAGGAGAGAAAGGAGGAGAGGTGTTCACTTGGCTCCTCAGGTTAGATAAATATGCCGTACAAAGTGCCATTTCAAGGCAATTTTGAGAATAAATCTAAAAATGAATATGACAAGAACCAACTTAGGTTCTTATGGTTCAGGGATCCATTTGATTTGAATAAAGGGCTCATAACCTATAGATTTAATGTTGTGTTGTTTGGAGCCAATTGCTCACCTAGCCTATTAGCAATGACAATTAGACATCATTTGAACCAGTTTAATAACTCTTTAACAATGAATTTCCTCAAGGAACATTTTTACGTAGACAATCTAATAGGCTCAACAACAACAAAATCTGAATTATCTGAGGTCTATGAACACTCTCAAAACATTATGCAACAAGGTAACTTTGAACTTAGTGCGTGGATTTCAAATGATGAGGAATTAAACAAAAAGATTTTAAAGGATAATAATGGTCTTACTGATCCATCAGACAGAGTTAAAACTTTAGGTATGAACTGTTATTTGGACGCATCTTCTATCAGTCATGATTCAATCTGTACTAAAGGTTTTAAACTTGATGAGGAAGTAAATATTAAAAGACAAATATTATCAGAGGCTTCAAAAAATTTTGACCCCATGGGTCTATTCCTGCCTTCAACAATAAAATCAAAGATTCTCCTCCAAGAAGTTTGGATGACAAATGTTGGGTGGGATGATCCAATAACAAATGGATAGCAAAAATTTTGGAAGAAGTTAGCTGCTGATTTAACAAAAGTGCAGAACATTAAAATTCAAAGGTGCTGTGGGTTTAGGGATAAGCCACAGAGACTTCATGTGTTTGCTGATGCAAGCACACATGCTTATGGGTACTGTGCATACCTTGTAAGTCCTACAGAAAATCATCTAATTTATGCAAAAGGGAAAGTTGCACCCCTCAAACCTACCCGAACCATACCTCAACTGGAACTATTGGCTGCTGCGTTAGCCATTAAAACCAATTCATTGCTTAAGGATGCTTACCATGTTGTGAACATAACTGATATCCACATCTGGCTTGACAGTCAGATTTGTCTTGCCTGGATACGGAATGCTAGCATTAATAGTAAGAATATCTTTGCAAGAAATAGGCTAAAAGAAATAGCTGAAGCTAATGAAAGACTACAAGTAAACTTTCACTATGTTCCAACTAAACAAAATCCAGCAGACTTTCTGACCAGAGGTTTATCCTACAAGTTGTTGAAGTCAAACAAAACTTGGTTCATGGGACCTAAGTGGCTCTGTAATACATACCAATGGCCTGTGGAACAAGTTAACTTGACATTAAATTTAATCTTTTCAAATGAAAAGGTTGAACCAATCACTAATTATGAACATTATTCTGATTTCAGCAAACTTGTCAGGGTCACAGCTTACTGTTTGAGGTTTGCTCACAACTGTTTAACTACAATAAACAATCAGCTAAATAAAAACAATCATAATTATACAGAAGTTGCAACCAAGTACTGGATAGCGCATGCACGACAAAAGGAGTACAATAAAGAGTTAGAATTCTTGACTAATGGGAAACAAACAAAAGAACCTGTACCATCAGTAGTTGTGGATCTAAATTTGTTCAGAGATGAGGAATGCCATCTAAAGTGTAAAGGGAGATTAGACAAATCAAAACTGTCTTACAAAAGCAAACAACCAATCCTTTTACCTAGATTTAGCTATTTGACAACATTAATCATCAGGCAAACACACACAATGATGTACATCATATGGGGTACCACAGACACTAACTACATTAAGAAAAACTTATTGGATACCCAAGGGAAGGATCACTGTTAAAACAGTCCTGAGTGAGTGTATCACATGTAGGCGTATTCATGCTAGGCCCTATAGGATACCAAATCCTCCTGCTTTGCCAGAGGAGAGAGTTACTCTCAACAGACCCTTTGAGACTGTAGGCATTGACTATACAGGAGCATTGACTGTGGGGTTGGTTGACACTGAACAAAAAATGTACATTGTACTGTTTACATGTGCTGCCTCACGAGCTGTTTATCTGGATGTTGTGGAGGACCTTACAGCAGAGTCTTTTGTTGCTGTCTTTAAGAGATTCTGTGCACGATATTTAGTACCCAAGACAGTATGGACTGACAATGCTACATATTTCAAGGCTGGTGAACAAGTCATCCACGATTTGTTAAGCAATGAATTCACACAATTATATATACAAAATTCAAACATAAAGTGGAAGTATATTCCGGTTGCCTCTCCTTGGTATGGTTCTATCTGGGAGAGGAATATACAAGCAGTAAAGAACTGCTTGAAGAAAGCAAATGGTAAAAAACAGATACACTTGTTTGAGTTGCTCACTCTCCTGGCTGAGATTGAGAACATCATTAACAATAGACCACTCACTTATGTAAGTGACAACATTAATGACCCCGGAACCATTAACTCCAAATCATTTGATTCGGGGAGAACAAGTTAGTCTCCTGCCGTACTACTATATAGACTCTTCAGAAGACCCAAACTGGACTCAACGACATGATGAGCTCCAGACTAAGTTACAACATTTAACTAGAGTTAAAGCTCATTTCATTAAACAGCGGAAAATTGAGTACTTGATGGGTCTAAGGGAGAGACATAACCAAATGACTAAGAAGGATTGGTCTGACACAATTAAGGTAGGGGACCTTGTTCTCATACATGACAGTACTCCAAGACAATACTGGCCTCTGGCTAGAGTTTTAGAACTCAGACCAGGGCAGACGGGGTAACAAGAGTGGTCAAATTAAGGACTTCAACGGGTGACACAACAAGAGACATTTCTCTTTTGTACCCCTTAGAGCCTGGACCCAAAACAATGGACTTTGGAGAACCTTCTCCACCGCCAGTAACAACTGGAGACACTGAACTTCCAGTAACTATTCCTTTGACAGTAGGAGTGGTAACGCATCCTACTACAACATTGACAGACACATGACCTCAGCGACAAACAGCATTAAAGGCGCGACTAGTTTTACAACAAAAAATAGATGCTGGGGAATTGTAATTTATCTTCTAACTTTCACTTTTCCTTTTCTTATGGTAAAGACCATAGACAGTTTCATCTTATGGATGTATATTTTCTCTTCTAATTAAATGCTACATCTTCTCCATGAGATGGTGAGGATAGTCACTGTTAATCAGATTAACAGGCATTTACAGTCAAATAGTTAGCTAGTCTATACTCAGACATAAAAATTGGTGACATTGACACCAAAATTTTTATCTCCCGGGGCCCCCAGTATATGGAAAACTGATGTGTGGGTAGTTGGGATGTAACGAAAATGGTTCACTGAGTAGGTAGGTAGTTAATCGAACAATTATTAAATTCCTTTTATGTCAATAACTGGGTGGATGAAACCAATTGGTTGCTCACCAGAGTTATTCTCCACACTAGTATTTATATACTGTGTGACAAGAGCGTGCTCGGTAATAGATATACATTACCGATCAACCAACCAAAAAACCAAGAGGTCGCTGGTGGAAAAAGCCCAGCGAAAAGGTGGACAAGGGGGAACGAAAACGAGGAACGGGGTTACAAGACGGAACGAGGGAAGGGGGAAGAACAAACAACGGAAAAAAGATCCCCACCAGCAAGTACGCTCTCAACAATTAAACAAAAGGGGAAAAGGGTCTCTAATAACTAGTAGTAAGTGACTAATTGTGTTTTTAACCCAGTTAGAAGTAAACGCAGTAAATTAAGCTGGGTCAGACAAATTAGGCCTACATTCCGGAATCTCTAGGCTGACCCCTACAAGGCTAGACTTAATCTACTCTATAGTTAGACTGGATATAAGGGGTGCGTTAATTGTGGACCAATTGATACAGAGCATTTTTCACATAAGGTTTAAAATGAATGGTGAAGTAATTGAGGAAGTACAAGAGTTTAAGTAATTGGGTCAAACTATTACCAGCTCCTTGAGTGATGACTCGGATATAAGAAAACAGTCTCGAAGCCTGTATGCTAAAGCGAATATGACCATAAGGAGCTTTCGTTTCTGTACAAGTGAAGCTAAAGACACACTCTTTCGTACTTTCTGCAGTAATATATACGGTCTGCAGCTCTGGGTGAATTATAAAAAATTCTGGCAGTACCCTAAATTTGCTGTACAACAGTTCTTTTAGACTCTTACATAAATTACCCCCGAGATGCTCAGCTTCGCAAATGTTTGCTACCCGCAATGTCCCGAGCTTCCCGGAGGTAACAAGACGTGCTCAACACATTCTAATGCAAAGAATTAAAAAATCAACCAACCCGATCATCCAAGCTATCCATGAGTCCTGCCATTTATCCTCTAAGGCCTAAGCTATGGATTTCTTGGTACGAAAACGTCTGTCTGTCTGTAGCTCCACTTAACTTCGACAGTGCAGTATTATTTCTAATCAATTGTATATATTTCTACCCTTAGTGTATGAACTGTCATTGTATTAATAATATTTGCCATATGGACTATAGTCTGCCAATAAACCTTTTCATTTTCATTTTCATATAGCAAAATTGGGGTAGAGTTACCAGATGCTCTTATTACGAAATGTATTTAAATCAATATATTTAATTTAAATACTCTTAACACGTGTACATATATATATGTAATAATAACAATAAGTCAATATTTAAATTTAACACATTGTGGTTTGTCAAGACCATAGTTCTGGTACGTTCTACGGTCACAATGACTGAAAGGACAGTGAAGCATGCTGATAATGACATGAAATCATCATAAGATCTAATACTTTTTGTCTAAGTATATACAATTTGCAAACTCCTCTAAAGTGTATAATTATAATCAGCCGTGTGGTGGAATAAATCTTCAAACTACTTTTGCCGTGTGTATATATATATATATATATATTATATATATATATATTAGTGATGTAGGTCACATCCGCATCCGCATCCGCGGAACATCCGCACATTTTCTCGCATCCGCATCCGCGTCCGCATCCGCACTTTGGACTGCGGATGTCGTGCGGATGTGGACCGTTGAGATAAAACGTCATTAATAAGCGGAAATTATCAAATTCTACTATATTAATAGAACTAGTTCATTGTGCGCAAAAGTGATGCAAGCGACAAGACGAGAGGCTGTTCTTGTATGAAGTTACTCTCTTGCAACCTACTTAGATCCACGTTACAAAGCTAAGTTATTTTCACCTAGTTCATTAGAACGACTTAAATCATCACTTGGCAAAGCAGTTGAAGAGCTTCAATCTCTTGAATCTGTCGCTTCGCCACCCACCAAAAGAATAAAAGTTTCAGTGACAGAACCAACACCTTCAACAAGCAAATCTATCACAGAATCTGTCTCTCAGTTTCTTGAGTCAAGCAGCAATGACGAGACCTACGCGATGTCAAAAGATGTAGTAAAAATGATCGAGAGCTATCACCAAGAAAAACGCCTGGCTGCATGTGACAATCCTATTAGTTGGTGGAAAAATACGCAGAATATCTATCCATACTTGAGTAAACTTGCAAGGAAACATTTAGCCTGTCCTCCAACAAACGTACCAAGCGAGAGATTATTTAGCAGTGCTGGATTAATATATGATGAAAAGAGAAAGAGACTGGCAGCAGAAAAGGCAGAAAAATTAATGTTCCTTAAGCATAACCTTCCTATAATTAAGTTTGAATATTAAACGATGAACATCTTAGTTTACTTTATTTTAATTACTCATTTATAAATATGCCTAATAAAACTTTAAACTTAATATAAATAGTTATCAAGCTAATTAAAGATCTCTTTCTATAAGGGTGGAGGTTGGGGAAAGAGGTCGGGTAACACAATTATGGTTTCTAATTGTGACTGAAACTCAACAAAATATAACGAATTTATTTGCAGACGAATTCACTAATTGATTTCTATATTAGTTAGATGCTTGCTATTATTTTATATGTTCAGGGAAAAGTACAGCAATTATTATACAAGTAATCAATTATACTACATTATAGCTACAGCTCTCTCTATATAATAACTTATTATATACGTTAAACACAACAAATCTCGAATATATCCTAAAAAATAACGAAAATGTAGATATCCGCATCCGCATCCGCGGATGTTGAAATCAAACATCCTCATCCGCATCCGCATCCGCGGATGTGAAAAAAATGACATCCGCTACATCACTAATATATATATATATAATCTTGTTTCATGTTTCATGATTATGCAAAGAAACTAGGCTGTGGCAAGGTTATCTAGCTATGTTGCTCGACATAATACTTAAGTACTATTTAAATTCGGTTGTGATGTCCGTTACAATAAGGAAAACAATAAGAGAGAACTTTATAAATTTTAGACAATGAGGAAACCTGTAAACTGTGGAGAGACTTGCTTGGTACTATATACGATGCAGGCAGGAAGGAGGGGCCAATCGCGAATCTCCGAAACTATTGAAATTACACCTTTTTTGAAAAGACTGTGTAGTGTGTAAGATGCATGCGTGTGTAGTAAGAGATATAGTGAGAAGCGCGTGTTTGAGAGTATGCTGGACTGCTTACAGGGTAGACGTGACATGTAAAAAGGCCAGATGAAAGGACAGTGATGGGAGAAACAGGGTTCAGGCACTTCCTGCCTTCTGCTGGAATGCCACATACAAACTCCTTATATATATTATATATATTATAATATATATATATATATATATATATTTATTTATTTATTTATTTATTTAAATTCGACTCTTGTAAATATGCATAGCGGGTTATTATGAGTCAGAAGTTATAATGAGATCGATGTACAGTTCCCTCGAATGATCTGTTAAATAATTTTAAATTAAATATTAGGGCTCGCTTACGCCATTGCAGAATCGAATATCGCGTGATGATACAACTTTCAGTTTTACGTTTTTAATACAAGTGAAAAGCGTATGGTGCGTTCTATGAGTACATTATTATGATTGAAAGTATTTTTGTGTGCCATTTGTACAGAAAATGATGTTTTTATACGAGATCTGATATCATAAAGTATTAAATTATAAGATTTTAAACGTTGTATAACGGTAGGCTTCAGTCTGTAAAGACATGATTGGTACAGCTAATGACAAAACAATAAGCATGAACATTCTGTGTGATTGATGTAAGCAGTGGCCTGACTGGTGTGAAAACAAATACGTTTATTATGAGAATTATGAGGAATTGTGAACAGCCGTTAAATTAGAGAAATGATAATTAAAGTAATGTGAATAGTCCTAACTATAACTACAAGTAGAAAGGTTCTTAATGAAAAATCTCTCAACTTTCAGTACCTATTTCCCGCTGCATCTATTTAAAAATGACAACCCACACAAATTCGACATCCCGTTTTCTTTAATTGCATCTAATAAGAAATTTTTTTACCCGAACCTACTTATTTGGATGTTATATATATATATACTGTATATATATATATGATAATAATAATAATAATAATAGCAAGATTAGTATCAACTAATAGTCTTTAGAAGAAAGTTAAACTTAACAACTAACCTGAAATCAATTACTGAGAGAAATATATAGCAAGATTGGGGGTATAGTTGCCAGATGCTTTTATTACGAAGGGAATTGAAATCAATATATTTAATTTAAATACTCTTAACACGTGTACATATATATATGTAATAATAACAATAAATCAATATTAGTAATAATATTTAAGCGGATGTTTAGAGGAGGAAAACAACTTTGGTGATTTAGTTTAAAGCATCGTTACGCAACTTGATGTTCTTTTTAACACATGTAATTTTAACGAAATTTGATGAACGGTAAAATTATTAGTTCATATACCAGAAGATAGCATGTGAAAGTGAATGTAATGGTATATAGCGATGTAAATAACAGAAAACTACATATTTAAAAGTAAATAAACAAATATGCGTGTACTATATGTATATATTGTATTTGAAGGTCATCTCGTTTGAAAATAAGCCAGTTTCCCTTAAAAAAGAGAGAAATTAATTTATTTAAATTAAAATGATAAATATTCATTTTATTTTTCATAATGCAGATCTTAAACAAAGAACTTGTATTCGGTTTAAAATGTGATCACTCTGATTTTCATTTATGTATTGTTCGCAATTTGTTAACATTTGAAAATTGGATGTGTTGATGCGCAATGTGGTTAGGCTTATTAAAACCTTTCAGATATTCGTTTCCATTTCTACTGTCTGGCGAATTTGCCTGAACAGAAAGTACTCGAATGTATGTATGTTTTTGCATGTTTGTTCTTGTTTGTCTCATGAAAGGACTTTTTTCAAGAAGGAAGGCGAGGCTCAATCCTTTCTTAAATTTTTTTGAAGGAAGGTGAAGACGAATCATTTTTAAAATTTAATTTTTTAAATTTAATTTTTTAAATTTATTTTTAAAATTTATTTTTAAATTTATTTTTTATTTTTTTCCCCTTTTTTCCCCCTTTTTCCTCCCTCTTTTTTTTTTTTTTTTTTTTTTTTTTTTGAAGGACCATGAAGGACCATGAAGGACACCTCATAAAGGAGGGACCGCCATGAACGACGGTGAGGGGGAAATTTTCAAATTGATCCATTTGCTGTCCGACATGTTGCGGCTATACTACTCCCCTTTATGGCCTGAATTATGTATAGGCCTCAAAAATTGTAAATAATAATACGAGGGCCACTATATATTTTGCCCCACCTTTTTTTTCTTTCCAAGTTTCCTTGTAAGTTTCAGAAATTTTTTACACAAGTAGTTACACCTTTTTTACAAGTTTTTATTTTTCCACATAGTCTCCATCCTTTCCTACGGCTTTCCTCCACCTCGAAACAAGGGCCTTTATTCCTTGCTGGTAAAAGTCCGCTGGGTTCCGCTGGAGCCACCTCTTAACCTCCTCAACAACCTCAGCGTCACTCTGAAACTTTCTTCCACAAATAGCATCCTTCATTAGCCCAAACAAATGGGACTCTGAAGGTGCCAGATCCAGACTGTATGGAGGGTGGGGTAACACAGTCAAGCGCATTTTTGTGATGGCCTCTCTTGTTTGCAAACTGTTGTGTGGTCTTACGTTATCGTGCAAAAGAAGGACGTCTTCCAGTTTTCTCTCCGGTCGAACTCGCTTTATACGTCTCTGGAGTCTCTGTAGGGTAGCCAGTGATGGGCATCGATACATGAAAATCGCTAAAGCGATACCGATACATCGATACATGAAGAACGTCTTAGGCGATACCGATACGCCGATACTTTCTAGATGTCTTAAGCGATACCGATACCGATACATGCATCGCCGATACATGTATCGCCGGTACATTTTTATAATTATTCATTTAATATGTAGGTATTAGATATTATTGTTTATACTAGTAATTTGTACGCACTGTAAGTAAAATCAATGACATTTTAATGGGTTTTATAGATGTAAATAAAAACAATTGCTTTATTTAATGAAAGTATGTTTTAATTTTGTAGGATACATGAATGACTGAAAATATTACACTAACAATTAAAAGTAATTACTATTACCCTTCAAAAATACCAGCTGGCTAAAACATCTGGTCAGACGTCCTATCCTTTTTGGAGCGTGATGGACCAGCCCAAACTAAACAACCGTTCTACAGGAGCAGAGATGGTAGTGGTGTGTTATACTTCAGGAAGCCAGTGAGAATTCCTGGGTACATGCCTCAGAGATTGGAGAGAATGACTTCCGTCACCCAGATACTGTAAAACTTCCATCTCAGTGGAATCTTGGGTTGCAGAGACATTAGTGGAAGCAGGACTCATAACAGAAGAAATCATCTGCAACTTCCGTCAGAGCAGCATCACTTTAGTTGTTGCTGGGGGGTCCTGCTCGCTGAGGCTCTTAAACAGCATTAACCAACATTTCTTGAACCCTCTTTTTGACGATGTTAGTATTAAATTTGCCTTTTATTGTCATCCACTTTAACTTGAACAGAGATGATTTGAAGACGATGCCAGTATTGCTGCTTTACACTCATGCGACGCATCAAGGCACAGAAACTTTTCAAACCGCTTAGTGAACCCTGCGTGACTGCATTGAGAAGTGGCTGACAATGACGCAATGCCTCCGAATTCAAACGCTCTAGCTTCTTCTCTACAGCTAACAATGTCGGAAGCAGGCAACCGTAAAACATTCTTTGTCGGACTGCAACCTATCAAGTGCTGTTGCAATGGGTTGTAGTACGGTTAGGTATTCCTGGAGAAAATCAAGCTCATTTTCACGAAATGTTGGCAGTCCTAGTTGTTTCATTGTTTCATTTTAGGACACTTTTATGCTTCAACAAACTGATAAACTGTCGAACAAGGAGTTCCATCTTGTGACGCCATGGTAATGTCAACTGACATTTTAGAGTTTCCTGGATTATTTCGGCTAATTTCGGTTAATTAATCTCAATAACACAAGTACAAACGTGTTTAAAAACGTTGCGCCGTACTGTGTGACGTGACCAGTAGAGTAGTACTGTCATTAAATAAATATTTAATAATAGTATATTTATGTATTATTCATAAATATAACTCAGTAGTGTCATATTATAACATCTATTTAAATATTTTAAAAATTCTATTAATGTATCGATTGTATCGAAGTATCGATTTTTTTCGATACATTTAAGAAATTGACCTTAGCGATACCGATAAATCGATACTTTTGTCAAGTAGCTAAAGCGATACCGATACCGATACAAAAGTATCGATCGATACGTATCGGCGATACATGTATCTAGATACTGCCCATCACTGCTCGTGCGTCTGGGACAGTGAACCTCGTGTCCGTATTCCTCGTTTGGGGTTCTTCAACTAGAATAGGACGAACATGATCGTCGAGATCGCTACCTTCTGAATTGGAAAAGTTTTCCCAAAGAGCGATTTTCTTGGACGGAGAAACCGGACCACTTCGGCGGCGTTTCACGGCAATTGCACCTCCAATACGCTTTCGTTGGGTCCCCTCCATGTGACTGCGTATCTCGTGTCTCAACAATTCCTTGGCCTTTATTCGCATGGTGTCGTTTATCAGCCCAGCTCCTTTGAATTGGTGATCAACTGCTGTGGCTAGCAGCAGTTTCTCATTTGAATTATGCTCTCGAAATCTCTGTTCGAGAGAATCGCCCAGCTGGCTCTTCAGAATCTTGACACCAGCATCATTCACTGAGCACGCTGCACAGATTCCTTTTGACAGAGATTTGACTGTAGGTAAAACTTCTGATAAAAGCGAGTTTTCCTCATTGATTTTGAGCGTTGCAGTTTTGAAGACAACAAGCACGTCAATAAGCTTGACCATAAGCTTCCATTGCGTTGAAGTCAACGTATTTTCCAGGGGCCATTCGACGTCATATTCAGTGATAGCTTGCTTTTCGGAAAGGAGTCGCTGCAACATTTCCAGCGTGTAATTCCATCTGGTTGGCACATCTTGAATCAGTTTCAGTTGAGGCAAGTTAAGTCTTCTTTGAATTTGATGTAGGCACTGCGTCGCTTACAGAAAATGACCGACGATTTTCCGGGCCGTTGTCAAAAGATTAGCCACACTCGGGAGGTTCAAGCAGCTATCCTTTATCACCAGTTGGAGTGTATGAGCCAAACAACCGAAACTATCCATTCCTGTTTGTCTGAAAATGGCTCGCATGTCAGCTGCATTATCTCTCATGATCATAAAAGTGTCTTCTTCGGACAATCCCCAACTTTGAATCATTTCTTGAACTTTGGCGGAAATTCTTTCTGACGTATGATCCTCGTTGAAGACAGAGACATTCAACATGATGTTTTTTCGCACGAAGTTTGGGCCGACGAAGTGACAGGTCAAGCTTATATACGAGTCACTTGCTCGACTGCTTCATATGTCTTTGGTGAAGGAGAATTTCCTTTTCTCTTCCTTCATTTATGACAGCAATTCCCATGTCTGGAATAACGCTCGTCCTGAAAAACTTCTCAGAAGGAATCGTGTACTTCGGATCGGCAGCCTGAAGTAGTCGCCTAAATCCTACCCGTTCGACACATGCGAAGGGCTGACGGTCGATGCAGATCACCTCTGCACCTTCCGGTCAAAATCAATCTTCTTTCGGTCATTATGAGTGTGGATGGAATGGATTTGGAAAACGCGACCTTAGTGGATTCAGTAGCCGTGGAAGAAGTTCCAGGCATGTCTCCTAGATAGAAAAAACAAATTTATATATATATATATATATATATATATATATATATATAAATTTGTTTTTTCTATCTAGGAGACATGCCTGGAACTTCTTCCACGGCTACTGAATCCTGTTTGTCTGAAAATGGCTCGCATGTCAGCTGCATTATCTCTCATGATCATAAAAGTGTCTTCTTCGGACAATCCCCAACTTTGAATCATTTCTTGAACTTTGGCGGAAATTCTTTCTGACGTATGATCCTCGTTGAAGACAGAGACATTCAACATGATGTTTTTTCGCACGAAGTTTGGGCCGACGAAGTGACAGGTCAAGCTTATATACGAGTCACTTGCTCGACTGCTTCATATGTCTTTGGTGAAGGAGAATTTCCTTTTCTCTTCCTTCATTTATGACAGCAATTCCCATGTCTGGAATAACGCTCGTCCTGAAAAACTTCTCAGAAGGAATCGTGTACTTCGGATCGGCAGCCTGAAGTAGTCGCCTAAATCCTACCCGTTCGACACATGCGAAGGGCTGACGGTCGATGCAGATCACCTCTGCACCTTCCGGTCAAAATCAATCTTCTTTCGGTCATTATGAGTGTATGGAATGGATTTGGAAAACGCGACCTTAGTGGATTCAGTAGCCGTGGAAGAAGTTCCAGGCATGTCTCCTAGAGCGATTGTCTCCGGAGCGCTTCTTGTGGACATTCTGAACAGTTCCATCGGCTTCAAACTTATCTCTAATTCGAGTGATGGTAAGTCGCGTTGGTGGATCTGTTTGAAACTCCCTCCTAAACTGTCTTTGCACTTCAACTGCGTTTTCACACTTCCAGTAGCATTTTAGAATGAATTTCCTTTGTTCAAAGCTTAGTCTGACTGCCATTATTAATTCTAATGGGTTTAACTTGGAAAGAAAGAAACATCAATTGAGCTATCAGCTGTTAAAGTGTGTATACATTTTTTGGGACGCCCTGTATATATATATAATATATATATATATATATATAATATATATATATATATATATATATATATATATATATATATATATATATATATATATGGGATGAATTTCACAATAAAACATATATATATATATATATATATATATATATATATGCTGCTTGTGGGTTTGCAGCATTTATTCATTTCACGTGTTTTATTGTGAAATTCATCCCATATATATATATATATATTATATATATATATATATATATATATATATATATATATATATATATATATATATATATATATATACAGGGCGTCCCAAAAAATGTATACACACTTTAACAGCTGATAGCTCAATTGATGTTTCTTTCTTTCCAAGTTAAACCCATTAGAATTAATAATGGCAGTCAGACTAAGCTTTGAACAAAGGAAATTCATTCTAAAATGCTACTGGAAGTGTGAAAACGCAGTTGAAGTGCAAAGACAGTTTAGGAGGGAGTTTCAAACAGATCCACCAACGCGACTTACCATCACTCGAATTAGAGATAAGTTTGAAGCCGATGGAACTGTTCAGAATGTCCACAAGAAGCGCTCCGGAAGACCACGGACATCGACAAGCCCCACAAAGCAAGAAAGAGTACTGGAAACGTATCACCAAAGTCCAAGAAAATCTGTGCGGCAAGCGAGTCGTGAGGTAGGAATTTCAGAATCGTCTGTCCAACGCATTTTGAAGCGCTGTCAATGGAAAAGTTACATTCCAAGATTAGTCCATGCTATTAATGAAGATGATCCGGACCGAAGAGTGGAGTATTTCGAGTGGTACTTGGCACGATGTGGATGTGGATTGGACGAAGGGGTTTCGTAGAATACCCTCCGCGTTCACCAGACCTCACACCACTAAACTTTTTTTTATGGGGATACTTAAAAGACAAAGTCTACGCTATAAAACCTGCAACAGTCGCTGAATTGAGAGCAGCCATTGAACGAGAATGCACACAAATACCAAACGAAATGTTTCGTGATGTTTGCGATTCCATTGCTTCGCGTTATCAGCAGTGCCTGGACCAGAACGTACGTCAGTTGAAAACAGGCGTTGACAAAACAATTAAATAATGTCTGTAGATTCTATTACATTTTGAAAATGAAATGTATTTTAATAAACACTGCCTTTATAATTATTTAAAGTGTGTATACATTTTTTTGGGACGCCATATATATATATATATATATATATATATATATATATATATAATACAGAAATATTTAGATGTAAAGTTTTATATATTTAATAGTTTTTAATAAATAGAAGCTATGTAAGTTAACAAAGAGAATTAAATTTACTTTAGTTGTATCGTAATTCTGATTGGGGGAAATTATAAACAAATAGAAAACGGCAATTTCAGGGAGACTTTAACTACAATAAATTCGTAAATCATGTTGAAACTTGAAATCAAACTTTATATATAGCAACTTTTTATATATAGTAACATCTTCGCAACTTTTGGGGGCCCTGGGCTGGCTAAAATTTAGGGACCCGAAACATACATTAAAAACAACAAATATTTAGACTTCCTAAATTTTTATTGAATTCATCATTTTTGGGTCCACTAGGATGTTGGGGCTTTGAGCAACTGCGAATTCTCTCTGAAAATGTTTAAAGAATCACTTTACAGGTTTTCATGAATCTACTCACCAGAATTAGTAGCAGAAGTTGTATATTGACTCTTATTGGCTTTATCAAACTTAGTCTTGTGCTTGTTGATGAGGTGACTCCTCAGGTTCGATGTAGAGAAGGTACTTGCGCTTGTTCCTCCACGAGAGACAGAGACACCGCACAAATTGCAGATCGCCTGTTTTCCATTAGTGCTTGAAGCAGTGAAGAACTTCTACACAATGGTTGGCATTGTCACTCTCACTAAAGCAAAAGCGAATAAATTTATACCAGTAGTTAATAAATTTACAAAAAAATTACTACACACTGTTGAACTGATTCACAACTTGCGAACTGAGGAAATGACGCCGCGATGGTTACCGGCTCGCTTTATATAGAGCGGTGATGAGTCATGGAAATTTCTAGAAACGTCGGGATAAATAGCGAACACACACGTAACTTCTCGAGCAGCCGGGAAGTTTCTATTTGGAAAAAGCCCGGTTTTTTTATTCTTAGAAACAAAAAAACTGTCGGTATCGGTAGCTACTAACCATCGGTATCGGCACCGATACCGATACAACCACCGGTCGATGCCTATAATTAATCCTACCCCCGCTTCTATATAAGAGTTTGCAATAATATAAGATATAAGAATAAGATAAAAGAAATAAATACGTGTAAAATAACAAATATAAAATAAATAGATACAATATAAAGTTAAGCAAGTTGCTCTAATAATATCAGAAGTGGAGGGCCTTCGTACTGAACCGTACTATGGCTAATCTTAGGCACACTCAAATAAATTAAAGAATAACAGGCAAATAAGGAATGATACAAGCTCTATGGCGGACAAATAAGAATGGCGAGAGATCTGATGGAACCGACCAACTAGATTTGTCCGGCAATGAAAGTCCAAACACAACAGCAATTAGGTAATGTTTGATATGTCAGATCTACGGTTAGTAATCAGTAGCCATGCCCCCAATATATAGGTAAAGGATCTTTTCCAAACGTGAAGTTGTTTCAAGTATGTCGAGGTTGTCTCTCGGGAATGTTTTCCGACAATAATAAAAAATTAATAAAGTATTGATTTCAGTAAGCCAGAGCAAAAGACATTTTTAAAAAATCGTAAAAAAATCTAGAGCCTAAGCAGTGACGGACTTTTTAAATTTTTCTTACTAGTCTAACCTCCGTTTCATCAAAATTTGATTACGTGTCAGAGGAGCCTGAGAGGGCTCTGAGTTTCAGCAAACAAGTGCTATTCATACCAGAGGCCACTATAATTGGTCCTTCGGCTCCCATGGTCGAAAAATAAATGTTTCTGCAAAGTCAGATTTAATTAAAATAAGATAGCTCAGGGCCTAACGCCGCCAAAGGAGTGGTATACTGCCAACTGTGTCAATTTTGGCTATCGACGGGCGGACGACCATTCATAACAAAGGGGCCCCATGTTCGAAGAATAAACAGGTTTCAGCAAATTCACAACATAACTCAGGACTTCAGCAGTTTCGAGGTATACGTACTGGTCTATTCTGGGTAACGCGATCATATAAGTTAGTTTCAGCAAAACTTTCAAACGATCAGATTTGTACTGGCCACTCATACCAAAGGGGCCCCCCATATTCGGTGCCAATGTCTTGATACACTAGATTTAAAATACTCTTTATCTTGGATGAAGCCCCTGGTTAACCCCAGCCATTTGGCCACCGAGCGTAAGTTAGGTTTGATAAAACCGAACTCAAAAAGGTCCCTCACTGTATGAGTCCCTAAGCTGTAGCTAAGTGTAGCTTACTTAGCTTGTGCCTAAATCCGGCACTGCAAAAGCCACCGATCAAGAAATAAGAGTGGTGGAGAGATTTCCAGCTGCAGAGTGCAGATGCAACGGTACCTGAATACAATCAACGAGCCTGATGTAACAGAAGTGACTACCATACAGTTTTGGCAGCAGAACCAGGCCAAGTTTCCCTTTTTGGCCAATCTGGCATTGACCATTCTAACTGTACCTGTCTCCAGTGCTCCGGTTGAGCATGTGTTCAGCAGTTGAGGTGTAATAATGCGGCCTCACAGATCGAGGACATCAGCAGATTGTCACTTGATAATCTCCAGAATATTCCTGAATGTGAAATACAGAGTTGCGGAATTAGGCATTACACAATATTGAATACTTGCAAAAATTGTATATGGTCTCGGACCTTTTTTTGGTCTCGGTCTCAGTCTCGGCCATGGTGGTCTCGACTTCATCACTGACCCCAACTAGATTAGATTAAAACTATAGTTTAGGTAGCACATGGTAAATAAGGTTCACACTGACTGTTAACTTGATTAATAGTTTTTGTATTACTGTATTTCCAACAAACGTTTAATTCTCACCAAAATGCAGTATTCGAAATTGTTAGTCAGCTCCACAATCCTTCCTGCCTTTTCACTTCAGTTATCCTTTCTACAGCAGCCAAAAGAATTAAATTTTTATTCGTCGTTCTTGACAACTATACAACTTAAATTGATTGTCAGTCAGTTGGTAGTTGTCCTTATACTCTCCCTTATTCAGTTATTGTGTTGGATGTATGAAGTTTTTCAGTGTTACTTAAAACTGCCGTAGGCTTATCATTCCATAAAGAACAATAGAAACTCGCTGTTAATGATTATAGATTGATATATTTGAATACTCTCTCCAGTTTTAAGGAGAAGATTGTAGACACCAATCGACCAGGGAAGTACTCCAGAGGGGGAGGGGGCCGTTAGACAGAGATAGGGAGTGCTGGAAATCCCGTTTCTCTTATCACTGTCCTCCTCAGCTGATCTTTTTCCGTGTCTATCAACTTCATGACCCTCGGAGTCCCCTGGGGAGGGGGACCATAAATGTCCTCACTTCTGGCTCCCCCGCTCCCGATACCGGGAACGCAGACCTGGGTAACGGGGCTGGATCTGCTACCGTTCATTCGAGATGTTCTGGGACTCTGCCTGATTCACTTTTCATTAATTTCTGCAACATTCATGGCCTTTTCTCAAATTTTCAATCTGTTAAACACCACCTCTCCTCCTCTAAACCTCATTTTCTTTTCCTCACTGAAACTCAAGTATCTGGGACGACTGACAGCAACCCCTTTTCCGTACCCTCTTACTTTCTCTATACTCAATTTCACTCCAAAGGTAGATGTTGCGTATACAGGGTGCGGCATAAGTCGCTTTACCGAGAATAATGAAATCACATTGCGAAGAATAATATTTATTATTTATTACAGAAATTGTTCAAAGTGTCCTCCAGCATGTTCAATAAACACGTTACATCTTTGAACCACTGAACAACAAATAGCACACTGTTCTTTGTTATTATTCAAAGTCTCGAACTCTTGACGTATCAGTCTTCATGTGATCGAAGTTCCGAGGTTTCTGGCCGTAGACTCTATCTTTGCTTATACCCCACATTGAATAATCAAATCACACTGATTATTCAATGTGAGGTATAATTAAAGATAGAGTCTACGACCAGAAACCGTGGGACTTCGATCACATGAAGACTTTGATACGCCAAAAGTTCGAGATGTTGAATGATAACAAAGAACTGTGTCGTGCTGTTTGTTGTTCAGTGGTTCAAAGATGTAACGTGTGCATTGAACATGATGGAGGACACTCTGAACAATTTCTGTAATAAATAATAAATATTATTATTCACAAGGTGATTTCATTGTTCTCAGTAAAGCGACTTATGCCGCATCCTGTATGTACGGAATGATCTAACTTGTTCTTGTATTCTCGAACTCAAATCTTCCGAATTCTACTGTATACCTTCTGGATACGGCTTACATGCCAATCTCAAACTAAATACTGTACATGTGCACTGTTTCCCTTTCCCCTAATTCTACTGACTATCGAAAATTCTTTGACTACCTCACTTCCAAAGTATAATACATTCTATCTCCCCCTCTCCCTATGCTGAAATCTCCATTTTAGGAGATTTCAATTGTTCACCACCACCTTTGGCTTTCCTCCCATTTCACTAACATCCCTGGTGAACTAGCTTACAACTTTCCATCCTAAATGTCCTAGGGCAGATTGTACAGCACCCTACACGTATCCCCGATCGCCTTGGAGATAGATCCAACATTCTGGATTTATTTCTTACTTCTCATCCTTCTTCTTACTCTGAAACTTTTTTCTCTGTTGGGCTCCTCCGACCACAATCTTATATCTGTTTCCTGTCCTATCGCTCCAATTCGGCCTTTGGACCCTCCCAAGAGGAGGCGTCTTTGGCACTTTGGCGCCGCTGATTGGGAGGCCCTTAGGCAGTACTTCTGTGATTTCCCATGGAATGATTACTGCTTCCGTGGCAAGTTGGTCATCCTCCTTTCGGGATTTCGGTGAAACTTTTACTATTGCGCAAGAGATATATCGAAAGCTTTCGATAGAGTGTGGCACATCTCTCTAATTTCGAAACTGCTCTCCTTCGGTTTTTATTCTTCTATCTGTGTTATGATCTCTAATTTCCTTTCTGGCCAATCTATAGCTGCAGTTGTAGATGGCCAGTGTTCTTCTAAAGCTATTAACAGTGGTGTTCCGTAGGGTTCTGTTCTGTCACCCACTCTTTTCCTTTAATTTATTAATACTCTTTTAATTCGCACTTCCTGTCCTATTCACTTCTTTGCCGATGATTCCACTTTTCACTTCTCCACGCGCTTCCCAAAGCGTCCCTCTCAACAGTCACTCCATGATTCGCGTAGGACGGCTATGGAACACCTGACCTCTGATCTTTTTGCTATCTCTGATTGGGGCAGAGAAAACCTTGTGACTTTCAATGCCTCAAAAACTCAGTTCCTTCACCTGTCTAATCGTCATAATCTTCCACGCGACTATCCCCTTACCTTCAACAACACACAACTCAATCCTTCCTCTTCTTTTTAAAAATAAAATTAGACTAACACGAACGTAGATGTAGCTCCTAGCGTAAACTAACCCACTTTTTGTTATACTTTACCTACTTTTTTCTTTTTTCTTATCCTCTCCTTACTTGCATGTCTGTAACTCTCTTTACTTGCATGTCTGTAGTTTGCATGGTATGGCAGTGAGTTAAGACTGTGTTTGCATGGTTTGTAACATTCTTGTTTTACTTCTTTTCATCTTTCACCCCTTTCCTATTCTCTTCGACTATTTTTCCGACTTGTCAGCAGTGGCCGGCGGATGATGATGGGGAGTCTTTCTTTCTCTTTTTCTGAATGAATTTTAACCCATGAATGGTAGGTTTGCTACTTACTTAACTCCTTATTCTCCTCTTTTAACCCCCTACTCTTTCCTTTCTCTCGGGCTAACCTTAGAGTGGATCTTAGGGTCTTTGTTAGCCTTAGCTTCTGTAGATATGTAGATTGTTGGTGTTTCCTTTTCTCGTGACCTTTCCTTGAAAGATCACATATACTCTCCTTCTAAAACAGGTTCTAAAATGATAGGTGTGCTGTACCGCCTCCGCTGTTTCTTCACCTCCACTCAGTTGCTGTCTCTGTACAGGGGTCTTGTTCGCCCCTGTATGGAGTATGTTTCTCATGTGTGGGGGTGGTTCAACCCACACAACTGTACTTTGACCGGGTGAAATCAAAGGCTTTTTGTCTCATCAATTCCCCGCCTCTTACTGATTGTCTTCAATCTCTCTCCCTTCGCCGCAATGTTGCCTCATTCTCTCTTTACTATCGCTATCATAAAGGACATTGCTCTTCTGAACTCTCTAACTGCATGCCTCCTCCTTTAAGGAGAGCACGCAGTATCAGACTTTCTACACTTTCTCATTCCTTTTCTGTCCAACTATCTAATGCTAGGGTTAATCGGTTTGTTTAGTCCTTCATCTACTCAACCGGTGAACTCTGGAACAATCTTCCTCAATCCATCTTTCCTCCTGTCTATGACCTTCCATATTTCAAACGCAGAGTGTCTAGGCATCTCGAAAACCCCGGACCTTTATTTTGGCTCTCTTCTTCTTCTATGTTTTTGCGACATTTGCCCTTAGCCCCTCCTTCCCGCAGAAAAAACTCTCTAACGCAAGGGCTATCTTTTATCGTAAGCCGATAAAAGATAACATGGGCCCTATAGTAGACGATAACGGCGCTTTGGCTTCCGACGCTCAGGCGATGGCAGGTATTTTTAACAACTTTTTTGCGACAGTTTTTATCGTAGAAGACGTAAATAATGTCCCCGACGTGGACGATATCGTTCCATTTAGTAACGAGACTATTTTGAATGAAATAACTGTTTACGAGGGTGAGAGTGCGCATTATATCGATAAGCTAAAAGTTAGCAAGGCTCCAGGGCCTGACGCTTTATCCTAGACATTTGAAAGATTTGAAAGACGTTATCGTAGGCCCATCAACAAAAATTTTAATAAGTCATTGGAAGCGGGGATTATTCCTGAAGACTTCAAAGTAGCTAACGTTACGGCCATTTTTAAAAAAGGCGACCGCATAGTAGGTAGCAATTATAGGCCTATTATCTTAACGTCAATTGTCGGTAAACTTTTGGAATCCATAGTTAGGGATCGTATCGTCGATCACTTAGAAAGTCGCGATTTGATTAATAGTAGTCAGCATGGGTTTCGACGCCATAAATCTTGTTTATCTAATTTGTTAGAGTTTTACAACGAAATAGTACGCGAGTACGATAGGCATAGAGAGGCTGACGTTATTTATTTAGACTTTAAAAAAGCGTTCGATACAGTTCCGCATAGAAGATTAATTGCGAAGATTAAAGCGCACGGTATAAGCGGATAGGTAGCTAACTGGCTAGACGAATGGCTTCGTGCCAGGAAACAGAGGGTCGTTGTTAATGGTAGGGAATCGGGGTGGCTGGATGTAGGTAGCGGTGTCCCTCAGGGTTCAGTGTTAGGCCCATTGCTATTCGTAATCTACATTAACGACAGAGATGTGGGCTTGACCAGTAACGTGTCAAAATTCGCGGATGATACTAAAATAGGTGGTAAAGTTCTTAACGTGGACGATAGAAATAGGCTCGAAGACGATGTAAATAGGATTATGGAGTGGACGGATAAGTGGCAGATCCAATTTAATGTAGACAAATGTAAAGTTTTGCATATAGGTTCTCGTAACAATAATTGCACGTACACGATGGACGATATACAGTTAACGAGCGTTGACGAGGAAGTAGATTTAGGCGTACGCGTATCTAAGGATTTAAAAGTTAGGAACCAGTGTCTGGAGTCTTGCGCAAAAGCTAACAGGATGTTAGGGTTCATAGCGCGTAATTTCGAATTTAAATCGAAGAATATTATATTGCCCCTTTACAAGTCCCCAGTCAGGCCTCACTTAGAATATGCCGTTCAGTTTTGGTGCCCGTATTTGCTATTTGCGTGAGGATTTTGATAGGTTGGAAAGGGTTTAGCGACGCGCCACGAAACTAATTCCGTCATTACGCAACAAGTCTTACGAAGATAGGCTTAAAGAGTTAGACTTGCATTCACTCGAGACTACTAGATTAATGGGGAAGCTTAATGAAGTTTTCAAAATCGTTAATAAAATCGATAACATAAATTTTGACAAATTGTTCATTTTCGATAATAGCAATACTCGTAATAATGGATTTAAATTATGTGGTAGACGTAATGTACTAACATCGCTAAAAACATTTTTGAGTTTAAAGTAAATGATAAATGGAATAATCTTCCCGCTCCCATCGTGAACTCTAGCAGCGTTAATATGTTTAAGAACCATTTAGATAGGCATTTTAAAAATATTAACGTCGTTTAAAATAATAAAAATTAGCAACAGGAGCTCTGGGGGTGATAGTCGAGGTCTGAGTCTGTTGACGATTGATGCCAGCTTGTGACATACCAACGTGTGAGATGCCGGCGTTAAATTTATATTATTAAAAAAAAATTAGACTAACACAAACTTAGATGTAGTTCGTAGCGTAAATTAACCCACCTTTTGTTATACTCTTCTCATCCTCTCTTTACTTGTATGTCTGTAGTTTGCATGGTATGACAGTGTTTCTTTGAGTTAAGACTGTGTTTGCATGGTTTGTAAGCGTTCTTATTTTCATCTTTCAACCCTCTCCTAGTAATCTCTTCGACTATTTTTCCGACTTGTCGGCAGTAGCCGGCGAATGATGATGGTGTCTTTCTCTCTCTTTTTCTGAATGAATGTTAAACCACATTGCTACTATGGAAATTATAGGTCCTGCTCCAACCAGATTAGCCTAAACACAACCTAGGCTACGTTGGAGATGGAAGACCTAGGCCAAAGATGAACTAGCCTAACTATTTGTCCATAAACAGGACTTCCATACACTTTTGTTAAACAATTACAGCTGAAATGTCAGCTTATTTAACCTAAATTTAATAACCGAAGGGAAATTTATGAACTTCTTACCTTGAAACTGTTATGAATTTTATCTCTTGACACCACTAAAACATTTTTATTCCGGCTTTTTCCTTCGCTGTTCTTATGCTTAATCAGCTTATGCTTATTCAGCTTCTCGCCCTCTTATTCTGCTTATCCCGATCTTTTTCTTCTTCTTCTTAAAACCGTGTTGCTATTTCTAGCCATGGGATCTTTTTTCTTTTCATCCCATATTGTTTTTTCGTTGGTGTCTTTTTAATTTTTCTCAGCAAGAGTTCATGTTCTCCTTCTGAGTTATTTTTTATTATTATTTATTTATTTTAATGTCAATATGGCTTATCCAAGATTAGGTGGGTCTTCCATTTCGGTACTCCCAAATTTTCCATACATTGGGGCCAGCCAGAAAGGAAAAATTGCATGTGAAACCCAATTTTTTCCTTAATATTTGTCAACCCATCTTAGATTACCTATATTTTATGTTTTATTTGTTATTCCATTTTTGTTTTTCCTCACTTTTTAATATAAAAGTGTAGCATTTTATAAGTCCTCACCCTTTTCAAAAATGAAAGGGTGTTGCATTTTAGTTTATTTTCCATAGGAAATATTACAATACTCCAGCCCTTATCTTTTGTTGTAACATCTGCCTAGCTCGTAGAGCAGTTGAACGTTGTGGTCTACTATTGTGGTATAGGTTATTGTAGTAGTAGGACTAGTTACATCATTTATTGAACAGGTTAGGTTTGGTATAGTTTGGGTCAAATTTTGATCATCATCAGAATCTATTATAGATTCATCATCTTGATCATTTTTGTTAACAGTAGTTGGTCCTACTTCTAGGGGGTATAAGAGTTATTTTGTAGATATGTTATGGTATGTGAATTTTGTAATATGTCATTTATTTGATTTTCACCAGCCTTGAAATAGGTTGCATTATCTGTCCAAACAATTTTGGGTACAGAATGCTAGCACAAAATCTTCTAAAGCTATAGACAAATGATTCTGCGGAGAGATCACTCACTACGTCTAAGCTGACTGCTCTAGAAGATGAATGTAAAGTATGATGTACATTTTTTGTTCTGTTGTTCCCAGACCAACAGTCAAACTTCCTGTATAGTCTATGCAACTGTTTCAAAAGGCCTATTAAAAGGTGACTCTCTCTGTTGGCAAATCAGGAGGATTGGTCTTCCTGAAAGATCTGGAATGAATCCTTTTGCAGGTGACACAGTTATTCAAAACTGTCTTACAGTCATTCTGCCTTTGGTATCCAATACAACTTTCTAATGGCATTTAATGTTTGTGAACGCCCATGTGATAAAGTTCATTGTGTTCTCTCTAATAATTAGGGTTGTAATGTGATGGAACCTAGGAAGAAGAAGGGGTTGTTTACTGTTATATGTGATTTGTTTAATCACCCTTACATCTTAATAAGCCATCTTTGTCAATGTAGATTCAAGTTTATTACCACAGAGGGTACTTTGTTCCTTTGTTTACAATGTTAAAAAATCTATTTCATTTTGTATTCTTTGTTGTATGTGGTTAATCCAATATTTGGTAGCTAGACTTGTATACATTCATTATCATTATTTCTTTGTTTATTTATTTTCTTTAAACAGTTGTGAATGAATCTGAGACAGTAAGATGTTACCCTTACAAGTTTGTGCCAAAGTCAGAATAACTGTTATAATCTAATAGTGGCTCAACTTTATTTGTGGTTATCATGTTAAGTTTTACATTGATTTGTTCTGCTGGCCACATTGTTTCATCCTGAATGAATTTCAGGTCCATGAAAACAATTTTTGTGGATTTTAGTAATTACAGGATAATCCTCTTGAGAAAGTCTGAGGATTTTGTTTTGTTGGAATGTATCTGAAGGTTATGTCCAAATTTTGTCTAGCTTCTTTAATGTCTCTTAATCTGTACGGACAAAGATGTTTTTTGAGTTTAACTCATCAGAGTTGATCCATGCCAAGCAGATTTGACTATCAAGCCAAATATATGTAGTTGTGATGTTTACATCATAATAGACTTCATGGAGAAATACTGTTATTTTTACAGCTAGATAACCCGCAAGTAGTTCAAGCTGAGGAATAGTTTCTTTTGTTTTAAGGGTGTTACTTTCCCCTTGGCATAGATCAAATGGCTGCCATCCTCACCTACAAGGTAAGCGCAACAGCCATACACCTTTTCACTGGCATCACCAAATACATGCAAGGTTTGAGGCATGGGCGCCCGCAGGTAGGGGCAAGGGGGGGCGCTTGCCTCCCCCTGGAAATGCCAAGAAAATATATTAATATTTTCTAAGAAAATATTTATATCCTAAACTTACTGAAAAGTATCCAACTGCCCCTAAAGGGTGAAAATTTTTATTTGTGTGCATGATAAAAAGGTTGCTACCCTTTTTATTTGTCACCGGGAGAAAATCAACTCCAACAAAACTGATTTTATGGAAAAGGTTGTTCATAATTTGGTAGTGACGCAGACGACTACAATCCTATTCAAATGAGCAGTGTTGGTGATGCTCGAAAACACCGTTTTCAAATTAGGTACATTTACTTCAGTGTGCTTTTTTCTTCATTCTATCATGTTTCTGTTATAAATAAAATAAATGATTGTTATCATGTGCATTGTATGTATATACAATATATATTTGCATTTTCCATTACAGAAAATGCAACACAAACTTGCTTAGAATTAACCTGCTGGTTCCTAAAGGGTCAAAAGTTTTTTGCTTGCTCCGGTCCCACCTATTAATCAGAGCTGGGCAGTATTAAATACATTTGTATTTAAATACATTTGTGTATTTAGAACTGATTTATAAATACATTGTTTTTCATGTATTTAAATATAGTATTTAAATACTTTAATGAGTATTTAATACAATGTATTTAAATACTCAAAATATAAAAATGTAAATACTTTTACTGGTTTAATACACGTTCTGTACTAGCACAGTACGACGCGTCGACAGTGTAGTACAGCATGGTTCATGTTTCAACGTGTCAGTTCAATCAGTTGTGTGCCACTCTTAGTCAAAAGCGGTTGATTTCTTTATCGTGTGCGTGTCATGGCTTCAACAAGCAAATCCGGTGAATCAAACAGTGATATATCTGCAGATAACAATTTAGTGCACCCTCTGTTTGATGGAAAATACTTTAAAATTAAATCTAAAGACGGTAATAAGGTAAAGTGCACCTGCTTGCTGTGTAAACACGAAGTCTCTGCTGCAAGCAATGCTACAACGAATCTGTACACTCATCTGAAGGTAAGTGTTTTTTAGACATCAAAAAATATCTTGAAATTGACCGAATAATCGTACAAACGGCTCTGCCTTAAGTGGGCCTGTGTAACTAACTCGTTGCAATCAATCCAATTTGCGATGGAAAATTCATTGATGAAAAAGCTTTTAAAATCGTCTGATCTATCGAGTGGTGTATTTATTCGAAAATTCACCGTGTCCCTAAAGTAGAAATTTATCAAAAATTGATATCAATGATTATTGATTCATTAATTATTATCGATCATTATTCATTAGGTAATTCATGTTTTTTTTTTCACAGCGTGTCCACCCTGGCATGATTCAAACTGTGCAAAAGTTGAGTATAATATGTCACTGGTTGAACATCGTAAGTTCTAAGTTCTTTTGTTTTTGTTTTGTTCTAAAAAGGGAAATATATAATCGGAAATTAGATTGTACTATTTCTTTATCCTTTATCAAGCATTTTATATTGTTGTTATTCATGAATTAGTGAATGCATATGTTAAAATTTGTATGTATTTAAAATGTATTTACAAATGTATTTAAATACAACTGATGTATTTTGTATTTAAATACATTTCTCCCATGTATTTAGTATTTAGTATTTAAATACATTCAATGTATTTATTGCCCAGCTCTGCTATTAATACATTAAATTTTGCCCCCCCTTGGAAAAAATCCTGCGGGCGCCCATGGTTTGAGGTGTATTCTGTGTCCACAAACTCTGGGAATATTTATGTTTTGTAATTTATTGAGATCTTTAGCTAACCTTTTCCAGCTATCTTGTTGTTTATGGTTATAGGATCATCCCAGTCTACTTTCTGTTTCCAAATTCTTGTAAAGAACCTGGATCTGATAGTAGAAGGAAGGAGTAAACCCATAGGATCAAATATTTTTGAACTTTCGGATAAGATCTTTCTTTTTGTGTTAGCTGTTGTATCTAAGGTGTAGCCTTTTGTGCAGAGTGAATCATGAACTTTAGAATCTGAGTTCAAATCCCAGATCATGCCTAATGTTTTCACCCTGTTTGTTGGTTCTGTTAATCCTTTGTCTTCTGATTTTATTTTTTGATTTAGTCTCTCATTACACTGGCCAACAAAATGAAACTTTTTTTTCTCATCACAAACATGATCACACTTTTCTTAATGCATTTTTCGCGCTGATTCCGAATCTGGTTTTATGTTTTTTCTAGCACGTAGAGTTATATAGATACACTGGTTTTGATATTTTTAAGTTTTTGATATTGCTATAAGAAAATTTATGGATGTATAGATCACACTTAGGAATGCTAAACAACAAATACATCATATACTTTATTCAATGTACTTATAATAAAGAATATATACATTATTTTATTAAAAGCGCTGTGAGTGTGATTTCCTTTTGTAAATTTGGCCTGGATTGTCACGATACAGCATCCAACAATGGTCCGCCATCATGCTTTCATTCCAATATCCTTGGTAGCGCTTCTCCATCATCTGAATATCTTGATGGAAGCGCTCTCCTTGCTCGTCACTCACGGCACCAAGGTTTTCAGGAAAGAAATCTAAGTGGGAATGCAGGAAGTGAATATTTAACGACATTCGACACCATTTCTTTGAAGGCATCAAGGAGGTTCTTGACTCCATCCTTATACGCAGGTGACTTGTTGCTTCCAAGAAAGTTTTCACAATCCATTTGTGAATCCTGACTGCATACCCATAAGCATTCCTATAACTTTTAGATCTCCACAAACATTCCATTGATGACTGTCGTATTTGATTGCCTTAAGTAGTATATCCATATTGTCATATGTCTCTTTTAGATGGACGGAATGGGCAATGGGGATGGATGGCATTATATTACCATTATGCAAAAGAACTGTTTTCAGGCTTCTCTGCGACGAATCAATAAAGAGGCGCCACTCAGATGCCACATATGTCTGAGATATGGCTGTAAATAGTCCATTGATGTCATGGCAATAACAGAGAGGACCGTCTACTGAAAAGAATGCTGTTAATTCAAAATTCCGCTTTCGGTAGTAACTAATACGAACATTGTTCTCAAGTAAATTGTTCTCCTTTAGTCTTGAGGCGAGAAGCTCTGATTTCTCTTTAGACAGCGATAAGTCTCTAACAAGATCATTCAACTGTCCTTGGGTTAACTTTTAGGCTCTAAATGTCTACCTTCAAAAGTGTACTCTGGTTCTGTAGATGGTCCGGAAACGCCAGTTGCACCTTCATCACTTTCCATGTCATCTATGATAGAATCTAGCCTATCACTTGGGGGAATTGGAATGGGCAATGTTTCATCATGTTTTACTGGTCTACGTGCTGAATCCAAGTTTGGATATACAATCTGGTGTTTGTTCTTGGCAGAAAACCCATTAAGTTCACACTACAAAAATAACAGTCTTCATGATGATCTCTCGGCTCCCTCCATATCATGGGTATGGCAAATGGCATTGAAGCTTCTTTTTGTTAAGCCAATCACGTAATCCATTGAACAGCCAGAACAGATTTGATGTGGCGCCCATGGTTTATCTTGGTCACCTAGATGGCAACCAAAGTATAGCTTGTATATTTTCTTAATGTCGGTTGAAAACTTCGTCGCTCGTGTGTTTAGTTGTGAACTGGCCGCATACGAAACAGAACTTGTCGGGGTCATTCTTACATTGTCGAGGCATGTTGACTGACCTGAGCAAATTATAATTAAAAAAAAATGTACACCAACTTGACACAACAAGTTCTTGGACTGGACTGATCTTTTGACACACAAAGCACGGCGTTGTTGCCTGAATCACAATGCTGCTAGACGTAAAAACTCACACCTGAAATACATAAGATGTATAATTAAGATAATTGAAATAAAGAAGATGAATAAACTAAAAAAACAATAAAATAAACACAATCAAATGTTGAAATATTAGTATTTTGCCTATTTAAAATGGTTAAATCTGTGTAGTTATATATATGCCTTCATCTTGAAAACTGTACGTGCTAGAAAAAATCTGAATGCAGTTTTGGAATCAGCGTGAAAAATGCTATCCAGCCAACACAAATTTTACTCTGATGAAAAATCTTTGTTGACCAGTGTTATTTGTGATCCACTCTCTTAATTCAAAATTACCTTCTTTCATTATTTTATCTGCTTTTATGTAAACTTCATTTAATTCTAACTCTGTTTTGGTTGATCCTACAAGGTTATCTACATAGAAGTGATCTTTCAAGAACTGAACAGTTAAATCATTTTCATCATACAAATTTAAGTGATGTTTGATGGTTAAAGCCAGTAAACTAGGACTTGCATTTGCTCCAAACAAAACCACATTAAATTTAAATGTTTTAAACCCTTTATTTAAGTCATTTGGATCATTAAACCACAAGAATCTTAGTTGATCTTTGTCATAGTTATTTTTCAGATGAATTCTCAAAAAAGCTTTGCTTATATCACTTTGAACTGCATAGTCATCTAATCTAAATCTTAGAAGGATTTTTACAAGGTCTGAAATAAGATTAGGCCCTCTATGAGACAGTCATTCAAGCTATGCTTATTGCCATCTTTAAGACTACAGTTATACACAACTCTAAGTTTTGTTGTGGGTGCATCCTTTCTATAGACTCCTGTGTGAGTAAGATAATGGCAGTTGTCTTTTTTAAAGGGGTGATCTTTAACTTCTTCAATGAAGCCTTTTTCCAACTGGTCCTTGAAAACATCATCATACATTTTAATTCTCTTGTCATTTTTAATCTTCTCATCAAATTATAGAGATGACCTTTAGCTACCTTTAGATTATCATTTAATTTTGGACTATTGATCTTCCAAGGTAGTTCAATTGAATAATGGCCATTTTCATACATGATGGTGTTTTCAAAATTTTCAGCCATTAATTGATTTTCATCTGTATGATCACCATCTTGCACCCCACTGACTCTAATAGCCAGAGCTGTTGTACACCTTTATCTAATTCTTCAGTTGTTAATGATTTATTTAATATTTCAGTATTTATGTCATTATTTGAGTTGTGTAAGACCTTGTCATAATAGGGCAAGTTTGTTAGTCATATATTTTTATTTTTCATTGTTATTTTATATTTATCTATGTGTCCCAGTGGAGCTATACCCCAGTGAGTATCTAGAGCAATCCCATCTCCTATTCTGACTATGCCCTTCTGAATTAAGTGAATATAATCAGCTCCAATTAACATTTGAACATTATCTATTATATCATCATTTAAATTTCTATCTGCAATTTTATATTGCTTTTTAAGTTGTTGTATTACTTCTTTAAATTTGTATTTTAAATTTTTGTTGACCAACTTGTTCAATGACTACTACTTCTATGTTTGTTGTTTTATTCTCTGTGGGTATATCCAGATCTAAATTGACTGTATTATATTTTTCTTTCTGTTCATTTTCTTTGACAAATGATGTTATACACAATTCTTGTTCATTTTTATGAGTTTGTAGGCCTAATTGATTAACTAATGATTGATCTACAAATGTTTGTTGGGAACAAGAATCTATTAGACATCTTATAGGAGTTGTCCCACCTTTTATTTTTTAAATCCAAGGTTATTGTAGGTAGGAGTACACTAGAATTTTTATTGACATTATTTATTGATATATGTCCATTAAATGTTTTTTCATTTTTCTTTAGGTTTTGTTTATTTGAATTTTTAAATGAATCACAAAGACAAGAGACATGATTTAAACTTCCACAATTAACACATTTGAATCTTATTTTTGTTTTGCAGTCTTTGTTAGTATGTCCTGCAGCTGTGCATTTAGTACAAAGGTTTAACTGAGACACCTGTTTATCGGGATTCTAAGTCTACATATTTAGTACATCGTGTGCTATAGTGATCATCAGCCGAACAAAATTTACACTTACGTACAAATTCTGTCGTAACATTAAAATTTTCGTAGTGTAGGAGTTAGACCTATCACTTTTTGTTCTGATTTGTCTTTTTGTTGTGGTTGTGGTTTTGTTTGTATTTCTTTGTTTGTGAATCAATCTTTGTTTGTGAATCAATCTTTGAAGATTTGTACATTGACAAAACATTTGGAAATTCATTCCTTATTTCATCAAGGGTAGGGTATGTATTTCCCGTTATTCTTTGGAAAATATCCCTAATTTGGGTAGGTAAACAATCAAATATTATGGCTTGGATAAACCATGCTGATTTCTCTAGATCTATATGATTATTTTGTAGATGACCTAACATGCATTCAATTTCACAATAGAAATTGTCAGATCCTGATGGTTATCCTTGGCTGGTTTTATATTTTTTAATTTTATTGCTAAATCATTTACTATTCTTTTTTATTTAGGAAATTTCTTTCTAGTAATTTGAGAGCTATTTTATATGAACTGCCAATTGCCGGTAAGGCATCAACCAGTTTTAGGGCTGGGCCCTTTAAATAATTAAGGAGATAACTGAATTTGTCAACATCAGATATAATCTTTGTTGCCAATTAAACTATCAAATTTTTCTAGAAAAGACTGAAATTTTGTTCGATCACCCTCAAATATTGGTACTTGTAATGTTGGTAACTTGGCTTTTAGTTGTTTATTGTCATCATTAGAAATGGATACATTTCTGAAGGCCTCAATCAAACTTTGATTTGTAGCCTCTAAATTATTTGGTAGATTATCTAAAGCAGCATATAATTCATGTATGTGAGAATCTATTTCAAAAATATTCTGTTCTTGTTCACACAAAAGTGCTGTATCTCTCTCTTCACCAACATTTAACGCATCAGTTTCTGTAACAATTTCCTCATCTATAATTATTATTTCCTGTTTAATTCTATTTAAACCACCCAAAATAGTATCATAATCCCTTTTATTTGGATTTTCTTTGCTATTAAAGGTAGTTAAAAGTCTGGTAATGACCCTCTTCCTTGCTGATCTCTTCCTTTTTAATGATTTAATCGTTGCCTCAATTGCTTCACATTCAGCCATACTTTATTTATTTTATTTTTCCAAAATTAAGTCCCCAAAATCCTAAAACCCTTTCAACTCTATAAATAAGCTTTATTTTGGTTAAATAGGCTAGGCTTCTGATTACCCTTATTATAGAATTTTACCACATTTATGACCAAATGATAAGTTTTGAAGCAGTTGAATTATTTCTTATTTTTATTTTTAGTTAGGGCTTCGTAATTTATTATTATTTATATGTAGTAAGTATTTGAAAAAGCCAAACATGGAATAAATTCTGTTCAGATGTCAAAATGTTTGATAAGGTGTTATTTTATAATTTTTTTGTTTTAATTTATTTTATTTTATTTTATTCAAGGTTAAGGTTTTCACAGCAATAACCCTTCCCCAACACGGGCTACCATTTATATATGGAAATTATAGGTCCTGCTCCAACCAGATTAGCCTAAACACAACCTAGGCTACGTTGGAGATGGAAGACCTAGGCCAAAGATGAACTAGCCTAACTATTTGTCCATAAACAGGACTTCCATACACTTTTGTTAAACAATTACAGCTGAAATGTCAGCTTATTTAACCTAAATTTAATAACCGAAGGGAAATTTATGAACTTCTTACCTTGAAACTGTTATGAATTTTATCTCTTGACACCACTAAAACATTTTTATTCCGGCTTTTTCCTTCGCTGTTCTTATGCTTAATCAGCTTATGCTTATTCAGCTTCTCGCCCTCTTATTCTGCTTATCCCGATCTTTTTCTTCTTCTTCTTAAAACCGTGTTGCTATTTCTAGCCATGGGATCTTTTTTCTTTTCATCCCATATTTGTTTTTTCGTTGGTGTCTTTTTAATTTTTCTCAGCAAGAGTTCATGTTCTCCTTCTGAGTTATTTTTTATTATTATTTATTTATTTTAATGTCAATATGGCTTATCCAAGATTAGGTGGGTCTTCCATTTCGGTACTCCCAAATTTTCCATAGCTACTTACTTAACCACTTAATCTCTTCCTTTAACTCCTTATTCTCTTCTTTTAACTCTCTACTCTCTTCTTTCTCTCGGGCTAACCTTAGAGTGGATCTTAGGGTCTTTGTTAGCCTTAGCTTCTGTAGATCTGTAGATCTTCCTCAATCCATCTTTCCTCCTGTCTCTGACCTGCAATCTTTCAAACGCAGAGTGTCTAGATATCTCGAAAACCCCAGACCTTGATTTTGGCTCTCTTCTTCTTCTATGGGGGGGGGGGGAGGGTGCGCTTTTGAGGGCATTCGCCCTTGGCCCCTCCTTGCATTAAAAACAGTTGTAATGTTTTTAAAAAAACGATATTTAGTCGCACCTGTTCATTCTTCCCTAAATACATTCAATTAAATCAACTCACTTTGGCTTTGCTAAGAAAGAAAAACATGCTTAAAATGCTGTTCTTAATCATTTATTTGAATTTAATGAAACATTTGTAAAAAATGTATTTCATGTTGTAATTTTAGGTTTGAACAAAACTTTTGAGGCCGATAATACAACTGCAGCACTGCAACTTTGGGAGGTCATTTCCAAACAGGAAGGTATTTTCCTTCATTTATCCCTCCTACACATACCTCCTTGCGACATTGCACCCCATTGTTACCCTTCATTATAATTATAAATTGTATTTAAGTTTGAATAGATGGGAGGAATTTTTGTACGTGGCAGTTAGCGGCAGTAACAAATTACTTCATAACTAGTTTGTTCGTTTTTCTTGGCTTCACATTTACAATACAAGATTTTCATATTCAAGAGTTTGTCAACAAACAGTTTTCTTGAATGCTATTAAATTTTGGGATTTCATTCCAGAGTGAATTTAGGATTGTACTTTGCGGTCGTTTACAAAATGTTTCACGCAATATTTCATTTTGTAAACGCTTTCTGCTTGCGTCACCTCTGTTTTATCACAATTTATTTTGTTTTTAAGGAGCGTGTAAAGGTCTTGGGCTTTTGTAAAGTATTCAAAAGTACTTTTGCAAATATTTCAGTTTTATATATACACAATGTGTGTGTGTGTGTGTGTACACACACACACACACCACACACACATATATATATATATATATATATATATATATATACACACACTTTGAAAATCCACTTGATCTACTTACAATTCTCAAATACAGTACAAAACGGTGATGGATCCAGGGGGGGACTGAGGGGGCTGCAGCTCCCCCATTGATAGAGAGGTTTCGCATTCCCAATGATGTTTCCGGTCTCAATCAACCACATTCTCTCTGAGTAGACAAGTGTGCAGGCGGTAAATATGACGTTTATTGCATATCATTTTAGGGTAGGTTACAAGTCATGAAATTGTGCGCGTACTGTGCCTGTGCTGTGACTAACATTCACGCAAACCAGTACGACTGATCTTGTTTTTCACAATTTTTTGGATTTCTAACGGATAACCGTCGCTTTAGGTGAGTCTACCGTTGTGTGTAGTTTAGCCGAGTGAATTCGGGGTTGTCTCGTCCTTTTATTTGGCGGCCGTCTTGAATCTGTCGCGGTCGCGTCCAGTCTATTGGTCATTTCATGTCATGGAGGTGATGTCGAAAAAGTGTTGACATATTTGCCAACAAAAAAAAATCGGCGGATCCACCTGAAGTGAAGAGAATTTGTTTGGTGGTCTTATGAGATGGGACGATCCAGTGGCACATTTTTTCGTAATTCATTCCTCTGCCTTGGGGTGGGCAAGCCAGCCCATTCCCCAGCCGGTCCCAAGCCCGGATAAAAGAGGAGGGTTGGCGTCAGGAAGGGCATCCGGCCGTAAAATGTATTGCCAAAATCAGAGAGGATGGCACGCGGACCAAAGAAGGATCAAGAGAGAAGACTGGCATGGTATGAGCACGTAATGAGAAGGGACGAGAACTACGTTGGGAGGAGGATGTTATCTACGGAAGTGCCCGGGAGGAAGAAGAAAGGAAGACCGAGGATGAGGTGGAAAGATCGCATCAGGATGGACATGAGCAAGAAGAACCTGACGGAAGAGATGGCGCAGGATAGGGCGGAGTGGAGGAGAAGTATCCGCAACAGCGACCCCATCTAACTGGGACTAATAATGCTGCAGAAGAAGAAGAAGAATATTCCTCATTGTAATTTTACAGCATTTTACAGATTTACATTAATGGCAGCAAGCTGAAGATTGGCACTTGTAAATGTAATTTTAGTTTTCTTATTAAAAACAAGTGTTCTTTTTTCTGGGTTTGGTTGGACATTCATATTGGCTGTTCATTTTTTATTGTGAAGCAAGTGATTTTTGGATTCGGTTGAACATTAAAAGAATTTTCGATCATCTCTTCTTCTAATAAATTAGTAATCATTGAACATTAAACTTATTACCCAGTGTTTTTGTGAGTTGGGTTGCATATTTTTAAGTTGGGTTCAGAACGGCATCCCAACCCAACCAGCCGCACCCAAACAAAAATCCTAGATCCGCCACTGGTACAAAACGTCTCTATAGGGTAGTGGTGGCGAACCTTTTTAGCTGGTGGGTCATTTTTGTTACTTTTGATTTAAAAAAACGAAATTCGTTCACAATAATTTATTTACTTACTATTTTTAGTGAGAAACTTGTTGGATTTTAGCCAGGGATGGGGTCAAATACGTATTTGTATTTGTATTTACAAATACACAAAAATGGATATTTGTATTTGTATTTGAGAATTTAAAAAGCTGCATATTTGTATTTGAATTTGTATTGAGCCTTTTATTTGCCGTATTTGCTTCAAATACAGTCAAATACACTAATGTAATATAACTGTGCATATAACTACAAATTGATATGAACAGTAAAAATCAAACATTGAGAAATATGAATTTATTTTCTTTAATTATGCAAAAGTGCAGAAATATCAAGAAGTGTGAAATAATTTTCTCTAATAAAAATAATAAACAAGAGGAATTTGTTACTTTTCTTGCCTTGGTGTGAAAATGAAGTCTACTTTGATAAGAGCCAAAGTATTGCAATGTTAAGTTTTATACAATAAGTACTATACCAGTATTGTCTTACTTGAGGGTAGCCGAAGTCAAGTAAATATTATCCGTTTATATTTAGGATGAAATTGGTACGAAATTTGCAAATACAGTAAAAATTGTATTTGCATTTTATTTGTATTTGAAGCTTCATATTTGTATTTATATTTGTATTTGGGGATTTATAAATTCGAATATTTGTATCTGTATTTGAATTTGGCCGTAAAAAAAATAGTGTATTTGTATCTATATTTGTATTTGGGCAATTGTATTTGACCCCATCCCTGATTTTAGCTGCTAATGTTTTGGTCCGAGGTTTATATTTAGTTGTTTTTAGTCTCACACATGCGGCACTCATATCTGTGCCAAGGCGATTCCTAGTGGTGGATTTGACGAAATTCATGGAGGAAAACAACTGTTCACACGAATAAGATGAACCAAACATTGTTAGCAGAGCCAATGCTAGCTTTTTCATTGATGCAAAAGAATTTGGTAAAGAGTTCCATTCTGCAAGAATAAGATTCTCTACTCTTTCTATTGATTGTTGTTCTCTGGTCACACCTAAAATTGACGACTCCAATTCCTTTTCTTGTAACTTCAAACTAAGATCAATAAATTTAGTCTTCCATACTGCACTTTCTTGGAAGTCAACTAATTCCATTTCTAAATTACCAATGTCAAGCCAATGAAAAGCTGATAACTGAAGATCTTCAAATTGAATAGTGTAGGGTAATTGGATGAATTGTAAGTTGTCATACATACACACACGTTTTGAAACGTATACTATACGTTTAAAAAGGTTTGAATGTGTATCAGCTGTTTATTTCGGTGGGAGAATAAAATAATTTTAAAACTGTAAGGCAGAAAATATTAAAAATTAAAGTCATATTTTATTTAAATAAGAGCTCGTGGGTCACTAAAAATTGCCTCTTGGGTCAGTACTTGACCGGCGGCGGGTCAGTCGTTCGCCATCACTGCTATAGGGTATAGAGTTGCGGAAATTTTTTTACCGGAAAATTGAAGTTTTGAAACTCCCGAAATGTTTTTATTTTTTATTTTTTTAGTTATGTACGAAGGAGGAGCCAAGGGCAAGCGCCCGCAAAAATGCCCCCCCCCCTATACAGGAGAGAGCCGAAATCAAGGTTTCTGAGGATCATGATGCCTTTTTTTTAAATTTTGAAAAGATTGTGTAGTGTGTAAAATGCATGTATGTGTAGTGAAGAATAGATGGAGAAGCGTGTTTGAGAACATTCTGGACTGCTCACAGGGTAGATGAGACACGGGAAAAGATCAGCTAAAAAGGACAGTGATAGGAGAAACGGGAGTTTCAGCACTCCCTGTCTCCTGCCTAACGTCCTCCCCGGAATACTTCCCTCGTCGACTGGTGTCTACAATCTTCTCCTTGAAAATACAGTAATTATATATATATTCTTTTTGTTAAAATAATGAAATTTGAAAAACAAAAACTAAAATTAATAAATAGTAATTTTTCGGTGAATATTTTTCCTAACTACTTTCAAGAGAAATCCAAAATGAATAATCATTTTGGAGAACTGTTCAGTATTCTGCGCCTTATAATTCATTTTCTATCCAATTATATTATAATTAATCATATAATTGCTATTTAATTTAATCTAAACAACAAAAAGTATGAATTTATCATTATTATATATATATATATATATATATATATATATATATATACACACAGGGTGTCCCAGAATTAACTATCTATTTCAATGAAATCGGACAAATTTTTTAAAAACACACTTTTACTTATGTTTATCATGTTTAATATGTGTTAAAAATGTATAAATTTCTAAAAAAATTTCCTAATTTTATTTTCATAATTTTTTCATAGTTTTTCATAGTTTTATTTTTAGAATGGCAAAGAGACTCTCCAAAAGTTAATGTGTGGCTTGGAATGACCAAATCCAAAATTTATGGCCCATTCTTCTTTGCGGAAGCAACTGTAACAGGTACCGTCTACCTTGATATGCTTCAGCAGTTTCTCGAACCACAGCTTCTTGATGATGGCATTCTTGATAATGTTGTGTTTCAACAAGATGGAGCACCATGTCATTATGCTCTAATTGTTCGAGAATACCTCAACAGACGCCTTCCGAATCGGTGGATTGGACGTGGAGGACCTCGACCTTGGCCTCCGCGTTCTCCGGATTTGACACCCCTGAGTTTCTTTGCATGGGGTTTCATAAAAACAAAGGTTTATCGCCAAAAGATCAATAGTTTAGCTGAACTTAAAGAACGCATCCAGTTGGCAGTGCGGGAGATAACACCTGAAATGCTTCAAAATGTGTTTCGCAGCGCTGAGGATAGATTTGAAATTTGCAGAGATACAGACGGTGCACATGTTGAAACTTCTCAATAAAGTTTTGACTTATGATTTATAAATCTATTTGTTTTTGTATCATAATTTAGTAATAAACACAAAATTATGTCAGTTTTTATTAAATTTGTCCGATTTCATTGAAATAGATAGTTAATTCTGGGACACCCTGTATATATATATATATATATATATATATATATATATATATATATATATACATATACACACACACACAGGGTGTTATCAAATTATGTTTCATAAATTAGTATACATATTGAGGACGTCAAAGTGAACCAAAAGTTCCTATGAACATAAATCCGCAATCTCTTTTCCGAGATACATTGCTTTTTTTGCCGAGGACGATCCAATTAAAATGAGTCATTAAAGTTTATCAAAGTCGTAGTTGTCTGGTTGTTTCGATTGCTATTTTTCTTTTGTTTTAATAGTATTTTGTTAGTTGTCATTTTAGAAACCAAAATTATTTCCATCATTTCGTGTGTCACTCTCACGTAATGTTACAGAGCGTTATGGAGCAGTATTCTTTTAAAGAACTTGCTGATATGCATCTCGTGTTAGGAGAGATGCTAGGCAACGCGGCTGTTGCCCAACTCCGGTATGCTGAAAGGTATCCTAATAGGCGATTACCATCGAGGCCTACATTTCAATTGACCGTCGATAAACTTTAAAGACTTTCATTTTAATTGGATCGTCCTCGGCAAAGAAGCGATGTATCTCGAAAACGAAGCGATTGCGGATTTATGTTCATAGGAACTTTTTGGTTCACTTTAACGTCTTCAATATGTATACTAATTTATAAAACATAATTTGATAACACCTTGTATATATACAGGGTGTTTATAAAGTCCCTATCTATTTCAGTGAAAACGTAGCAAAAAGGGTAAAATTCAATAACAATATAATAGAAGGCATACATTTAATGAATACTTAAGCATATGATTCTACATGAGCACCATCAGTATCTCTACAGAGTTCGAATCTGTCAGCAGCATTGCGGGAACACATTTTGGAGCATGACGGGGGTTATTTTTTTAACTGCTGTTACGATACGAGCACGTAAATGTCCCAGCTTCATTCAGATGGCATTTTAAACCCATCGTCTTTCAACAAGATGGGGCACCTTGTCATTACGCAAACATTGTTCGGGAGTACCTAAATGAACAATTTCCAAATCGGTGGATCGGACGTGGAGGCAACAGGCCCTGGGCTGCTCGATCTCCTGACCTAACGCCCTTGGATTTCTTTGCATGGGGCTTTATCAGATCAAACGTCTATCAAACGAGGGTTACAGAGCTGCAAGATTTACGTGCTCGTATTATAACAGCAGTTAGAAAAATAACCCCTGTCATGTTCCAAAATGTGTTCCGCAATGCTGCTGACAGATTCGAACTCTGTAGAGATACTGATGGTGCTCATGTAGAATCATATGCTTGAATATTCATTAAATGTATGCCTTCTATTATACTGTTATTCAATTTTACCCTTTTTGCTACGTTTTCACTGAAATAGATAGGGACTTTATAAACACCCTCTATATATATATCAGTGGCGTGCGGTACATGGAAGCAAGGGAAGCAATGCTTCCCTATTCAAAGAAAGAAGAAAATGCTGTATTATACTTTAAAGTTTAAACAGTTCAATATGTGTTAATAATTTGTACAAAATCATTTTATTATACTGTACTATTTATAGCATTTGATTGGTAATCAGGTGGATATTACATAGTATATACATTGGTTGCCGTTCGTGCAAAAACCTTTAAGAAAGCCGACGCAAAAAAATCTCGAGTTGGACAACAATTGACGAAATGCATCCTTTTTCCCAATGACTTTCGCTTTTTTTTTACTGTTACAAATTGTTTCTTTCCATTCTAAAAACTCATTTAATGTTTAATAATGTAGTATTTATTGAATACAACAAGTTACATATATAGTTTTCTACTAAAAAATTTCATGGCCATGTTAAGCGAAAAAGAAATATATTTATCGTTATTTTATCCTTCCCTATGTCAAAAAGGAAGCAATTTAGAAATCGCTGTCCAGATCTTATAGTTAATTTTCTTGAAATATCTGGCAACTTTACGTGCTGTCTGCTGTCATTCTCTCATTTAAAGCGAATACGTAACTACACTAGAAATGCGCAAGGGTAAGAAAGGCTTGCAAGTTTAGCTTTAATCTCAATTGAGAAAAAGCTTCTTAAGGATATGAAAACCGATGCCTTTTACGAAGAAATAATAGATATATTTAATAAAAAAGAAAGAAGAATAGAATTAACCTATAAGTAAAGTAAGTAGATGATTATATGTGTTTTGTTTTTATTATATACGAGTATTTTAAAGTTTTATTTTTATTTTATATAATCTTTGTTGTTTTTGCTTGAATTGCTTCCCCTTGACGAAAAATCACCGCACGCCACTGATATATATATATATATGATACACAGACAGTGCATGGAACAAGGAACTCTTCTGGGAAAATTAAATCCTAGATCCATGTCCCAAAGCTGGATCCTGTCTGCTTTGCAGATAGCTGGTGAGGGAAGTTATATTTATGGGACCTCTTTGCGAGTGACCCGTTGCCCACGTCGGGCTAGCATCATGAAAAAGAAAAACTATGGTATTTGTCATTTACCATTACTTATTCGGACTATAGTGGATTTAATTTTCCCAGAAGAGTTCCTTGTTCCATGCACTGTCTGTGTGTATCATAAAAAAACTCAGGGGACCATTCTGAGTTCATTCCCATATATATATATATATCCCCGCAAGGGGGTTCTAAGCTCGTGCTCTTTGTGCTCGTTTGTACGTGCTTGTTCCTGGAGGTTTCACGTGCGCCCTCCCGGCCCTATCACCCAAGGATGATGGGGCTCGACCCTGCAGTCCTTGTCATCCTTGGTCTTTTTCCACTTCGACTGTCCCCTCCACCCTTTCTTTTTCCTCTGTCTTTCCTCTCACTTTTGCTTTGTTTTTCCGCCGAGATATGCCCTTTTAAATAGAGGCGAATCGGTTCTTCCCGAACTTAAAAAAAAAAAAAATAATATATATACACAAACAGAAACGTTCGCAAACCAGTGAAGTCAAGAACATAATTGGGTTTTATGTAAGTTCAAAGTTTCAAGTAATAAAGAACTCCGAACATTGTCTATATGGATGGATTCCTTATTTAGTATACAGTGCAGAGTAAAGTAAAAAAAAAAAAAGAGCCTTAATTAAGTTTCCGGTGAGTGTCTATGCGCTTCACAGTTTGGAACCTAATTTTGAAAGGAACCTTTCCTTAACCTGGTTTCATAAGTAGTAGAGAATCAAATGGTTTAAAAATTTCATATCTTAGGAAACTTGAATGTCTACAGTTAATTATTTATTGACAGTCCTGCCGTAAATTGGATAATTGAAGCGTTTGACATTTACGATTAAATTAAAGTGAACACAATAATAAATGGAAAAATGGCCCGATTTAAACAATTTTCGTAAGTAATTAAACATCAAAATAAATAATAACACAAACCTTATTTATTTAGTTCAGTCGTATACAGTACTTACATATTAAATTTAATCCTAAATTAATCATAAATTTAACCCTCATACTCGCTAAAATGATGAGTCATCATATGTGTGGTTTCATTCTTCTGCTCTGTATCATATTAAAAGTTTCACACATTTTAATATATATATATATATATATAACAACTTTGTATTACTGTAATTAATTGGCAATGAGGTATTACACTCTAGAAATGACTAAAAATAACACATTTTAAACGTATCTCAAAACATTAAGTTTTTCTTTTCTTTTGGAGGCGGGTGCCCACTTTTTTAAGGTGTTATTTTCGGGAAGCGAAATAATTGTTAACTTTAATAATAATGTTATGCTATTGTTGTTGTTGTTGTTGTTGTAACACTTCCCCCTTTGTTACTGCTCATTCGTACCATTAAAACCCATTCTCCTTCAAATGATGTTTTGCTCGTTCCACGAACACTTTGTTCCTTTCCATTTTCACCGGTTTCGTTCCACGAGTGACCTCGAAAGGCATTTGTGTCGTCGAGTTCATTTCCTGTTCATGATTTTCCACTTTTGTTTCGATTTCAGTACTTCTTCTCTTCTTCTTCCTTTTCCTCCTTCCTCTCCTTCTTCTTCCTTTGTCTTTCCAGTTTCTGAGGAGGGCGTCCTCACTCGAATTTTGAAGGCGTTTTGTATTACTTCATCGGCGTTCGGAAGAACACCTTTTTCAGATGTACACAATTTCAACAACTGAAAATGTTTTCTTTAGCAGATAGGATTGTTAGAGGCCATTTACACTATATATATATATATGTGAGAGAGAGAGAGAGAGAGAGAGAGAGAGAGAGAGAGAGAGAGAGAGAGAGAGAGAGCTATTCTTAAATCAGGAAAAAGAGTAAACCTTTTATGACAAACTGTTAAAATGCCTTAAATTAACTTTTAAAAAAGAAACTTTATATCTTATTTTTATACATTATACATTTCTCTACCTTCGGCTCGAAGCAACTGAATTAAATGCTTGGGGTCGAAATCCCTCTTCCAAACCTTGAGTGACGTTGGTGCACTCATCGATCAGTGAATGAATAAGCAACAGATCGCCGTCACTTTTGTTCTCAAATCGCTGAAAGAAAAATAAAAAATATACTCAGTGTGTGTGTGTGTGTGTGTGTGTATACACACACACACACATATATATATATATACACACACCTTTGGTTAGCTTCCGCCCGAATTGTTCATTCTGACGAAGGTCAAGCTTTTCACTCCACCTTAGACCTACAGTTTAACGTGGAATCCGAACACGCCCCATCAGCAGCCCAGCGTCTTAACCACTAGGGTCACCTAGGGTACCCATTTATCTACCAACCACTTTCTTTATTGTGGGAAGGATGAACAGCTGATCCTGAAATTTTCAATAATTTCGCGTAATTACTGTTTCACTCAGGGACTTCAGAAAGTTACTGAAATACTTAAGAATTTCACCTAACCAACCTAACCTAACCTAATTTAATTTCCTGAAGTCGTGAGTAAAACAATAATTACACGAAATCACTCGTTTAAAATTTTTTTTTACATTATATATATATATATATATATATATATATAAGGGGTTCCAAAAAACCTTAGCCCCACCCCCCCCCCCCCCCACCCCCCCCCCATTTGCAGCTTACATGTTTACTTATATCGAAATAGTTTTTAGTGATTATAAAAATATACAAAATTCTTTATTTATTGCAGGTATTAAAATTACTCTAGCTGATAAAGTGATAATATAATGGCTTCTCAATTAATTGGTGATTCGGAGAGGCAACGTGTGATAGATCGCATATTTCGGGAAGCTCGTGATGCTGGAGCCACCTTTATAACACGTTCATGGGTTGCCAAAAAGTTGCGAAGAAGTGAGGACTTGTTCAAAAGAAATTGGATAAAACTTTGGATGAATGTGAAATGGATACAACCAAATTTGGGCGCCCAAATTTGCCACTCTCCAGGAAACAAAGGACCAGTGATGTAGTCGAGACCACCAAGTCCGAGAATGAGACCGAGACCGAGACCTGATCCTGTGAGACCAAAATCGAGACCGAGATCAAAGGTTCGAGATCGAGATCTACCTTCCGAGATCAAGGCCCTTAAAATTCGAGACCGAGATCGAGACCAAGCTCATGCCCTTTCAATTTGACACTACTATGGAAATTAGACTATGTTAAGTATATTAATAAACTAATAACTACTTTCTCAGATGTAGTGTGTTGAATGCAAAAAGTGTAGCCTAAAATTAACAAATGAATATATATATATATATATATATATATATATATATATGTACGTACTTTTTATTTATTTACTTCTTTTATATCTGTTACAGAAGGTTTAACGAACGTACCCACTACCCAGTTTGACTTGTGCATTTATTTAAAGCATGATAGGTGCTCATTACACTTAAGGAACATCAGCATGCTCAGAAGATCTGCTGAAGTTCGACTTCTGTGGGGCCTCATTATTATGCCTCCATGGCTAAATACACGCTCAATTGGAGCACTAGAGGCAGGCACTGTTAAAACAGTCATGGCAATATTGGCCAGTGATGGGAATTTATCCCTTTTCTGGTGCCAAAACTTTATTGGAGAGCAGTTGTCTAAAATATGAGATTCATCGATCTCTAAGAGGTACCGCCGCAACTGTTCCCTGCGGTTCAAAATCTTCCCAGTTTCAACGTTCTTCTGCTTGGACCGATAGCTTTGATGTTTTGCTATTAGTCTCGGAACTTTGGTTTGACTCTGTTTTATTTCGTCATCGCTGCTGTGAAAATGAGCGCTGTCTCTCTGTATCTGCTCATTCTCCGTGGCCTTATAATATATACTTATATATATAATATATATAATTCTCTATTTAGTGTTTCCATTTTTCCATTTTCAATAAAATTAATCTGACGGGGCGGGGGGGGGGGGGGGGGGGGGTGTTGTAGCGCTAACCTAAAAAAAATCCAGACACCCCCCCCCTCGCAAGACAAACGTGGCAACTCAAAACAGGGTGACTGATTAGTGAATACCTAGAGTCCCTTACTTTTACAAACTTTCATAAACATTCTGAATTGTGTCTGTTCAACCAAGCCACCATCATGATTATGCCAATAACATGTATTTTTCATTACGGTCTCGAGAGGTCTCGAAAGGTCTCGGGGAGAAAAACCGAGACCGCGTCTGTCGAGACCGAGATCGAGACCGAGATCTAAATAGCGGAGACCGAGATCGAGATCGAGATCTGCAAATTGGGTCTCGAGAGGATACAATGACGCAACACATTGAAACTGTTTTAGCAAATTTGCGTAACGATCAAGATCTATTCACGTCACTTTTGGCAAGCTACCCAAAGCGAATTCAGGCTGTCTTGGAAGCCAATGGCGAGAACACCAAGTTTTAATTGTTTCTCATTAAATGCAGGATTAAATTCTCTTTTGTAAGGTATGTTTAGTTTTACTGTACCTCTAATGGTTTAGGCCATGGGGGCTAAGGTTTATTGGAGCCCCGTATATATATATATAATTTATATAAAGGGGGCCGAAAGTCTGGATCCATAGGAAAATATTTATTTTAATACATAAATTACAACAAATGGTAAATACTTAAATGAATATCAACTTTAACTCGTAAATGCGTATCCGTGATACTGTACAGTGGTTCGTACTCCAGTATAAACAACAAATTATAACAAATGCTCAAATTGGCGGCCTCTGACATCGAGACACTTTGGGATGGAATTTATGATTTTTAATAATTCTTCGAATTGACGTTCTCAAGATGCGTGTTTCATTTGATAATCTTCTTGTTGACTTTACTGGACTATTCGTTAAAGTTTCACATACTATTGCAGAGGTATTTTCATCAGTTGCAGTTTTTGGACGACCAGAACGCCGTCGATCATGTACACTTCCTGTTTCTTTGAAACGTTTAAACAACTTGCCAACAGTCGCATGTGTTACTGGATGCTTATCAGGATGATTTCTATTGAATTCGGTAGCAACTTCTCTGTGTGTAGCGCCCTGTCTTGCGTACATGAGCACAAGTTCTACCCGGTCTTCTGTTGTTAGATTCGAAGCCATTTCTGGGCTGAAATAAAAAGTATTTGAGTATTTATACTGGAGTACGAACTACTGTACAGTATCACGGATACGCATTTACGAGTTAAAGTTTATATTCATTTTAAGTATTTACCATTTGTTGTAATTTATGTATTAAAATAAATATTTTCCTATGGATCCAGACTTTCGGCCCACCCTGTATATATATATATATATACACACACACACAGTGTATATATATATATATATATATATATATATATATATATATATATTATATAGAGTATATATATATGAAAATTATTTCACGAAAGTAACACGTGAAAAAATATTTATGATGAATTAAACCACGAAGGAAAGGAAACACAGAGTGGTGCTCAAGCGCTTTCGTCTAATGACACTGTTCCTGAGGATGTCATTAGACAAAAACGCTTGAGCACCATTCTATGTTTCCTTTCCTTCGTGGTTTTATTCATCATATATATATATATATATATATATATATATATATATATATATATGATACACACAGACCGTGCATGGAACAAGGAACGCTTCTAGGAAAATTAAACCCACTAAAGTCCGAATAAGTAATGGTAAATGACAAATACTATAGTTTTTTCTTTTTCATGATGCTAGCCCGACGTGGGCAACGGGTCACTCGCAAAGAGGTCCCAAAAATATAGCTTCCCTCACCAGCTATCTGCAAAGCAGATAGGATCCAGCTTTGGGAGAGGATCTAGGGTTTAAAGCACCCTAGCCCAGCTACATTTAGAACCTCAATATAAGCAAAAGACTCGCTGCCTTCACGTCAGATTGAATACATCAAAGAAAAAGGGGTAACTATTATATTTTTAGGCAAAAACCAAAACTTAAACCTCAACTAGCAGAATTGAGCGTCCACTTTTCAAAGCACAGAACATGTCCGTTTCATGATGGGAATGAACTCAGAATGGTTCCCTGAGGTTTTTTATGATACACACCGACCGTGTCATTTACCATTATTTATTCGGACTACAGGGGCTTTAATTTTCCTAGAAGAGTTCCTTGTCCATGCACGGTCTGTGTGTATCATAAAAAGCCTCAGGGAACCATTCTGAGTTCATTCCCATATATATATATATATATATATATATATATATTGGCTTTGTTTAACCCCCTTCGCAACATCTAAGGTCATATGACGGAGAGGACCTACAGCTTTACGTGGGATCCGAATCACGGGTTGCTACATAGTCTGGACGCGGCGGACGGTCTCCCATCCAACTACTACCCAGACCGAATGTCGCTTAACTTCGCTGATCAACGGGAATATATATATATATATATATATATATATATATATATATATATATATATATATATATATATATCGGCATGTCAACAGTGAGGTTTTATGCCTACGGCATAATGAAGTCAAAGTTCATGCAATTAAAATTCCCTTCAAAGTTGCCATGCACACGTTGGAGGTCTTCCCAAACTTATTCAAATGGGTTCGTGTCAAGGTTTCAAAGGGTGCAAGGAAGAATCCACTGGTTTTTTTGTTTCTTCCCCTGAGTAGTGGTTTGGAAATGTGACACACGGCATAATCTTCCTCATTCATCTGCAAACCCAGGGCCGGATTAAGCATTGTTAGGGCCGGGGGCAATGAATATTTTTGGGCAGGTATCACTAGAAAAACACAATTCTTTACCTGATACATCATACATGAGTGATGTGATCAGCTGACTGGGATCGATCAACAGAAAACGAAACAAAAACAAAGATGTGATTACAGAAAATGTATACTTTGTTCACATAAATGGGATACTAAACTAGGTTTTGTAGAAGCGGAATCTAGAATTTTTTTTTCTTCCTCACGGTCGACCAATTATTTCAACGGTAGATTATAGCGTTTACATAGTTTCTTGGGGTCGGTCAGCATCTTGGGGCCGGTCAGCATCTGGGGCCGGGGGCAAATGCCCCCTTTGCCCCCATTATAATCCGCTATTGTGCAAACCAACCGTCTAGTACAATGGAAGGGGATGGTCAGGCCGGATTTAAGACTGTTTGGGCCCCTAGGCAGTAGGACTGTGGGGCCCCTCGGCTGGGCAGTAATTTGTAGCGACCTCAAGCAGGACTGGGTTTAGGCTGCAGGCCACTGGGCAGTGATTGACTGGTCATCTAATTACAATAGTTCTCACTTCTGCATAGTTCTCTCTTTGCCCCCTGCTGCTCATACTCATTGAAGCACTCATGTTTTGTCTCGACAAAACTCTTTAGCGACTTTACACCTGCCACAGCAGCGTTCAGATCTAGTTTGGGATCCTGCAGTTTTGGCTCGTACTATTGGCCCTGTCTAGAATTTCGTACCAGAAGACTGTATATATACCCGTTTCCAGCATACCATGCGCTCATATAAGGTGTTTGTATCATAGCCTACTTTTGACATTTCAACTGGGTCGGCGGCAATTTTGGCCAGTGTGTGTCTGATTTGAGGATAGCCCTGCACGAGCGCTTTACTGGCATCAGCTCTGTACGACCAGCGCATGGTAGTGACCCTTTTAGGTACGCACTCATGACTAACAGCTGATTTTGGTGAATCAGTCAGCATTTCATAACGACGTGTGGATGCAATGAAAAACACAAAACCGTCTCGAGAAAGTCGGAGAAACACACAGCAGTTGGAGAGCACTCAGCAGCTGTCTTTCCAACCAGGTTTAGTGAGTGTCCTGCACACGGCACCTATGTTGCCAGGTTGTTCTCCGATGTCACCTTGACTTGGAGACCATTGTTGTACCTTCCGTTTATGACTGAAGCATTGTCGTACCATAACAAATATTTTTGGAACAGTTTTGTAGGGGGGCCCGGGCAGCTGCCCAGCCTGCCCTACCCTAAATGCGGCCCTGGGGATGGTTCTCTTGAAAGAATATCTATTCAGCCCAATTAAGACATTCTCCAGTGAATATGAATACGTAATACCACGTCTGTCTTTCCATCATCCCAAAACGGTGGCCAAACGTACCATTACATTAAGCCATCGTGTTCAGTTAGATGCGGACTGCAAATAGAATGCTCAAGTGATTCATTCGCGTTTCTCTTTAACCACTGTGTTCATTCATCATGAAGTGAGATTAGTCTTAGAAAGGAAAAGACCGCCACAATGCCATAAGTTTGTGTATCATCTTCTTGGCCCATGTTAATCTTCGCTTTTATATTGGCTGCTGGAAACAGAGGTTTTCGTTGAGACATGTTCATAATAACCCAGTTTACGCAAATAAGTAGGTGTTTTTGTTTCTGCGTTGATTGTACCTCATTTGAAGAGGTCTCTCTCTATGTTTGGTCTATAACCAGTGATGGTCCTTCTGGTCGATGGTGTTTGCTTCTTGTTTATTTCTCTGACGAAAATTTGCAGTGATATTAACTGTACTTTTTACAGTCCCCAAAATTTGAGCTATTGTATCTACTTCTCACTTTTATTACAATCTGATTGCCCAATAACGTGTCCCTGTATATAGGTTTGTTTTTGTGGGGTCAGTATTTCAGAATCGAAAAGTGACCAACCCCCCAATTAATAAAGCAATCAATCATCTCTCAAGAAAAAGAAGAACAAATAAAAAAGAAGATATTTACTTCCTGATTTTGTTTTGTTATTTAATTCTTCCTTCCAGGTGTGGAGATTGCGCGTGTGGGGCTGCAGAGTACCTTCAATGACCAGGTCTTTATTTGGGGATAGCGACAATACTGAGTGTGATTGCCCATGTCTACGAGTTACCACTCTGAAGGTGTTGAATTCGAGTACTGAAAACTTCATGATTGAAGACTCTTATTCATTGTTAGTTCCCGAAGAATGGATCCCTTTTCATTTCAAGCGCATAAATTCATTTTTACTTTAGTTTGATCACGATCGGAGGTCAAACATTCCAGAAATTTGTCAAACATTTCAGTGCAAATGCCGCAATTAGAAGGTACATCCGCAGTTGGTGTTGACATAATGGCTATATGAACACTATTCCAGCTAAGAAAAACCTTTTACAGTCAATGCATGATATTGTAGAATAAATTTTATAAAAATAAGTGAAATGGTGATACGTTTATAGGAGTGATTTAATAAAATTACCATTGCAATAAACTTTTTGAAGAGCGATGGATCAAATTCTCCCGCTTCGTTTACGAGGTCAAGTTCTCTGGCAACACACCCTCGCAAATATTCGTTCCTTCTCTTCGCCACCTGAAATAATGGTTGACAAATAAATACAGTAATATAATCAGCTTTAAGGAATAGAATTTCACTCATCATCTCGAAAAATACGAGTAGTTTACTATGTTTTTAAGCCAAAATGGGATAGAAAAGATTTCGCTAACAAATATACGTTGCATTTCTGAAAGCAATTTATTTTTTACTTATTTCATTTATTTATTTATTTACGAAGATTTTCTCTCGCTGTTCTGCTCGCAAGAATTTTGTATTCTCTTTTGTAACTCGTGTTAAATGTTCCGCAAATTCATGGAATTTTTGTACAAACTCCTCGTAACGTGGCGCAGTTTCGATATAATCTCTCTTAAATCGTGTGGTTGTGCGCGTTCACGAGTGAGTGTATAAATGCATAACGCATAAAACAAAAGAATGCAGAATTCAAGTAGAAATCATGACATGAACATTTGTTTAAAACAACAAAAGAAATAACGAATTTACTTATAAAACCTCAAATCAACAAAATTTTTCTCACTTGTACGCACTCATTTTAAGTGACAAAAACAATTATTAATTATGTGAAAACAGTTTTCACTACAGTATATTAAAATAGGTACGAAAAAAGCCACACAATTCTACACATTCATTGTAGCTTAATCAGTTAAATAAAATCTAAGTAAGAAATACCCACTATAGACATGTACTATTATTATTATTATTATTATTATTATTATTATTAAAAAAATGTAATAGTTTTTGCTCAAATAATAATAATAATTATTATTATTACTATAATTTGGTCACGGCTACAGCCTTAACTTACCACAGGATCTTCATGAAACTTGGTGCAAATGTTGGAAGTATGATTCGCTCTGGAATTTATCCGAACCGGCTGATTACCACCATTTTTGACCATTGGTCAGTGTATCAACTCGAAAAATATTGTCCGATCGAACAAAAGTGATAGAGGTGAAATTTTTCTCCTTGAAACACAAGCTCATACTATTTTTGCTATTTTTGCTATTTTTTATAGTAAAGTCCTAAAACAAGAGAAAGTTTAAATTCTAATAGAATATGAAATACTCAACGGAGGACTTTGAAATTTATATCAGTCTGAAGGAAACCATTTCTTCTGTATATGATACAAAATTCATTTTCATACCTCTCTTAGATTTTATATTAAATTCTGAAGAACAGCTTTCATATGGATCTGAAGTTTTAGGTTGTTTTAGGCTTAAAATGAAATTTTGGAGAAAATTCCCTCAGGGAGATCAACTTTTTTATATACTATTTTAAAGAACAAAAAAGTTTTATCATATTACATACATTTTAATTTCAAAGGTTAAAATCCATCATTCAATTTTACCAAAAGAAAGTTTGTTTTTAAAAAGTTTTGCATTCAACACCAAATAACATCGTACGTTTGGGGTGAAGGTGATGAAAATTTTGTCTGTATATACTGCAGAACTATGCCTTTTCTCTAGGCAGGCCTGTACACAGGAAGAGAGGGGGGCAAAGGGGTGCTCAAACTTTCGCTTACAACTTAACTCTGGACGATTCCGGTGCTGTTCTGTCTCCTCCCTCTGACCTTATTATGTCTGAAATTAGAATCTCTTCCAAAGATGTTTTCTCTGCCCTATCTGGACTCAACTGTAGGAAGGCGTACGGTCCTGAGGGTGTTCCTCCTGTTGTTCTTAAGAACTGCGCTTCAGTGTTGACACCCTACCCAGGCAAACTCTTTCGTCTTTGTCTCTCATCTGGTACTTTTCCTTCATGTTGAAAGTTCGCTTTTATTCAGCCTGTCTCAAAGAAGGGTAACCGCTCTCAACCCTCCAACTATCGTCCAATTGCGTTGATTTCTTGTCTTTCTAAAGTTTTTGAATCTATCCTTAATAGGAAAATTCTTGAACATCTCTCTTCTCACAATCTTCTTTCAGATCGTCAGTATGGATTCCGCAAGGGACGCTCTACTGACGATTTTCTTGCATATCTCTCAGCCAGACTCTCTATTGAACGGACGCATTTCCTGAGCTCTCTGATATTGCTTCTACTTTTGCATATTGCTAATAATTTTACATTTGGAAAGTTTTGAATTTTATGTACTTGTGTTTATATTCATACTGTTATAGTTAAGTAATTGAATATTAGTGGTTTTTAGCGATTTAGAAGTTTTCATAGCCGGCTTAATTTAACTTAAACTTGTGACGGTTATAAACTAATTTTAACTGCGCGATGCCGTCGCAGAAAGCGTCGTGTGTTAGGGTGGGGTAAACTGGTGGTATTCGGATTTTAAAGATTATAACGGCGGTCCTATGGCGATTACCGAGAGATCAGTTTTTCTTTTGCAAGTTAAGGGAGGAAATAGTTGATATAAAACGCAGTGTACGTGAGGTAACGGAAAGACTTGCAACGCTTGATGAGGGCAGGAGTAGGGCTACGGTTGACGAAAGCCGAACCAATACTAACGTTGAAGACGTTAGTGATTTGAAGGGTGAGGTGCGTAACCTAGTTTCTAGTTTAGGTAGCTTATCGTGGAGGTTGGATAGAGTTGAGGAAGGGGATAAGGTTAGTCCGAGATTAGTAGATGGGGAGGGATTTAAAGAAGTTAAGGGTGGAGCTAGGCCGCGTACGTTAGGTGATAGGAATGCTCCCCTATCGAGGTTTCGAACCCTTTCGCCCATTTGGAAAGGGACGTGAATGAGGGGGAAACTATTTTAATTGGGGACTCTTTAGTGCGCCATATGGACACAGAGTTCGTTGAACGGCAGCCAACCAAGAGGAGGAGGGTCTGTCTCCCAGGGGCCAGGGTTGACAGAGTTAGAGACGAAGTGGATAGAATTGACGTTGCCTCCCATCACTCGATGTTGGTGACGATGGTAGGGTGCAACGACTCGTATAGGCCCGATACGAGAGTGCCCGACCTTTTGGAGAGATATAGGGGTTAATTAGGTCCCTAAAGGCGAGGTCAGATAGGTCTTTAGTTCTAGGTATTATCCCTAGGCACGGCTTGGGTCTTAGGATTACGTCTAAAACGATATTTTTGAATACTAAATTAGAAGAGATTTGTGCTGAGGAAAATGTACCCTTCATAAAGCTGTGGTCAGAATTCAGTGATCCTAACCTTTTTATAAAAGATGAGGTGCATTTTAATGAAATAGGTAATGCTAGGCTAGGTAGGTTAATTGACGAAAACGTACGAAAGCTGCATAGGTCGAAGCCTTCTTTAAACGTTGTGGGTCCAGGGAACGCGGGCCCGACGTGAAAAATAGTTTAAAACGTCGGCCTGTGGTAAAAAATAACTTAAACGTCTTTCATTGTAACGCGCGTAGTATTAGAAATAAATTAAACGAATTTAAGGCGATAATTTATTCCGGTAACTACGATATACTAGTTGCTATCACTGAAACGTGGTAAATACCGTGACTCGGGACTTGTTGGGGGAATTTGATATACCGGGTTTTAAACTCTTTACTAATGATAGGTTACATAGGATTGGTGGCGGCGTTTTGCTGTACATTCGTAATTCCCTTAGGGCTATCGAGGTTAAGATAGATTTTCCGGCAGCAATTAATGCGATATGCGTTGAAGTTAGGGCGCGTATTATTAGTTTTAATTTTGTTGTTGTTTATAGACCTCCCGTTCAACCCCTCGATACCGATACTAGATTTTACTCGTTTCTTGGTAACTTTATTGACAATCGGAATAGTATAATTGTCGGAGACTTTAACTGCCCTAATGTTAATTACAAGACTTTTACTGGTAATGAGAAGGGTTTGAGATTGATTGAGTTCATGGAAGATAATTTACGACAGATGGTTACCGAACCAACGCGCGGTGACAATATTTTAGATTTGGTGATGACGAACGGCAAAAATATAGTCGAAGGTTTAGAAGTAGGCGGGAGTTTAGGATGTAGTGATCATCAAATTCTTGGGTTTAAGTTATTGATAGAAAACACTAAGGATAGTAACGTAATAGAAGTCCCTGATTTTCGTGGGGCTAATTTTGATAGTTTTGCGGATAGGATGAGAGTAGTGGACTGGGATAACTTACTTATGGGTAATGACACAAATTTGCATTGGGAGGCATTTAAAGAAAGTTTTATGAATACTGAAAGGGAGTTTATTCCTCGTAGGCCCAAGCGAGCAAGAAATCATGCTAGGTCCAAGTGGTGGACTAGGGAAATAGGCGAGTTCATAAACGAGCGTAACACAGCGTATAGACTTAATAAGCGCAATGGCACGGTAGCTAACTTTAATAGATATATCGAGCTTAGACGTCAGGTTAAAAGATCAGTTTGGAATGCTAAGTGTAATTTAGAGATACTTATAGCTGCGGATAATAAACATAATTCAAAAAAGTTTTTTGAATACGTCAATAATCGTAAGCCGATAAAAGATAAAATAGGCCCTCTAGTGGATGTTAATGGCGCTTTGGCTTCTGACGCTCAGGCGATGGCGGGTATTTTCAATAACTTTTTTCCGACCGTTTTTCCGGAGAAGACGTAAATAATGTCCCCGACGTGGACGATATCGTCCCATTTAGTAGCGAGACTATTTTGGATGAAATAACTGTTTACGAGGGTGAGATTGCGCATTATATCGATAGGCTAAACGTTAGCAAGGCTCCAGGCCATGACGCTTTTTATCCCAGACATTTGAAAGATTTGAAAGACGTTATTGTAGGCCCCTTAACGAAGATTTTAATCAGTCACTCGAAACGGGGATTATTTCTGAAGACTTCAAATTAGCTAACGTCAGGCCCATTTTTAAAAAGGCGGCCGTACAGTAGCTAGCAATTATAGGCCCATTAACTTAACGTCACTTGTCGGTAAACTATTGGAATCCGTCATTAGGGATCGTATCATCTATCACTTAGAAAGTCAGGATTTGATTAATAGTAGTCAGCATGAGTTTCGACGCCATAGATCTTGTTTAACTAATTTGTTAGAATTTTATAACGAAACAGTGCGCGAATACGATAGGCATAGAGCGGCTGACGTTATTTATTTAGATTTTAAAAAGGCGTTTGATACAGTTCCGCATAGAAGATTAATTGCGAAGGTTAAAGCGCACGGTATACGCAGCCAGGTAGCTAACTGGTTAGAGCAGTGGTCGCGAACTTTTTTGGGTATTACCCCAAAATATATTTGAGGACGTAATCAGGACGTAAATTCGTAATATTCTAAAATTTAGAATAACGCCACATTTATGTAACAAAATAAAATAAAAATATTTGAAAAAAATATCAGCACAAAGTGTCTCTCATACCGCACGCATTACCCCCAAAAGTTTTAAATTTACCCCATTTGGGTAATTTACCCCTGTTCCCCGACCACTGGGTTAGAGGAATGGCTTCGTGCTAGGAGACAGTGGGTCGTTGTTAATGGTAGTGAATCGGGATGGTTGGATGTAGGTAGCGGTGTCCCACAGGGTTCAGTATTAAGCCCATTGCTATTCGTAATTTACATTAACGACATAGATGTAAGATTGACTAGTAACGTGTTAAAATTCGCGGACGATACTAAAATAGGCGGTAAGGTTGTTAACGAGGACGATAGAAATAGGTTCCAAGACGATGTAAATAGGATTATGGAGTGGACTGATAAGTGGCAGATGCAATTTAAGGTAGACAAATGTAAAGTTTTGCATATAGGTTATCGTAACAATAATTACACGTACACGATGGATGATAGAGTTAGCGAGCGTTGACGAGGAAGTAGATTTAGGCGTACGCGTATCTAAGGATTTAAAAGTTAGAAACCAGTGCCTGGAGTCTTGCGCAAAAGCTAATAGGATGTTAGGCTTCATAGCGCGTAATTTCGAATTTAAATCGAAGAATATTATATTGCCCCTTTACAAGTCCCCAGTCAGGCCTCATTTAGAACATGCCGTTCAGTTTTGGTGCCCGTATTTGCGTGAGGATATTGATCGGTTAGAAAGGGTTCAGCGTCGTGCCACGAAACTAATTCCGTCATTGCGCAACAAGCTTTATGAAGATAGGATTAAAGAGTTAGACTTGCATTCACTCGAAACTAAGAGATTAAGGGGGGGAGCTTATTGAAGTTTTCAAAATCGTTAACAACATCGATAACGTAAATTTTGACAAATTGTTCACTTTCGATGATAGCAATACTCGTAATAACGGATTTAAGTTGCGTGGCAGACGTTTCATTACTAATATCGATAAAAACTTCTTTACGTTTAAAGTAATTGATAAATGGAATAATCTTGAACTCTACCAGCGTTAATGTGTTTAAAAACCGTCTAGATCAGGGGTGGGGAACCTGCGGCCTTAAGGCCGCATGCGGCCTTTTGGGGTACTAGTTGCGGCCTTCTGCCTACTTGACATTCAGAATTCATACCGTACGATAATGGACAGCAACTGATACCCTTTTAGGGCTTTAGGCTATTTCATTAGATCATGGTTTCAGCTTCACTGCTTCTTACACATACAAGTCTTCTTTATGGCTTGAACAATAGGAAATATGGCAACGCTGCCAGTTGAAACTGGCAGCGTTGCCTTACGGCTTACGCCCTTACCTATCAACGACCAACTCGACTGGCTGACTGGATGACAGTTACTGACGATTCTCCGATAGTGACACGCACGCTTGTTTCCTTTAAAACTGTAAATCTTTGATCAATTCGTGTACCATTTTTATTTAAAAATCTTCTGGTATCCTAATCATGTCAAAAACTGTGAAAAGAAAATTTAAAGGAAGAGAACAGAGTATTCCATGAAGAATGGGAATTGCAGTATTTCATAGTTGCTGAGAAAGATAAAATGATGTGTTTGCTCTACAACGCCATAATTGCAACAGTGAAGCAACACAATGCATATCAGCATTATGCAACTCATAAGAACCCACAAGTATGCTATATTGGAAGGAGAACCCCGAAAGTCTGCACTTACGAAGATGAAACTTCAAAAGCAGCAACAACAGCAAGTATTTAAAACGATGTCAGGCCTAGGGACTGAAATCACTGAAGCAACTTATAAAGTAGCATATATACTTGGAAAAAGAGGTAAGCCATATAGCGATGTGGAAATCATAAAAGGATGCATTGTTGAAGTTGTAGCCTCTTTAGATTCAGACAAGGTTAACAAATACAAACAACTACCTCTTTCAAGAAGGACCATACTGATCGGCAACATGAATTAGCCCTCAATATGACTGAACAGCTTCATACAATATGCCAAAGCGAAAATACTTATTATTCGATTGCCTTGGATGAGTTCACTGATATTATTGACTCAGCGCAAGTGTCATTTTTTATTCGTGTTATAACTGCAGATTTTCAATACTACGAGGAGTTACTGGCTTTGGGTACCCTTACGGGGAAGACACGTGGAATTGACGTCTTGTCTCTCTTCAAAGAAAAATGCCGTGTAGCGAAACTGAATTTATGTAATTTATTAAGTGTATGCACAGATAGTGCACCTTCCATGAGAGGAAAATGTGCAGGATTTGTTGCGCTACTACAAAAAGAACTGCCAAATCCAGATAGCTTGATTTCCTTTCACTGTATTTTGCATCAACAGAATCTCTGTGCCAAATCTACTGTTTTAAGTGACACATTAAGTAAAGTTATACGTATTGTGAACCACATTAGAGCAAATGCATCACGACATCGCCAGTTTCGCAATATGTTTATGCTTAATGATGAAACATTCAGTGTGGATCTTCCGTATCATTCTAAAGTGCGCTCGTTGTCACAAGGTCAATTCTTTGAAAAACTTTTGTCTTTGCGAAAACAAATCACAAGATTTTTTGAGGAACTCAATGAACTATGTAAATTGTCAAAAAAGGATTTCTGCAGAAATGCTGCATTTTTTTGTGACGTAATGTCAAGGCAAAATGACCTGAATATTTCTTTGCAAGGTAAAACTAAATCCATATATGAAATGTGGCAAAAAATCCAGGCTTTTCGAAGGAAGCTGCGCTTTTTCAAAACTATCCTTACCCGATCGAAACTTTCAGCTGAACACTTCCCTGAACTGGGAAAGGTAATTGATGAAGAAGATACAAGCAAATCATTAAGGGAATGCGATGTGAAAGAATACACAGCTGTCCTAGACTCCCTGATTGAAGAATACGATGAAAGATTTGAAGATTTTGAGAAACATGACTTCACACTGAAACTAGCTTTCCAACCACACCTGGTTGATATCTCCAAAGCACCTGAAGATTTACAGATGGAGTTGATTGAGCTATTAGAAGATAATATCCTTAAGTCTCTATTTGATACTAAGAAGGATCCTGTTGAAATATGGAAAAATGCCGTTGAATACCCACGTCTGCGCCAACATGCTCGTCGAATGTTGTCTTGTTTCGGCACAACCTACTGTTGTGAATCAACGTTTTTGTATGTGACTCAAATCAAAACGCGCTTGAGATCTCAGATGACGAATATGCACCTGTAGGACCAACTAAAACTACGGTTAACGATGTTGGAACCAAATGTACGACTCCTGTCCCGCAATGCAATAAGCAGTCACAAAAAAGTCATTAAATGGTTTATCACTTTTTCACTTAATATTAACATCATTTCACTTAATATCATTTTTCACTTAATATTAGTTCTATTGTCAATTATTATCCCCCCCCCCCCCCCCCCCCCCACCCCACCCCCCCAAAAAAAATGCACTTGCTGAATTTTTTTATTATAAAAACCCTCACGTATTATCAAGTTTGATTTAAAAATTAGTAAATATGTAGATTGTAGACTAAAATATGACATTTTGTTGTACTGTATATGTTAAATACTCAGCATGCGGCTAATAGGGTCTTGGTTAAATGAAATGCGGCCTAATAGGGTCTTGGTTAAATGAAATGCGGCCTAATAGGGTCTTGGTTAAATGAAATGCGGCTTTTCCAATGAAAAAAGGTTCCCCACCTGGTCTAGATAGACATTTTAAAAATATTAACGTGTTTAAAATAGAAAAAGCAATTGGCAACAGGAGCTTTGGGGGTCGTAATCGGGGATGAGTCTGTTGACGTCTAATGCCAGCTTGTGACATGCCAGCGTGTAATATGCCAGCAAAAAAAAAAAAATAGACTAACACGAACTTAGTTGTAGCTTGTTAACTAAATTAACTCACTTTTTGTTATTATTTATACTTATTTTTCTTCTCTCCTTATTGCATGTCTGTAGTTTACATGTTTGCATGGTATGATAGTGTTTGAGTTAAGAATGTGTTGTAATGCGTTCTTATTTTACTTCATTTCATCTTTCACGCCTTTCCAGCCTAGTGGGCTGCATCCTCTGCCTCCCTATGGAGTGGAGGATCGGTCTGCAACAGTTGGAAGAATGTGTTGCTTTGAGTTAAGAATTTGTTCTTGAGTTAAGAATGTATTGCGTGGTTTGTAAGCGTTCTTATTTTACTTCTTTTGATCTTTTTCCGGCAGAGTGGGCTCTACCTCCTTATGGAGTAGAGGACCGTTCTGCAATCTTTCCTATTCTCCGACTATTTTTCTGACTTGTCGGCAGTGGCCAGCGGATGATGATGGTGAGTCTTTTTTCTCTTTCTGAATGAATGTTAACCCACGAGTGATAGGTGTTGCTACTTACTTAACCCCTTATTTTCTTCTCTTAACCCCCTATTCTTTCCTTTCTCTCGGGCTAACCTTAGAGTGGATCTTAGGGTCTTTGTTAGCCTTAGCTTCTGTAGATCTGTAGATCCTTCTTTCGGGATTTCGGTGAAACTTTTACTATTGCGCTTGACATATCAAATGCTTTTGATAGAGTCTGGCACAAATCTTCAATTTCGAAACTGCACTCCTTCGGTTTCTATCCTTCCATCTGTGCCTTCATCTCTAATTTCCTTTCTGGCCGATCTATAGCTGCGGTTGTAGATGGCCAGGTTCTTTTTCTAAAGCTACCAACAGTAGTATCCTTAGGGTTCTGTCCTGTTACGTACTCTTTTCCTTTTATTTATTAATAATCTTTTAATTCGCACTTTCTGTCCTATTCACACCTATGCCGATGATACCACTCCTCACTGTTCCACACGCTTCACAAAGCGTCCCTCACAACAGTCACTTCACGATTCACATAGGACGGCTATGAAGTACTTGACCTCTGATCTTTCTGCATCTCTGACTGGGGCAGAGAAAACCTTGTGGCTTTCAATGCTTCAAAAACTCAGTTCCTTCACCCGTTTACTCATCACACTCTTCCACGCGACTATCTCCTTACCTTCAACAACACACAACTCAATCCTTCCTCTTCTCTTAACATTGTTGGCGTTTCCTTTTCTCGTGATCTTTCCTTGAAAGATCACATATACTCTCTTTCTAAAACAGGTTCTAAAAGGATAGGTGTACTGTACCGCCTCCGCAGTTTCTTCACCCCCACTCAGTTGCTGTCTCTGTACAGGGGTCTTGTCCGTCCTGTATGGATTCTCGCAGTGGTGGGAAAAAAGTAATCGATTACAAATAAAAATTACTGAGATCTGAAAAGTAACTAAAAGTATAAAGTAGAAATTACTTCTCTGGATTAGTTATAATAATGGCCGTTTCCTGGCATAAGCAGAGTAAGCGGCCGCTTAGGGCCCCGCTGCTACTAGGGGGCCCCTAGACAGGCTCTCACGTCATAGCTCAGTGGGCAAGAATAGGAATATAGCTGAAGTTATTGTTAATATTATTGTATTATTATTATTATTATCCTTATTATTATTATTATTATTGTAGTATTAATTAAAGTTTTTGTATGAGACAAATGTGATAAAACGGAGACAAACGAAAAGTTTTGATCGTTATGGGTAAATAACTATTGTGACATCTTGTTTCTATATTATTTAACTTTATTCTTACTATATGCTTAGACTTTCCTAAATGCTTAATTTTTCTAGTATTGTAAAACATTATTATTATTATTATTATTATTATTATCATTATTATCATCATCATCATTATTATCATGATTATTATTATTTAGCAGATTAGTTGTGGTTAACTAGATGTGACTTCGTGCATCTTGGAAATGAAACGACATTATCCATCAGGAGCTGAAAAACGGAAAAAGAAGAAAATAGAGGAGGAGAAGCTTTCCAGTAGCACAGGTGAGATGTGCCACTTGTATATTCTTATGATTACAGTTCAGGCAACTAGGTTAGGTAGACCATCAAGCTAGGCAAGTGCTCAGGAATCGTGTAGAGTAAGCTAGTCTCTCTAATATTTATAATATTTCGAAATGTGAAATTTAATGGATCACATCACCTCAAATTCTGTTCACACAGATCAATTATCAAACAAGATAAGAAAGAGTATATTAGCAAAATCTAACAGAATATGTAATGTTATGTTCTTCTCAGGAGCACTACTGAAATATTTGGAAAAGCCATCCTCAGCAAAGCCTGATGAGCATCATGAGCCAACAGCAGGACCATCCTCTATGCAACCTCAAACACCAGTAGAAGTAGAGCCTGATGAACCAACAAGTGACCCATCTTCTGTTCAGCTTCAAACACCACACACAGGCATTTCTACTGAGCAACAAGAACCAAGATCTGCTCCACCGCTTGATCCGTATGACTGGCCAGTTGTCCTGTCAGATGCCTTGAAGACAGATTTGGTGTCTCGAGGACCATTTCAAATCAGTCCAGATTTCACATTCCCTAAAAGAGAGGACGGTAGAAGCTTTCATCACCATTACATGTACAGAACATTAATTAATGGGGAAAAAATAAAGCGAAGCTGGCTGATGTACTCTAGAAGGAATGATGCTCTTTATTGCTTCTGCTACAAAATGTTTTCAAGGAAGTCGTACAAACTAATTACGGATGGACTTTCAGACTGGATAAACGTTGGTTCGCTTCTGAAAGGCCATGAAAATAGTTCAGAACATGCAGATAACATGGCAACATGGAAGGATCTGGAACTGCGGCTAAAAACTGGGAGGACCATTGACCAAACTGAAATGTCATTAATGGAGGTAGAGCGAAGACGCTGGCGAGATGTTCTCACACGTCTTGTAAGTATAATCCAATCACTGGCAGAGAGAAACCTTGCTTTCAGGGGGTCTTCCTCTACATTGTACAATCGAGACAATGGCAACTTCTTGAAGAAGGTTGAGCTGCTTGCCAAATTTGATTCAGTGATGAAACAACACATCAGCAGAGTCGAAAGTGGCCAATATAGTCATTCAAGTTACCTAGGAAACATCATTCAAAATGAACTCATTGGATCCATTAGTGGGAAGATCTTGGATGCCATTGTTGCAGAAATAAAACAAGCTAAATATTACTCACTCATTTTAGACTGCACTCCAGACATAAGCCACCAAGAACAGATGTCGATTATTATCAAAACTGTTAAAATAGGTGAAGTACCAGAAATAAAAGAATACTTCTTGGGCTTTCTTGAGGCTTCAGAAAGTACAGGCCTGTGTTTATCAGTTCTGATTCTGAAGAGACTAGGTGAACTGAATATTCACTTTGATGACTGCAGAGGACAGTCATATGACAACGGAGCGAACATGAAGGGCAAGAACAAAGGTATTCAGGCAAGGTTATTAGAGAAGAACTGTCGTGCACTCTATGTTCCATGTGGGGCTCACACTCTGAATCTTGTAGTGGCTGATGCAGCTAAAGCTTCCACAGATACCATCAGCTTCTTTGGCAACGTACAAAAATTGTACAACCTTTTTGCAGCAGCTACACAGAGATGAACAATCCTAAAGAAGCACGTGAACATAAGTTACATAACACTCAAGTCTTGGAGTGAAACCAGGTGGGAGAGCCAGCTTAAGAGCATTGAGGCTGTGTGATACCAGAGCCACAACATCAGAGAGGCCCTGTTGGAAGTCAGAAACAATGCCACAGGTGCCAAAGCCAGGACTGAAGCACAAGCACTTGCAGAGGAGGTAGGGTCTTATCGCTTTCAGATAGTAATATGGTATGACATTCTTCATGCAGTTAACCATGTGAGCAAACTTCTGCAGTCTCCTACAATGCAGTTTGATGTGGCAGTCAACCTCCTCACAAAAACAAAAGACTCACTCACCAGCTACAGAAACACAAGTTTTGTTGCAGCACAAGTCGTAGCTAGGGACATATGTGAGGAAATGAATGTGGAGGCTGTGCTGAAAGAGAAGAGGTTCAGATCCACAAAAAAGCACTTTGCTTACGAAGCTCCTGACGAACCATTTACAGAAACTTTAAAGAGGCTGGAAGTCAAATTTTTCAATGTGGTGGTGGATTGTGCCATCGGGTCAATAAATGAGAGATTCAAAACATTAGATGATGTGAGGGACATATTTGGGGTTCTCCTAAACTTCACCACAATGAACAAGGAAGACTTGTCCTGCAAGTGTGAAAAGCTCTCTAAGATACTGAGCTCTGGAGCTGACTCTGACATTGATGGAAGAGAACTGGCCCTCGAAATTAAGAACTTGCCGACTTTACCTTCACACAACATGACTGCATTGGAGCTTCTCTCCTTCATTCATCAGAAGCAACTGGAGGAACTATACCCGAATCTCTGGGTTGCACTAAGAATTGCCTGCACTCTACCTGTGACAGTAGCGTCAGCCGAGAGGAGCTTCTCTAAGATGAAGCTGATCAAGAACTACCTCAGATCATCAATGGGGCAGGATCGCCTCAGTGGCCTTGGCATCATAAGCATCAACCAGGACGTTGGCAGGGAGATTTCATATGATGATGTTATTGATGATTTCGCCCAGAAAAAATCTAGGAGGCAAAAATTTTGAAGATACAAACTGTTCTGTATAACTGTTAGCTATTACACGATTGTATCGTAGAGTTAGTATTTGTTTGGTAGTTGATAATTGCATTATTTTTTTATACATAGTTCTGTGTCATTTATTTTAAATAATGTATAAGCTAATTTTCAGGAATTTCATGAAGAGTATTTGTTCTGTTTGTCTTCTGAAAGTACATATTGTTGTTTTGGACATAAATGTTTCATTAAAATTTTCATATTGTTTTTTATTAACACAACCATTTGTTGTATGTGTGCTGAGGTGATGTAGTAAGGCGTGAGTTGATGGATGGAGGGGTGGGCCTCAATTGGTATACTGCTTAGGGCCCCTAATGCCTAGAAACGGCCTGATTATAATATAATTAATCCAGAGAAATAATTTCCACTTTACTTTTAGTTACTTTTCAGACATCAGTAATTTTTATTTGTAATCCATTACTCTCCATAATCATACTAATTGACATCGATGAGGAAGTTACCAGTGACAACACAGTAACATCCTTTGCCAGTGACACAAAATATTAGTAGAAAAATAAGAATCCCAGAGGATATAGGATCTCTACAAACAGACATGAACAGAATCTACATTTGGTTTAGAGGGCAATAATATGAAATTTAATACTGAACATTTTGAACTATTAAGATACGGAAGAAAGGAGGACCTAAACTCCATGGAATACTATACACTGTACCCCAAATGGATACGAAATTCAGAGAAATTCTAAAGCAAAAGATTTGGGTGTAATGAATGGTGACGCGAAATTTGAAGTATAAAGTATGATAGTAGTAAACAGAGCAAAAAGAATAATTGGGCAGATACTGAGAAACTTTAAAATAAGGGATAGGAATATAATGATTCCTCTATTGAAAACATTGATCATACCCAAGTTGAAATACTGCTCGGTACTAACATCTCCATATAAAAAAGACATTAGTTAACTAGAAGGGATTCAGAAAAGCTTCACAGCCAAGATCAATGGATGTAAAAAACTGAATGACTGGGAAAGGTTGCGTGAATTAAACTTTTATTCACTGGAAAGAAGAAGAGAGAAGTAAACCATTATTTACACTTGGAAAATAATGGAGGAACTAGTCCCCAATCTTACTTAAAACCTTATAACCACTTAAACAACATTAAAAAGTAGGAAAGGAAGAATGTGTCGTTTTCCCAAATTAAAGGCTAGACAGGGAACATCGTCAACCCTAAAGGAAAATAGATTTGTTGAGAGGACCAAGACTGTTCAACCAGCTGCCCAAGGAACTAAGGAACACGAGTAATGTAGCGGTGGATATCTTCAAAAGAAAACTAGACCTGGCTCAAAACAATTCCAGATGAGCCGGGCGTACCTGCCTATGTGAGGTGGAGAGAGCAAGAAACCAACTCTTTACTTCACCAGGCCAACTGAAGAGGAGGGACAACAAGCTTGACCTTGGTGAAATGAGGAATCATCGCACGGAACATATAAAAGGCCTAAAGGTTATATATATATATATATTAGGCATCGACCGGTGGTTGTAGCGGTATCGGTACCGATGGTTAGTAGCTACCGATACCGATAGTTTTTTGTTTCTAATAATAAAAAAAAACCAGGCGTTTTCCAAATAGAAACTGCTCGAGAAGTTACGTGTGTGTTCGCTATTTATCCCGACGTTTCTAGAAATTTCCATGACTCATTACCATTCTATATAAAGCGAGCCCGTAACCATCGCAGCGTAATTTCCTCAGTTCGCAAGTTGTGAATCAGCTCAACAGTGCGTAATAATTTTTTGGAAATTTATTAACTACTGGTATAAGTTTATTCGCTTTTGCTTTAGTAAGAGTGACAATGCCAGACATTGTGTGGAAGTTCTTCACTGCTTCAAGCACTAATGGAAAACAGGCGATCTGCAATTTGTGCGGTGTCTCTGTCTCTTGTGGAGGAACAAGCGCAAGTACCTTCTCGATATCGAACCTGAGGAGTCACCTTATCAACAAGCACAAGACTGAGTTTGATGAAGCCAATAAGATTCAATGCACAACTTCTGCTTCTAATTCTGGTGAATAGATTCATGAAAACCTGTAAAGTGATTCTTCAAACATTCTCAGAGAGCATTCGCAGTTGCTGAAAGCCCCAACATCCTAATGGCCCCAAAAATGATGAATTCAATAAAAATTTAGGAAGACTAAATATTTGTTGTTTTTAATGTATGTTTCGGATCACTAAATTTTAGCCTGCCCAGGGCCCCCCAAAGTTGCGAAGATGTTATATAAAAAGTTGCTATATATAAAGTTTGATTTCAAGTTTCAAAATGATTTACGAATTTATTGTAATATCAAAGTCTCCCTGAAATTGCCGTTTTCTATTTGTTTATAATTTTCCCCAATCGGAATTACGATACAACTAACGTAAATTTAGTTCTCTTTGTTAACTTAGCTTCTATTTATTAAAAAATATTAAATATATAAAACTTTACATATAAATATTTCTGTATTAAAATTATTTTCTTATATATATATAAATTTCTTTTTTCTCTCTAGGAGACATGCCTGAAACTTCTTCCGCCACGGCTACTCAATCCATTAAGGTCGCGTTTTCCAAATCCATTCCATAGGCTCATAATGGCCGAAAGAAGACTGATTTTGACCGGAAGGTGGCAGAGATGGTCTACATCGACCGTCAGCCCTTCGCATGTGTCGAACGGGTAGGATTTAGGCGACTACTTCAGGCTGCCGATCCAAAGTACACGATTCCTTCTGAGAAGTTTTTGAGGACGAACATTATTCCAGACATGGCAGGCAAGGTGAAATGCAAGGTCGAGGAATTGATGTCACAAATGAAGGAAGAGAAGAGGAAATTCTCCTTCACCACGGACATATGGAGCAGTCGAGGAAGTGACTCGTATATAAGCTTGACCTGTCACTTCGTCGGCCCAAACTTCGTGTGAAAAAACATCATGTTGAATGTCTCTGTCTTCAACGAGGATCATACAGCAGAAAAAATTTCCGCCAAAGTTCAAGAAATGATTCAAAGTTGGGGATTGTCCGAAGAACTTTTATGATCCTGAGAGATAATGCAGCTAACATGCGAGCCGCTTTCAGACAAATAGGAATGGATAGTTTCGGTTGTTTGGCTCATACACAGTACACTCCAACTAGTGATAAAGAATGGCTGCTTGAACCTCCCGAGTGTGGCTAATCTTTTGACAACGGCTCGGAAAATCGTCGGTCATTTTCGCCACACTCCGTAAGCGACGCAGCGCCTACATCAAATTCAAAGAAGACTTAATTTGCCTTAACTGAAGCTGATTCAAGACGTGCCAACCAGATGGAATTACACGCTGGAAATGTTGCAGCGACTCCTTTCCCAAAAGTAAGCTATCATTGAATATGACGTCGAATGGCCCCTGGAAAATACGTTGACTTCAACGCAATGGAAGCTTATGGTCAAGCTTATTGACGTGCTTGCTGTCTTCAAAACTGCAACGCTCAAAATCAGTGAGGAAAACTCGCTTTTATCAGAAGTTTTACCTACAGTCAAATCTCTGTCAAAAGGAATCTGTGCAGCGTGCTTAGTGAATGATGCTGGTGTCAAGATTCTGAAGAGCCAGCTGGGCGATTCTCTCGAACAGAGCTTTCGAGAGCATAATTCAAATGAGAAAGTGCTGCTAGCCACAGCAGTTGATCCCCGATTCAAAGGAGCTGGGCTGATAGACGACGACATGCGAAAAAAGGCCAAGGAATTGTTGAGGCAAGAGATACGCAGTCACATGGAAAATTGGAAAGGGCCCAACGAAAGCGTATTGTAGGTGCAATTGCCGTGAAACGCTGCCGAAGTGGTCCGGTTTCTCCGTCCAAGAAAATCGCTCTTTGGGAAAAACCTTTCCGATTCAGAAGGTAGCGATCTCGAATATCATGTTCGTCCTATTCTAGTTGAAGAACCCCAAACGAGGGATACGGACACGAGGTTCACTGTCCCAGACGCACGAGTGGAAGCAGCCGTGGACGCCTATTGGTCGCAATCTTGGATCGCTGGGGATAAGGATCCATTCATTTTCTGGCGAGAACATTCTGCTGATTTCACGGAGATTGCCAAAGTTGCTGAGAAGTGCATGAGCTGCCCATCTGGATCAGTTGACTCTGAACGGCTTTTCTCAAAGGCTGGAGATGTTATCAATGCGAAACGAGCCAACATCACCCCAATCAACGCTGAGGAGCAGGTCATCCTCTCCAAAAATCTGAAGTTCCTCAATTTTGATTATTGAGTGAACTGTTATATTGAGTTACACTTTTTGAATTACAATTTTTTAATTACATATTGTTTCCATTACATAACTTTTATTTTGTGAATTTTGTGAATTCTTTGAATCATATTTTGATATTTTGGACAGATATTGGTATCGGTATCGGCCGATACTTTGATCTAACTATCGGTATCGGTATCAATACTTTGGGAATACTATCGGTCGGCCCCTAAATTATAATATATATATATATATATATGATGAATAAAACCACGAAGGAAAGGAAACACAAAATGGTGCTCAAGCGCTTTCGTCTAATGACATCCTCAGGAACACTGAAGTACATACAAGGGATACAGCCTATATATAGGTTACAGAAAGAGAAAAAATAAATAAAAAATAAATAAATAAATAATACACACACACACACATACATATATATATATATATATATATATATATATATATATATATATATATGCAATAAACGGAGAAGTAAAAATTAAAATTAAAAATTAAAGGATTATCAGAGAGGCATACAGATTTGTAAGGAAAAAATATCGATTTTTAGCACAAGATCAATGAATTATAAAAATACAAATTTATACTGGAAATCTGCCCGGGTTTTAACACTTTGCCTTTTTTGGTTAAGTTTCGATGTATATAAAAATAAAATGAAAATTAAAAGTTAATAAAGTAGCATACAAGTTTACCAAAGATTTAGCGTTCTACCCTTCTTATCTAAATCTGTTTTGAAGGAATTCAAAACAACAGGATCGAGTTGAAAAAGACCTTTGCTTATGTTGAAGTTATTTGAAAGTTGGATAATGGCAGACTCAAGAATATTTCTATTAACAATGTTGCTAGAGTGGAATAAAACTGAAGCATTATTCCAATCAATACAGTGGGATAACTCTGACAAATGGACAAAAAGGGCACTGGACAACTGTCCTGTTCTAACGGAACAGTTGTCCAGTGCCTCTCTGATAATCCTTTAATTTTTAATTTTTATTTTTACTTCTCCGTTTATTGCATATATATATATATATATATATATATATATATATATATATATATATATATGTGTGTGTGTGTGTGTGTATTATTATTTATTTATTTATTTTTTTTTTTTCTCTTTCTGTAACCTATATATAGGCTGTATCCCTTGTATGTACTTCAGTGTTCCTGAGGATGTCATTAGACGAAAGCGCTTGAGCACCATTTTGTGTTTCCTTTCCTTCGTGGTTTTAGGTTTTATTCATCATAAATATTTTTCACGTGTTACTTTCGTGAAATAATTTTCATATATTATATATATATATATATATATATATATAAAATATCGGGTCGGCAAAAAAAAGGGAGACCTTTTAAATCCTTCATATCTCTGCAAATACAGTCCATAGAACCGTGAAATTTTAGTATGTTAGTACTGGGGAAATTTATCGTTTGTATGCCATCTTTTAACATTTAGGTGAGAAATTGGATTTATGGCAAATATTCGAGAAAAATCTTGCTAATCATAGGTTCAAGTTGATAATTAAAGAGATTTTGATTAAGTAAGCCAACTGCAGGAGGTTTGAACAAGCTTCTCAAGAAAATCGATAAAACAGGAGATATCAAAAGGTAGGTAACGGTATTAAATTTGGTCACCAAACAGTCCTGATTTAAAGCCTGTCGATTACGGCCTTTGGGAAAATTTGTCACAGAGAATTTATCGGGTCAAAGTAAGAAATGTCGCTCACTTACGACAGCTTCTTCTGGAAAAATGGGATGAGCTACCATAAGAACAATTCAATAAAGCCATAGATGAGTTCCGTCCTAGACTGAAAAAGGTTGTAGAAGTTCGTGGTAAACATATCGAGCAGTTCTTTTAACATCAAGGTAGCATCATATGTGAGTACTTTGTAACTTTTTATCTGCACATACAATGCACTAGTAGTGTAAATGGAGAATTTCCAGTGGCATAAAGAAATATTCAATAAATCCGTAATTTTCATTAGTTTTCTTTGAAATCCACTCACCGTATACTAAATTTACTTAGTTGTGGGGTGTGAAAAAATAATGAACTCTGATCATAACTTTGGATTTTATAGACAAAGTTCGAGGTCTCCCTTTTTTTTGCCGACCCGATATTATATAGGTATGTGTGGGTGTTAATGAATAACATTAAATTTAATGAACCTTTGCGCATAAAAGACTATGAAGACTGATGTTTCTTTGCATGACCCCCACATAGGGAATAATTTCGACGAAAAATTTGAAAAAAACTGAAAATGCATAATAATTATATATATATATATATATATATATATATATATATATATATATATGTGTGTGTGTGTGTGTGTAGAGCAATAAATAGAACAATAAATTGTAAGTTGTAAATTGTAAATTATTAAAATGCAAGTCGTGTTGGAGACAATAGAAAATTCTTACCCTGCACGAGAATTTGATTCATGTGTACCCAAAACTTTTGTATTTTTGGAATTGATATGTTGTCGAAATGCTGCACTTTCATTTCTTCTATTACTTTTACATTATCATTATCATTATCATTATTATCATTTTGGGTTTGTAACCATTCCCTTCCTTCCTTCCTTCCTCGAGTGATAAAGTTGATATCTGTTCTTGAATGATCATTCAGTTACGATTGATTTTGTTCATTAAACGTTCATTATTAAAAAACTAAGACCAGATTCGAACCAAACCGCGCATTACAGATTCAAAAGTACGTCCTAACTGTATTAAAAAAATAATTGTGATACAGAAACAATCCGCAGATATATATATATAAATGTTATAATGTTATAATGTTTCAGACCAACAAAGACCCTAGGATCCACTCATGGCTGGTCTACCTAACTGTGTTCGTAATTGTGTATTGTGTATGTCCTCCGTGGTGGCGGAGGGGACCTACAATTTTACGTGGGTTCCGAACCAAAAGAACATAAGAAATTTATATAAAAACTGCCTGTACATTGGCAACGACCAATTTTTACAAAACTAAATAATTATCAATTTAAATCTAATTAATTATCGATTTAAAACTAAAGATAGAATCTCTCGATCCAGAGGATCAAGTCATAATAGACTACTATCCACAAATATGTTACACTCTCTATCTATTTATAACCGACATGCAAATATATCAGATCCAAAGAATCCAGTCAATTTCATTACGGTATCCATCAATACCAGTACCTTGCCAACCAAAAATAAGTCACGGTCCATATCGATTGCGGACCAAGTTAAAATTTACAACCATATACATTACAATATATATACTTAGGAGGAAAAGTGTAGGTGTGGCTGTAAAGACTGTACAGTAATGTAGAAATGTGTGTGTGAAAGAAGAGTAAACTTTTAGAAGATACAAAATAACATGAACGTTATTTTCATTTCATGACATAAATAATTGTGAATTGTAAAGATAAAATATAAGTAATAAGTAATAATTATGGAGTAGAACTAATTTTCAGTAGTCTGAAAAATGCGTTCTGCAATAAGGAATATCTTTTTTGTATGAATAATAAGAAACCTTCGAAAGAAATTTACAATAATAACGTACAATCTTAAAACCTAAGACGAATTAAGTTTATTATTGAGTACGGGTAACGGAGGAGTGGCGAGCCGGCTGCCCTATTTCGCCATTGAAACCCTATGACGGAGGAGATAGTACGGTCATGTGGAGAGGATGGGGGAGGATCGATTTCCGACAAGGCTGATGTACGGAAGAATAGTGGGATCGAGGCCACGGGGATGCCCAAAGACGACGTGGCTCAAGACGGAAGAAAGAGAGAATCCGGGTTTAAACTGAGATTACCGACGGGGGTAGACGCATCGCACGGGACCGAACCTGGAGACCTCCAGATGGGAACTAAGTCTACGTCTAAGTCATATATATATATGTAGCGGATCGACAAGAAATAGACCAACAAATAGACAGACAAATCCTCTCCTTCCACGCTATCATCAAAGAGTCTTGGAAAACACACGTGGGCAAAGAGTCAAACAATGAAACGTCTGTTCTTTCCCAAAAGGCGAACGCAAGCTTTTCAACTAAAGGACTCGCGGACAAGGCGTCTTAAGATTTGGTGCGAAGTCCTACGTCACAGGAACTACGTATAAAAGCGAGCACCCACTCACACTCCTTCTCACTTCATTAGCGCTTCCATTTCGTTAGACTACTCTGTACGTTGTCACCCCTCATCAGCTTTAACCGGCTCAAGACCAAGGCTCACTTCAACACCACATTCAAGAAACGAAGCATCATTGGAAGTGATCTACCAATACTGCTGAAGCAAACCACAACGGCATCAGGAATTCCCCTTGGTCTCTTCATTACCGCATCAACCGGTTGTCAATCATCCTCGAGAGCACCGGCAAGGTTGCAACGCTACGAGAAGCATCCTCAAGGTGGACACCTTGCGTGACTCGACGGCGAAAGCTACAAACCCAAATCACCCCACATCTGGTCAGCTTTTACCGCTTTACGAAGAATGGTCGTCTACGAGACTCCATTAGGCCCATCATACCTTGACTTACGGAACAAACTTCCAAGAGACACCGACAGCCGGGCCTACTCCTACAAGATCCTCTTCATTCTATCCACCACAACCGGGCCTACGCCTGCAGGATCATTTATAGACTTTCCATCATCTCGAGAAGCTTAACGGACAACGACACTTCGAGTCTACGGTAATAGGTTCCTTTTCAACACTCCTTCAACAGCGGTTTCATCGTCCCGGTAAGCTAAGTACTGTACATCATATTCTAAGTACTCTTGTGAAGCCTACATTAGCCTACCGCCGAACGGTAGGCTATACTCCCAAAGTGAGTAATTAAACGTTCCAATTGACTCTCGTTAATAACGCTGTAGAGTGTAGACCATTTTCCTAATTCAAGTGTCCTTCAGAACCTGTAATTCATATCATCCGCTATTGTGTTCACTTATATATTTGTGCGATAAATAAGTTCTCTACTGCAGGCCTAATTCATTTACAGTGTATATTCCCTCAACTATCATTAGGCCTATCCCAAACGCACGTGCATTCTTTATATCATTACTAGGCCCATTCACTCATCTAGTCTACTTAATCAGAATGTCATGTTTTCCATTCAATGTACCAAACGCACTTGCATTCTTTATATCATTTACTAGGCCCATTCAATGTTCTATGTTGCATGCCATTTACATACCATCGATGAGTATATTACTTATTACGTGTCAATTAAGCTATTAACATTTCATCTTATTAGCTAAGTCTATGTCATAAGCATAACGTAAAACTATCAATTAATTACAGTTAATTCTTTGTTATACCACAGTGAATAAATAACGGCTTTATTTTCATAATAAAAATAAAGTACCGAAACTTATTCTATTCAGTGTACCAAAACGTACGCGCTTTCTGTGTCATTAATAGGCCTCTTTCACAGATCATTTATGCATAATCTGTAGCATCCCTAATCAGTGTATTACATAACCTATTTGTCATATTATTACGTACATGCATTATTTTTGTATTCACTAAATTTTATATTTCAGGTTGTGTCCCATTTTGTATACCATTAAGCATCACATAAACGAGCGTATTTCAAAGGTCATTATAGAATTGTTAAGCTTTCTAGTCAGTCTTTCCATTGTAATTTTCACTGTCAAAATTAATATAAATATTTTCTTAATTAAACTACAAAACCATAAGGTACTTTTTATAACCTTAATATTAATTTGCTTGGGTGTAATCCAAGCTGGTGACCCTCGCTGCCATTTTCGGTCACTTCCAATAGTATGGTGGGCCTAATCAAATAACCACTTATTCCAATCGGTGATACTGTATGACATCATAAATTATTAACCCAGCCTTTCATTAATCAGCAATCAGTCATTGCATCAATTAATCATTGCATACAATTAAATCATTATCACCTTAAACGGCTAAAAACTAGGTCCACTATATATATGTGATGCGCCTCGGTGGTGTAGTGGTTAGCGTCGCTGACTACGAATCTATCGGCCCCGGGATCGAGACCCGCTGACGGCAGCCGGCGCGCAGGAAAACCCAGCTGTTCATCCTTCCACACAATAAAGAAAGTGGTTGGTAGATAAATGGGCACCCTGGGTGGCATAGTGGTTAAGACGCTGGGCTGCTAGTAGGGTGTGATCCAGATTCCACGTTAAACTGTAGGTCTAAGGTGGAGTGAAAAGCTTGACCTTCGTCAGAATAAACAATTCGGGCGGAAGCAAACCAAAGATGTGTGTGTATATATATATATATATATAGTATATACCCCCGCAAGGGGGTTCTAAGCTCGTGCTCTTGAGTGCTCTTTGTGCTCGTTTGTACGTGCTTGGGTCCTGGAGGTTTCACGTGCGCCCTCCCGGCCCTAGCACCCAAGGATGATGGGGCTCGACCCTGCAGTCCTTGGTCTTTTTCCACTTCGACTGTCCCCTCCACCCTTTCTTTTTCCTCTGTCTTTCCTCTCACTTTTTCTTTGTTTTTCCGCTGAGATATGCCCTTTTAAATAGAGGCGAATCGGTTCTTCCCGAACTTAAAAAAAAAAATAAAAAAAAATATAGTATATATATATATATATATATATATAAAATCTTCAAACCAAAAAAACCTTGTAGAGTAAATAAGCTAAAGTTATAACGCCAAATTTTGAATGAAAAAGTATCAGTTCTTATGAACAAAAACCGTTATATATAATTACTATTATTATTATATAAATTTTAATTTATAAACAAATAAATAGTGTTGTTAGAAAGTCCTTGACAGGTTTTAAAATGGATAACTTTTTTCTTTTAAAGATTGAAGAAAATGACAAACAACAAAAAGATTAACTATTAAAGTGTTTTGCATATTTTATACATTCATACTTTACACTTTAACATATTCTCCGTCGTGGGCGAGATGACATCCAAACACACACACACACACACATATATAACCTTTGGTTAGCTTCCGCCAGAATTGTTCATTCTGACGATGGTCAAGCTTTTCACTCCACCTTAGACCTACAGTTTAACGTGGAATCCGAACCACGCCCCATCAGCAGCACAGCGTCTTAACCACTAGGCCACCTATATATATATATTAGTGATGTAGCGGATGTCATTTTTTTCACATCCGCGGATGCGGATGAGGATGTTTGATTTCAACATCCGCGGATGCGGATGTCTACATTTTCGTTATTTTTTAGGATATATTCGAGATTTGTTGTGTTTAACGTATATAATAAGTTATTATATAGAGAGAGCTGTAGCTATAATGTAGTATAATTGATTAATTGTACAATAATTGCTGTACTTTTCCCTGAACATATAAAATAATAGCAAGCATCTAACTAATATAGAAATCAATTAGTGAATTCGTCTGCAAATAAATTCGTTATATTTTGTTGAGTTTCAGCCACAATTAGAAACCATAATTGTGTTACCCGACCTCTTTCCCCAACCTCCACCCTTATAGAAAGAGATCTTTAATTAGCTTGATAACTATTTATATTAAGTTTAAAGTTTTATTAGGCATATTTATAAATGAGTAATTAAAATAAAGTAAACTAAGATGTTCATCGTTTAATATTCAAACTTAATTATAGGAAGGTTATGCTTAAGGAACATTAATTTTTCTGCCTTTTCTGCTGCCAGTCTGTTTCTCTTTTCATCATATATTAATCCAGCACTGCTAAATAATCTCTCGCTTGGTACGCTTGTTGGAGGACGTGCTAAATGTTTCTTTGCAAGTTTACTCAAGTATGGATAGATATTCTGCGTATTTTTCCACCAACTAATAGGATTGTCACATGCAGCCAGGCGTTTTTCTTGGTGATAGCTCGCGATCATTTTTACTGCATCTTTTGACATCGCGTAGGTCTCGTCATCGCTGCTTGACTCAAGAAACTGAGAGAGCGATTCTGTGATAGATTTGCTTGTTGAAGGTGTTGGTTCTGTCACTGAAACTTTTATTCTTTTGGTGGGTGGCGAAGCGACAGATTCAAGAGATTGAAGCTCTTCAACTGCTTTGCCAAGTGATGATTTAACTCGTTCTAATGTACTAGGTGAAAATAACTTAGCTTTGTAACGTGGATCTAAGTAGGTTGCAAGAGAGTAACTTCATACAAGAACAGCCTCTCGTCTTGTCGCTTGCATCACTTTTGCGCACAATGAACTAGTTCTATTATTATAGTAGAATTTGATAATTTCCGCTTATTAATGACGTTTTATCTCAACTGTCCACATCCGCACGACATCCGCAGTCCAAAGTGCGGATGCAGATGCGGATGCGAGAAAGTGTGCGGATGTTCCGCGGATGCGGATGCGGATGTGACCTACATCACTAATATATATATATATATATATATATATAAATATATAAATTCAAGTTTCTCGCGTGTAAAGAACTTGTAACTAAATTGAATTAACATTTTTTTAAATCTCTCAATGAACTTTCAATTTCGTATCATACAAACGATTTTAGTTTCCTCTCTATTTCCCAAATGGTTCATTTCAATTCATGTATTTGAATTCGAAATCTACGCAGATATGTCCAAAATTCACGATCACCGATTGCCACACTCCGTTGCAAAACGTGTTTTATATATATATATATATATATATATATATATATACATTCTTTACACGCGATAAACTTTAATTCATTCTCGTATGATTCTCTTTAGCCGAATCCATCGTAGGTTCAGTAGATAGAAAATTCCCTTTTTCTCGCTCGTTCCTCTCATGAAAGTAAAGACAATTATCGCGATAGAGAATTGTTTACGAGTGGTGATTTGGGCGTAATAAGCTTATTGTAAAACCTTTCTAGCATGAGAGAAGTATTTTTGTTTCATAAAGGACTGACTACATAACAATTTTCGAAAGTAGTATGTCCACTTCCGTATTATGAAAGTGCTTTGAAAGAACCTCGCGGCGAAGATTTGGATAATGTGCCATTTTTTATTGCGGTTAATTTTTAACGTGTAAACAGTTAAATAAGACGTAAAAATATTGATGTAATTGACAAAAATTCAAACGATAACAAATTATAAAAATAAAAAAAATATTATTTGACCATAAACCTATAACATACACAGTACACACATTTAACAGTGTTGCGTATATAACAAATGAAGTTTTCGATTGAACTTAACATTCTCTCTCTCTCTCTCTCTCTCTCTATATATATATATATATATATATATATATACACAGTATATATATAATATATATATATATATATATATATATATATATATATATATATATATGCGTCTCGGTGATGTAGTGTTTAGCGTCGCTGACTACGATTCCATCGGCCCGGGATCGATACCCGGTGACGGCAGTCAGCACGCAGCGAAACCCACATGTTCATCCTTCCACACAATAAAGAAATTGGTTGGTAGATAAATGGGTACCCTGGCCTAGTAGCTGCTGGTGGGGGTGTGTTTCGGATTCCACGTTAAATTGTAGATCTAAGGTGGAGTGACAAGCTTGACCTTCGTCAGAATGAACAATTCGGGCGGGAGCTAAACCAAGGCTAACCAAGGTTATATATACAGTAATATATATATATATATATATATATATATATATATATATATATATATATATATATATATATATACTGTATATAGAGGGCCGCTGATTGGTAGGTCCTTAGAGTACTTCTCTGATTTCCCATGTAATGTTAATGCTTCCGTGGCCGGGCCCCTCCGAGGGCGTTGAGCGTATCACGGAGGTGATGCTCTCGGGCTTGTGGGCGTACATTTCATATTCTATTCCTAATAATAATGCAAAAATACCTTGGTTTAACTTTATTTGTTCTAATGCTATCCGCAACAGAGAGGAGGTTTTCAGAAGGTACCGTCGCCATCCAATTCTTGACTCTCACTTAGCTTATATTTCTGCCCGGAATCGTGCAAAGTCTGTCCTTTTCTTCATCTAGCCGAAAATTCCTTCATCAGAAAAAAAAATGTGAAAACCTATCCAATTTTCATTCTTCTCGCTGTTTCTGGCATCCACCCAAAAACCTCTCCAATAACTTTACTCCTTCTTTCCCTCCTCTTTTCCATTCCAACGGCTCAGTTGCCGTCTCTTTTTCGCTCAAACTTTTGCCCCCAACTCAGACATGGACGATTCCGGTGCTGTTCCTTCATCTCCTCCCACCTCTGACTTAATTGTCTGAAATTAGAATCTCTTCCAGAGATGTTTTTTCTGCCCTCCCAGGGCTCAGCTGTAGGAAGGCGTACAGTTGAGCATTTTGGAGGCAAGTTGTGCCACATTCTGAAAGCAAAGCAAATTTGTGTTCTGCCGGAACGCTTTTTTTTATAATCCAAGACTGATGCTCATAAATGTTAGTGCAAAAAGTATGAAAAAGAATGTTCTTAGCTTCAACTGCACGAGTGTTCCTTATTATCATAAGTTTCAGTACAGAAACTTCAATGTTGTTTTATGTCTGAGTCATCACTCAAGGAGGTAGTGAATAGAGTAACCCAAGTATTTTAAATTCTTGTACCTACTCCGTTAGTTCATCTTTCATTTTGATAATTAATATTACCCGATTGATTCAGAAAATTTATAAGATAATCCGTACCTTTAATCGAAGGACTTATTAATACCATATAGCTTCGTTAAACGAGGTGATTAATCCGTCAGTATACGCATTAAAGAGCAGAGGTGAGAGCAAAAATATCCAAAAAATCCAAAAAATCATTCACTCCATCTATAACTATAAAGTTTGGTGAGTGTACACCAAAATGTTACTGAATATATTATTTCAATTATTTAAGTTTAAGCGTACTAACCAGGCCGAACTGTAGGGTGGTTTTGAAGTGTTAAACATTTTTAATTTTTGCTGTTTCCTAGCCAAACTACTCATTTCTTATCCCAAGTGCTTGATAAGATGTTTTTCCTTATTAAATTTCCTGTCGATTAATACCTACCAGTTATAGAGCTTGTCAAACCTGCGCTTACGATAGGTTAGGGCCTGTCCAAAACTAATTTTTAACAAAAAATTAGGCCTGGTACTTAATGATATTTTGCTTGTCAAACAACTTTAACATAATATGACTGGTAACTAGTTTGTATGAGTAACATAAAAGGTTGAAATGCCTAAGTTAAAGCTGTCTATCTAAACTTTTTTTTTGCATTTACATGATGTGCCTTTAGGAGTGTGTTGACCTGTTGTAGTCCCACGTTTGACAAGCACTGTAATTGGGAGAAATTCACTTAGAAAGTCAATACGCATATCAATCGATAGGAAATTTAATAAGAAAAAAACATCTTTTCAGGGACTTGGGATAAGAAATGAATAGTTCATCTAGGAAACCACGAAAAAAAAGAATATTTAAAATGCAAAAATTACCTCAAAGTTCAACCCTGTTGGTACGCTTAAAATTTAAGTAATAAAATATATTCATTAACTTAAGACCTTTAACTAACATAATAGAAACAAAGTCACTCGTTAATTACGAAACTAAAAACCGAGCTTTAAACTTATACAAAATTTAGTATTTCGTCTACTCGTTTTGTTTGGACACAGTTGCAGATTGATGGCGTTTTGGTTCGGAGCCTTAAAGACTGTATAAGCAAACCATTTCTTAAGTTGTGGTAACAATACGTGCACCTTATTCGGAAGAAAATAATTTCTACTAAAAGCAAATTCTCGTAATTTCTGGAAATTTATAAACAGATGTAAAGTGATACAGCTCACTTAGGCCAGAAGTAGAACCAGGTCTAGTCAGTTCGACGAATATACAAAATCTCTTGGGCTGATTGAATCTAATATAAACTATACCCTGCATATACGGCACTCTTTTCCGACCGGGTTGTCAGGGCACCCTGGAACGTTCCAGAAGGAAAACAGATGGTACTGGGTTGCCTTGAGTCAGTAAAGGTTGGGAATCAGAGATATACAGGGTTTAGTCGATGCGTAGGCCTAGACTAGAGTAGACTACGCTAGATTAGACAAGACTTCACAAGACTTAAGCCCATATCACATGGCCGTTTGTTGCCATTTTTCACCACTAAATTATGACCCGTTTAAAACCGATTACTTTGTCATAAATTCGTACAAAAACTTTAGATTTTTTATTTACGAGTGTGGACACGTCTTCATCTTTCAACCTCCAATGCAATCTTCCGAAATCGCGAACTGTACGAGTAGTCGAGTATACGAGTTGGTAGACTATGCATAATTTTAAACCTCACTCAAGTGTAAAAGGGGTATTATCATTCAAACTTTGCGGATTTTATTTTGGAATCAAAGCTTTTGACAAATCTCAATTTATACCTACCTGAAAAGTCAACCCAACATTTTCTCCTAACATCTCATAATAAAATCACTTCATCAATTCCATTAAAATTCGGGATCAAAACCTGAAACAATATATATATATATATATATATATATATATATATATATAAAATTTAGTGGTGGAACGGATGTCAGTTTTTCAACATCTGCGGATGCGGGTGCGGATCTTTAATTTCAATTCCGCGGATGCGGATATTTAGTTAATCTATCAATATAATATAGAATTATGAATATATGACATAATTTTCAATTTTCGTGATATTACTATTATGGCAAGCAATGCATAAGAATTAAAATTAATATAATGTTTTCATTATGATAAAAACAATAACTTCTCAAGAGTTTCAGCCACAGAAAATTCAATGAAACAAGTTTCATTCCATTTTCTGTGTTACCACCTATTTTATTTTCAGGTTTATATATTTGTTGTTCATTAATAATTAATACTTACATGAAATGCGCATGACTGGGCCTTATAAGCTACTTTATAAGCTAATTTAATTGTAAATTGCATAATTTATTAGAGCTAATATCCGCATAACATCCGCAGTCAGAAGTACGGATGCGGATGTTAAAAAATGAGCGGATGCGGATATCCGGTCCACCCCCAAAAATATATATATATATATATATGTGAAAAGCTAACTTTCTTAATAGTGTTTTTGCGGTAATTTTCAGGTTTTATATCATCAAGATTAATCAGAACTTTTTCACTATAAATGTCTTTACAGTTAAACTTACATCAAAAAATCGCATCCTCTTCTCAGAAGGTTTAGGGTTCTGTAAAACAATATAAAATGAAAATATTAAATCCTGTTCATGTTTAAACTCCACTTCGTCGTGGCGTTTAGCGCAGGACAAAAACGTAAGTTTAAAACGTTTCGAAAATATTTAACTGTCTGCAGTAAAATAAAAATTTCTTTCTACCTTTGAAAGTTTTGGAATTGGTTGATTTTCTTCTTTGAAGATTTTTCCATTTTCTCTTTTCTTTGTTTAAGAATTTCGTTCAGTTCTTTTAAGAAATGTTTTGCGTTATCTCATCTAAATCCTTAATTTCTTCATTACTTCTTCCTTCCATTTTTTCCTTCTTCTTCTTCTTCGTTTCTTCTTTTTTTATCGTATCTTCTGTTTTTCTTCAGATTTTAGAGTAATAATACGAATTTCTTCATCATTTTGACATTTTAAGGAAACTCTTCACATTATGCTTTTCGGATTGCCATTCTTTACTTCTGACGTCATCATCATCATCATCATCATCATCATCTTCATCTGTACCTTCTTCCGAGTCTTCCGAGTCATCTCTCGCAGATCTTGTGTTTCGGCTTAAAGATGCTGAAATAGATGGAAATAAGAATGACACCAGAACTGACTTATTAAAATTTCATTGAAAAAATAGATAGAAAACCACATTAACAAAACGCATATCAATAGTGTCATTTACGTTTTTACACGTACATTTGCGCATTTCATGGTATATTCGTATAAAAATTAATATAAAGAAAGGAAAATGAAGTTGTTAAGACAGAGTACTTACGGCAAATACTGAAAAAATAAACTTACGTGATTTAGTAACAGTGACTCTTTCAGCATCCGCTTCCGTGACGTTATTAGCTTAAAAATAAAATACACGTTTTAAATGTTTGCGCATCATCTTTTTTATGAGCGGATTTAGAAGTAAGGAAATTAACCACAATTTTGAATTTCTCTCGAGAAGTAAGAATTAATGAGAAGGATAATGTCCCTCTTCTGAAATGTAGAGTCTTTAACCGGGAATAAAATCATACTTTCGTTTCGGTAATTAATAAAAATTTTTAACGATGTTTGGGAAAGCTTTAAAAACCTTTATAGAACATTACGAATATTCCAAGTCATTAATTAAATCATTGAGAAATTATAAACGATGCAAATATAATTGTAAATGGGGTCCTACATTAGATAATTAAGATAACGAGTAACATTCAAAACCCTTATTTTATCCCGAAGATGCGGGTGCGGTAAATTCTGAGAGCCAGCTGAGTCCGACCGAGCATTAACGGATAAAGCAGATAATAAGATGGTCGGCCCAACTCAGTCCGAGGAAAGGGCAGGAGTCGAACCCGGGATCTCCACAGTCCGAGTCTAATTCGTGACCATTGTTCTCAGATTAACGGATTTAATATATTTTTAATAATAATAATAATAATAAAAAATAAAATCTGAACTTATGTTCTAAATATTTTCAGTAAAAAATCAAATGTAACGCAATACTGCATCTAACTTAGTCCTCGATCCATTGCTTCTTCTTGGTCAGGAGTTGCTAAGCCTCCGTCAACACCTTCTGCTGAGAGGTTATCAACGAGGATGTTATGAGACTTTTGACACTCATTACCCTCTTTGAGTGCAGCCGTTCTTTGTACCGATGCACTTGCACATGTTGTGATGGCCATCTTCACACGGTTCCTCATCTGATAAAATTATATAAACTTAAATAATAAAAATCAATAAAAATAATATATATATATATATATATGTGGTTTTTTATTAGGGTTGTTCAACCTCCTTCGCTACATCTAAGGTCATCTAACGGAGGGGACCTACAGCTTTACGTGGGATCCGAACCACGGTTCGCTACATAATCTGGGTGCGGAGGGCGATCTCCCATCCAACTACTACCCAGACCCAATGTCGCTTAACTTCGCTGATCTCCGGGAAGCGGTATATATATATATATATACACACACACACACACACACACAGTAAACCCTCGTCCAACGCAGGGGTTAGGTTCCTCGAGAACGGCGCGTTAGGTAAATCCGCGTTGGACAAACTTAATACCTTATGGGATAAATGGGGATACGTGAACGCGGCCGCGTAAAGTCTCCCATTAATACTTAGTTATGGAGATTTTTATTCACACAAATGAATTTCCCTCCCTATATTGTACATGAAATAAGAACATAATAAAATCATAAATATAATGATATTTACATATGATAAATAAAAATATATTAAATGAAAATAGCACATATCTTTTCTTCACTCTTTCGGATGGTGCGTATGGTAGACTCATTCACTTGATACTCGCGGCTAAGTGATGTTATGCTCATACCACCACGCAACTTATCAAGAATCTTTATTTTTCGGGAAATGTCATAACCTTACGACTTTTCTTCTCTTCACTATCACTCGCAGATGCTTTACGTTTTGGTACCATACTGCTGTCTAAGGGTAATAGCAAAACAACGGCAAAATATGACAAAAACAATCCAACACAACTTCGCTTAACTTAACGCGTTAGCGGGACTGAGACAAAGGATGATGCGAGAGGTGACGCGAGAGGGAGGGAGATGCGGGAGTGTGAGAGTGTAGGAAAAAACACTAGAGCGGGCATTGGCACGCGTACAGTATTACTGTATTAGAGCGTATTTGGTGGACCGTGTATAATCAAATTTTCCACTTTCGGCAAATAATTGTTCGCATTTATTTTTCCGTGTAAAGCAAATTCGCGCTGGACAAACACGCGTTGGACGAGGGCCTACTGTGTGTGTGTGTGTGTGTGTGTGTGTGTGTGTGTGTGTGTGTGTATATATATATATATATATACACCAAAGTCATACGTGAAGATTTATGATAGAGTATGGAACTATTTCCTACTGTTTTGAATTGTTTATTTCATGACGTCATTGCAAGTGAGTTTATGGAGGTCAAGAAACGAACATCTATTAAATAAAAAGTAAAATGTTCACCACCACCTTTGGCTTTCCTCCCATTTCACTAACATCCTTGGTGAACTAACTTACAGCTTCTTTATCCGGATCTTTTCAGTTTTATGAACTGTAAAAATTTTAAATAAAAATACATTTTTCTACTGTAGTTTTATCCACTAATTTCAAAAATAACTTTTTTTTTGGAGAGACGAAAAAAATTATAATAATTTGCGTTCAAAGTATTAATCAAACCGTAGCGTAGCCTACGTACACTATTTGTAATGAATCTGTTTCAATCCGCAAAAGGCACCTGGTTGGAAGGATCAAAATTCCCTCTGAATACGATAATTAAATGATTCTACATGAGTCATCCTACTGTGGTTGATTACGACAACTTTTAAGAGAGGTAAGTTACCTAGATGAGAAACTAAACTAATCTTAACTATACCTAACCTAAGTTGACCTAACCTAACCAACCTAACAACCTAACCTAACACAACCAAACCAAAATGCTGCACACTATTTCTAACTTTTCAGTTGAAAAAGCCTAGTCTAGGCTTTTTCTAAAAAAAAAAAAAGAATAATACTTTAAAGGCAAATTTTTATAATTTCTTTTCGTTTCTCCAAAAAAAAAAAAAATGTTATTTTTTAAATTAGCGGATAAAACCACTAGAAAAATTTATTTTTATTTACAATTTTTACAGTTCATTAAACTGAAAAGACCCCTTTATCCTGAATGAACTAGAGCAGATTGTACAGCACTTTATTTGTATCCCCGATCGCCTTGGAGATAGGCCCAACATTCTGGATTTATTTCCACCACTTATCCATCTTCTTATTCTGTCAAACTTTTTTCTTCGTTGGGCTCCTCCGACCACAATCTTATATCTGCTCCCTCTCCTATCCCTCCAGGTCGGCCTTTGGATCCTCCTAAGAGGAGGCGCCTTTGGCACTTTGGCGTCGCTGACTGGGTAGGCCCTTAACAGTACTCCTCTGATTTCCCGTGGAATGATTGCTGCTTCCGTGACTGGGGCCCCTCTGAGTGCGCTGAGCGCATCACGGAGGTAATTCTCTCGGACTTGGAGGCGCACATTCCATATTCTATTCCAACTGCTAATGCAAAAAAAAACTTGGTTTAACTTTGCTGATAAAATGCTATCCTCAACAAAGAGGAGGCTTTCAATCTCTGATTGGGGTAAAGGAAGCCTTGTGGTTGTCAATGCCTCAGAAACTCAGTTCGTCACAATCAACTCGTCACACTCTTCCACTTCGTCAACGCAATCTTCGTCACTCTTCGTCAACTCGTCACAATCTTCCACTTCGTCACCTCAGTCTTCGTCACTCTTCGTTAACTCGTCACAATCTTCCAAACGACTATCCCTTTATCTTCATCAATACACAACTCAATCCTTCCTCTTCTCTTAACATTCTTGGTGTTTTCTTTTCTCGTGATCTTTCCTGGAAAGCCCTTTTTAAAGCGGCTTTTAAGAAGCTAGGTGTACTGTACCGGCTCCCCAGTTCTTCACCTCCTCCCTCAGTTACTGTCTCTGTACAGGGGTCTTGTCCGCCCCTGTATGGAGTACGTTTCTCATGTGTGGGATGACAACCCACACAGCTCTACTTAACCGGATGGAATCAAAGGCTTTTCGCCTCATCAATTCCTCGCCTCTTACTGACTGTCTTCAATCCCTTTCTCTTCGCTGCAATGTTGCCCCTCTCTCTCTTTACTATCGCTGTTATAACGGATATTGTTCTTCTGAACTCTCTAACTGCATGCCTCCTCCTTTAAGGAAAGCAAGCAGTACTAAACTTTCGACACATTCTCATTCCTTTTCTGCCCAACTCTCTAATGCAAGGGTTAATTAGTGTTCTCAATCTTTCATCTATTCAACTGGTCAACTCTGGAACAATCTTCCTCAATTCATCTTTCCCCCTGTCTATGACCTCCAATAATTCAAACGCACAGTGTCCAGGCATCTCAAAAACTCTGGACCTTGATTTTGGCTCTCTTCTTCCTCTATAGGGGTGGGGTGGGGCGTTTTTGCAGGCGTTCACCCTTGGCCCCTCCTTCCTGCATAAAAAACAATGCATCATAATTATTCGCCGTTCTTCACGCATATTTATGCTGTTTTACTTTGACGTCTAAATTTAGTGTACTGTTGAATACACCAATGTTTCGCAACCGGTGTGCTGTGACAAAGTCCCTAATGTGCCGCGGTACTTTCGTAATTAGAGGAAAATAAGCTACGTCACTATATATATATTTTACTAGTGAGTGATGAAAATAGAATATGCAGTACTTGGCAAATTTCAGTTCAGTGTGCCGTGAGAGTCGAGCTAACTGGAAAAGTGTGCCGTTAAATAAAAAAAGTTGAGAAGCAGTGGAATACATGACAAGCCTTGGAATCACTTTTCAGTTTTCCTTGTGGTTATATATATATTAGAGAGAGAGAGAGAGAGAGAGAGGAGAGAGAGAGAGAGAGAGAGAGATTATTTTCTATACTTTGAATATTAATTACTATGAATGAGAAATAAATATTTATTTTCATAATAGGTGTGGTTAAAAAAACAAAAGAAAATCCTACTTAAATCCATTGTTTTTATGCTTTAAATCAATTTTCCTTTTTTTTTAATCTTTTATTATAAGACCATTAAGAAATTAACTCAAGAAGCAATTATTATAACATATAATTGTGAGGTATACTTTCATTCCCCATTTTTATTGTATTATATTCCCTCCCCAATTATCATATTAGTATAAAACATTAACTTCTTAATTATACACTGCAACAAAATTTTCATCATGTAATTTTATATAATACGAGTAAAATGGTTCCGCTTTACCTTTTTACCTATATATAATTATATATATATATATATACACACACACACACTATATATATATATATTTTTTTTTTTAATTGGGGTTGTTTAACCTCCTTCGCAACATCTAAGGTCATATGACGGAGGGGACCTACAGCTTTACGTGGGATCCGAACCACGGGTCGCTACATAATCTGGGCGCAGAGGACGGTCTCCCATCCAATTACTACCCAGACCCAATGTCGCTTAACTTCGCTGGATCTCCGAGAAGCGGTGTTACGACATCGGCCACTACGTAGCCCATATATATATATATATATATATATATATACACACTGTATATATACATATATACATATATATACACAATATATATAATATATATATATATATATATACAGGGTGGGCCGGAAGTCTGGATCCATAGGAAAATATTTTAATACATAAATTACAACAAATGGTAAATACTTAAAATGAATATCAACTTTAACTCGTAAATGCGTATACGTGATACTGTACAGTAGTTCGTACTCCAGTATAAATACTCAAATACTTTTTTATTTTAGCCCAGAAATGGCTTCGAATCTAACAACAGAAGACCGGGTAGAACTTGTGCTCATGTACGCAAGACAGGGCGCTACACACAGAGAAGTTGCTACCGAATTCAATAGAAATCATCCTGATAAGCATCCAGTAACACATGCGACTGTTGGCAAGTTGTTTAAACGTTTCAAAGAAACAGGAAGTGTACATGATCGACGGCGTTCTGGTTGTCCAAAAACTGCAACCGATGAAAATACCTCTGCAATGGTATGTGAAACTTTAACGAATAGTCCAGTAAATTCAACAAGAAGATTATCAAATGAAACACGCATCTCGAGAACGTCAATTCGAAGAATTATTAAAAATCACAAATTCCATCCCTAAGTGTCTCGATGTCAGAGGCCGCCAATTTGAGCATTTGTTATAATTTGTTGTTTATACTGGAGTACGAACCACTGTACAGTATCACGGATACGCATTTACGAGTTAAAGTTGATATTCATTTTAAGTATTTACCATTTGTTGTAATTTATGTATTAAAATAAATATTTTCCTATGGATCCAGACTTTCGGCCCACCCTGTATATATATACAGGGTGTCCCATAAGTCCGGCATCATAGGAAAAATAATAAAAAAAGGCAAAACAAAAGCTTTTATTTACAGAACGTGCTCAATATGTCCACCATTGTTTTCAATACACAAATTCAGACGTGATACCCAGTCAGCAAGCACACGGTGAATGATGTCAGGAGTAATGGTGTTACATACCCCAATAATGCGCTGCCGCAAATGTTCAACACTCCTAATTTTCTCTGCACATACCAGTGCTTTCAAGTGGCCCATAGAGATAAAAATCTAGTGGCGTGAGATCTGGGCTTCTAGCTGGCCATTCCACAGGCCCTCGACGTCCTCTCCAATGACCAGGGAATTATTGGTACAGGTATTCCCTTACTTGGGTGCTGTAATGTGCAGGAGCGCCGTCTTGCTGGAACCATGTTGGGAAATTTCCTTCTTCGTTGAAGACACTGAGAAATGCTTCTTCCTTGAGCATACGTAGGTAGGTGCCTCCAGTGACATGTTCATCGAAAAAGAGGGGGCCGATGATGCGATCCTTCCAAATGCCACACCATACCATCAGCCGAGATGCACCTTGTTCCTTTGAAGAGGTATACCAGTGAGGGTTGTTTTGAGACCAGTAGCGGGTGTTCTGTCGATTTACCTCACCATTTCCATAAAAAACAGCCTCGTCACTGAACAGAATGGTGGACGGGAAACTGGCATCCTGAGCATAAATTACGGTTTGTAGAAATAGAAAAATATGAATTTCTTCTATGATGCCGGACTTATGGGACACCCTGTATATATGGGAATGAACTCAGAATGGTACCCTGAGTTTTTTATGATACACACAGACCGTGCATGGAACAAGGAACTCTTCTGGGATAATTAAATCCACTATAGTCCGAATAAGTAATGGTAAATGACAAATACCATAGTTTTTCTTTTTCATGATGCTAGCCCGACGCGGGCAACGGGTCACTCGCAAAGAGGTCCCATAAATATAGCTTCCCTCACCAGCTATCTGCAAAACAGACAGGATCCAGCTTTGGGACATGGATCTAGGTTTAAAGCAGCCTAGCTCTGCTACATTTAGAACCTCAATATAAGCAAAAGACTCGCTGCCTTCACGTCAGATTGAATACATCAAAGAAAAAGGGGGTAACTATTATATTTTTAGCCAAAAACCAAAACTTAAACCTCAACTGGCAGAATTGAGCGTCCACATTTCAAGGCACATAACATGTCCGTTTCAAGATGGGAATGAACTCAGAATGGTACCCTGAGTTCTAAATGTAGCAGGGCTAGGCTGCTTTAAACCCTAGATCCATGTCCCAAAGCTGGATCCTGTCTGCTTTGCAGATAGCTGGTGAGGGAAGCTATATTTATGGGACCTCTTTGCGAGTGACCCGTTGCCCGCGTCGGGCTAGCATCATGAAAAAGAAAAACTATGGTATTTGTCATTTACCATTACTTATTCGGACTATAGCGGATTTAATTATCCCAGAAGAGTTCCTTGTTCCCTGCACAGTCTGTGTGTATCATAAAAAACTCAGGGTACCATTCTGAGTTCATTCCCATACATATATATATATACTATATATTAGGGTCTCTTATTGGGTAGTCAAAAATTGAAATGTTGAATTATTTTATCTGCGCCCCCTAAAATAGTTCCATTTAGCATAAAAATTAAAACTTGAAAGTTTGACACAATTTGGCTCATATTTAGGGGTCGCCCCCGCCTAATAAAAATGGTGACCATGGCATAATAGCTCCTGACATATGATTATGCTCATTATACACATAATTCCTTCCTTCTTTTTTTAGTTTGATTCGTTTTTATAAGTATAGGCCTTCTTATTTATCATTGATCCTTTTCTAACCTATCCTTGATGTTGTTATAATCCATCCTTTGGTCCTCAATCCTTC